>JAJLRJ010000010.1:10123653-10491153 GCA_024195265.1 Dendrophyllia cribrosa
CTGAGGAACAAACTGAAAAAAATGGAAAACCAGCATAAGGTACGATTCGTGGAAAAACAATCTTAGATGACAGTGACTGTATGCTTCCTCTATAATAAAATATAACTTTGTGGCACTTTTAATAATAGACTTGTCAAAATATCTATTAACACTACAAGACAGAATCTAACAAACACTAAAATGGTGGAGTCAAAAGTATAATAGGCCATTTCGGATTTACTTTCTGTTTCGTTACCAAGACTAGTGCTTTGTGCACAATCTTTAATATGAAAATGAGTTTTATTTTCATTCGAATGAAAACTTGTTTTCTATAAAAGGCTCTGCACCAAGCCTCGTTTTGATAGCGAAACATATAGCAACTCCGCGATGGTTTATTGGTTGCAAATGGAAACGTGCTCAAGCAAGCGAAAATATACATGGTGTTTTTCAATCAATCAGAACTGATACCGACAATCATAACTTGTCTCACTGTGATTTACCATACTTGTCACCGGTTACGAGGTTTTATTTTGCGTTCCTATGGTTTCTTTGCTTTGTGATTACTTTGGCTTTGTAACAGCCATTATCATTCTCGTCCCCAGAGCTCCACGGTTTTTTTAAATTGCGTCTCGTGTAGCTCTGGTAACGGACAAAAATTTGAATTTTTTGATTGGCGGTTAGAAAATGAATGCGCAACAAGGTAAAAAAAAATACGGTTTTACTTCCGGTTGAATTTCAAATGTTGAAGTCCTATGTCGACTACATCAACAAAACCAACGTTTTAATTTCAACGCATTCAACGACCAATGTCACCCAGTTTTGTTTGGTTTAGCAAGTAAAGATATGGCTGCTAAATTTCAAAGTATAACGGGATCTGGTTGTCGATAAATATAAGCGATTCGTTTCCGAAAATAATCAGTATGTTCTCTCGGAAGACGAAGCTATAAACGGCCACGAATATTAAAGAAGTATGTTGCTTACAATAGGGACGAGTGTTAATTAAAGGAGAGGCAGAAATCCTGAAGAAATATTACCACTAGGTTACCCATTTTAAATAACAACAACAACGCTATCAGCACTCTCGTAAGCAAGTTATGTTTTCTTCATTAGGTAGTACTCTTTGCTACAACTTGAAATACAAATCTAGGGAAACGAAGGTCACTCGAAGTCCAATTAAAATAACATGAAACGAATGAAAAAGAAAAATTCCTCGATATATCTTTCTAAAACCAGTAGGCAAAATACAAAGACAATCTTTTTTCTAAATAACAGCAGCACGTAAAGCTTTTCTTCTTTCTTTTTCAGCGCGACGTTTTCCTGTAATTGTTAAGTCTTGTTCAGTCTTTTCGAACGCCATTCCACACACACAACATTCTCGTCTCCAGAGCTCAACCAAACGAATCGAAGGCTCTGGGGACGAGAATGCACACACGAAAGGTTTTTTTTATTTCCGGTTTCTGGCATTGAGCAAGCGCAATAGTACATTAATGCATTAGGCATTAATGTACTATTAATGCGTGGATTTTACGACATCCGGAAGGCACTGTTCCCAGAGCATTCGTTTTTTCCGCTGACCAAACGAAACGAAGGCTCTGGGGACGGGAATGAGCCATTATATGCTAGTCACCACTATATATGTGACCATGTTTGTTATGTATTTTTCTCTGCAGAGGTTGATAAACATGAAGATGTACGACATCCAACTTTATGCAAACGTTGAAGACTTGGTCGTGTAGGTGACTAAAAGGTCCTTTGGAGGGCCACTACATCGCGCAACACCGCAAATTCTTAAGAACATAGACGCACACGATAACCACCCAGGGCTTAGATACAAAATTCCGGAATTTTTTTGAGAATTTTAGAAAATCTCGGGAATTTTAGACAATGAACAAAATTTGGTAGAATTTTAGAGAAATATCAGCTTCCAGGTGACACTGACAATTTTACACAAGCGAAAGCGTCGCGAAAGCGTTTATTTTGTGTTATCGGTGACCAACTTGAGGGCTCGCCCTCGCATTGGTGTCTACAGTACAGCTAATCAGCGGTTCCCCACTCAAATTATGCTTTCCATAAATTCCATCTCCTTTGGTAGCAAATATGGCTGATTCCAGTGAGACATAGAAACAAGAAGGAAACAAGAGGGAGACAGAATTAAGAAACAAGAGGGAATTTTGAGAATTTTAGAAATTTATAAAGAACTTTAGAAATTTTTGAAAGAATTTTATAGCCTTTTTGGAGAAATTCCGGAAAGAATTTTAGCATATTTTTCGGGAATTTTGTATCTAAACCTAAACCACCTTCTTTGTTACCTAATTACCACAAGTATGTCCATTACACCCAACCAAGGTCGATTCGTTTAAGGTAGTTGACGATTCGACTTACTGGAAATCAGGTCGCGATTTCAAAAGTCGATCCAACTCACCAGAAGTGTGGTTGCGTGAGACAACAACATAACATGAAGCTTCCTCTTGAGTAGATTCGTCTACTACCCTGAATGAATCGTTTCAGTTTGGGTGTATATATTGCACAACCCTCAATTACCACACACGAAATGAAAAAGACACTAGATTCATTTTGAGAAAAAAGCCATAATACCTAAAGCCCAACATCAATACCACTTGTTTTCTGAAAAGTTTTCTTTTCGCGGCACTATAGGATGTTATCACATCTATAGTAGCTATAGTCAACTTGTAATGGCCGTTTTATCGTATTTGAGCTTATTGCAGAGGTACATGGTTAGTTATAGCGCGTAATTACGTTTTTAAGTATAATTTACTACATGGATATATATTTTAATCATTTTTTGTAACTTTGTAATGCATGGTATGTATACTTTTCATCGTATGAGCTACATAAAGACATTTAATAACAAACTTAAAGGGACACTGTCACCTATTTTTAGTATCACTTTGAAAAGCCAAAAAACATTTGTTTCAATGGAAACCTACAAATAATGGTTCAGTTTTGTTAACAAATACTCTATCAGTGCACAGAAACTAGTATTAGTTATCTTTGGCTGTGGATGGCCAATTTTTTCAAGTTCCTCCCAAGAGTCGTGGAAAAATCGCAGAAAAACTTATTATGGTTTGTTCTTCCTTGAAGAAATCAATTGATATTATCTTCTTGGTGTTCTTAAAGTAATTTTATGTTTGAGCAAAGGTACTTTGTCATGTATTTAGTGTATTTTGACCAAAACACAGCAAAATCTGCGTGACAATGCCCCTTTAAAACACGAGAACACTATTTTTAAAGCCATGATGTGAAAACCGGACTCCCTCAAACGGCTGAAAATCGAGCCTAGGTTCGGCATAGCATGTGCCATCTTCCGTTTATTGAGAATATTGAAAATCTACGCTTCTATATTAATAAGCAAATACAATGTAACTCTACATTTATTAATAAAGATGTACGCCTTTGACTAGAAAACCTATGAAAACATCAGGATAGCAGCCATTAGGTATGTCATTGCGCATGTGATTACTTCAAACATTCCAGTTTTCTAGGTTTCTGATTCTTTTTGGAAGAATTATTAGTCCAACATACACCACAATGCGCCCTACGATCTGTGGACAAGCTTATACTTCGATCTCCCTGTGTTCTCCGTAGCTGTGGAATTCCTTGCCACTGGATGTTAAGCGTAGCCCATCATTAGATTCTTTTAAGAAACATCTCAAAACTTTTTTTATTTAAGAAAGCTTATTTTTAATGCAATTTTTAAACTACTATAGTATTTTAGATATTTTTATTTAAGAAAACTTATTTTTAATGTAAGTTTAAACTATAGGATCATTCTTGTAAATATGTATTTTAGATATTTTGGATATTGTTAAGTGCTTTTGATCAATGGAAAAAGCGCTATATAAATTTGTTGTTATTGTTACAATAAAAATCGTTTATTCCACTCTCGTGCAGGACATAATTAACATTAAAAGTGGTAATTACAATGATAAATACAATATTACTTAGCTAATAATACTAAAACTATTTAGAGTTAATTAATACAATCATTAAATGATGAAAACATTGGCTGCGGTCACATCTGGGCTACTAACTATAGTTAAGACGGGGATAACTATAGTTAGCTATTTCGGTAATGTGACCGCTTCTCTGTTCGCTCTAACTATAGTTAGAAAATTGACGCCTCGGTGATCCAAAACAATACAGACTAGCTATAGTTATACCCAAGCAGGGTTCATGGGTTAGTCTTAAGTTTACAAACAAACAACCAATCAGAATGTGACAATTCTTTTCGCACGTGCGAGATGAGCATATATAAATATGCAAAATAAAAACCAAGCGTGAAGCGAGGGGGAAACCAAAAACAACAAACAAAAAATTTACGTACAGCAAGGTAGCAACACATGTACCCGGCGTCGAGCATCCGTTAAAATTCTCAGCTTATTTCTCATTTTTCTCCGACGGTTTGCCGTACGAAAAAATAAGAAGAAAAACTAGACACACTTTACGTCGGTCAACCATGTTGACATTTCACGGATCGACAATAAGGGCCGTCACGAACCTCTTTTAATTCGGACGTCATCCATAGGCTAATTAGAACTAACTGTAGTTAACTGCGTGGTGTGACCGCAAAGTCGACCAAAAGCACCAACTACAGTTAGGTATGACGTCACGTAACTTGAGACTAACTTAAGTTAAACTTTAGTTACGTCGTAGATGTGACCGCAGCCAATATGTCAAATTAATAATATCTAAAGTTTAAAAAGTCCTCAGTTCTCTTTGTTCTCCACAATTTGTTAATTACACACTGATCTGAGCCTGATTATTTAGTAATATATATGTTATGCCTTACCCATCTTTGATAAAGGCAAACATTTCCCTGTACACGGCCAATTATAACCTTTCGTTCTCTAATTCGTTTATTTTATTGCCACTGATTAGTTCTGGGTAAAATAAAATCAAAGATGACAACTATTCCTGAAATTGAAACAAAATAACGCAATGTATTTCATGTATTCCCGATACTTTCACTTTAAAAAAAGGTGTTTAAAATGGCGCTGACTCCTGTAAATTACCCCATAAATTGTAAAATGACGTAAAGCCAATACAATATAATGTAAACCAGAAACTACTATTTTTATGCTTTTGCTAAGTACCTTCAATATTTTGAAGCTCTAATATTGATATACAGTAGAACCCCGCTAACTCGAACTCTAAAGGGAAACAAAACTCAGTTCGAGTTAGTGGGGGTTCGAGTTATCGAGGTCGGTGAAAAATTTATTTATTTCTGTTAATTATTAATAATAGTGACGATGTAAAGCGTGGACATAGTTTTGTTATCTACTTTTGTGATAAACATCGCTCAATTTGCTTATGGTAACAAGAAATTCCAAAGATTATGACTTCGAAATAAGGGTAACTAAAACATTTGGGTAAGTGTTTTTGCAATATCAACGAAGTTTGTAGTGTATTACTGCAGACCAACTAAATACAAAACAACATTAAAGAAGTAACCATGCCCGTTTTCCTATTTTCACTGCCGAGGCAAAAGACACTTCATCTGGTAGTGACTGATAAGATTGTGAAATGAATGTTAAATACGTGATCAGTCCGTTACAATCAGATAACAAGCACCCTATTTTCTTGATACTGTATCTTGAGTAGTCATAACAACAGAGCTCGAGCTATCGGGATAAATTTGGGCCAAGGGAAACGAAAAATAGTTCGAGTTAGCAGGGAATTCGAGTTATCCGATTTCGAGTTATCCGAGTAAAAATGACTCAAAAATAGGACCAAATCCAGGGGAAATCGAGTTAGCGGGGTTCCACTGTAGTTCAGTTTAATTGCTTGGTCGCATTACTGACTGACTGACTGACTTACTTACTTACTGCCCTTATGCCTGCTGGCACGTAGGGCAGCAACAAAGGACTTCCACTCCTGTCTGTTCTGGGCTAGTGTAGCTTCCGGATGGTACCCCAGTTATGCTTAAGTGTCTTCAACTCTCCTTCTACAGTGGGTCTTCCTCCTTTCCTCTTTCCTTCTGGTGTCCAGTGTAGGACCACCTGTGTAATGTTGTCAGGTTCTCTTCTAAGCACGCGCCCGATCCATCTCCATCGCCTTCTCGTGAAAATGGTTTCCATGTTCTCTTGCTGACACTGGGCAAGCAGTTCCTCGTTTGAAATGGTGTTTGGCCAGAATACTCTTTTAATTCTGTCATTCTCCGACATTCTGAGCCGTACAGAAGGGTGGAGACGACACAGCTCTGATACAGTGTTAGTTTGGTCTTGGTACTGTACTGCTGGGACCTCCATACATTGTTGAGCATTCTAAATGCATTTTTGGCCTTGTTCAAGCTGTTCCTGTTCCTGATGTCGTTGTCTGCCCCTCCATCGTGCCTGACTATGCTGCCTAAGTATGTAAACTCCTCAGTTGTAGGAAGAACCTCTCCGTTCCATCGGATTGGTGCAGAATTTCTGATGTTCAAATTCATCAGCTTAGTCTTCTTCAGGCCAATCTGCTGTGCAAAGTTGCGGAGGCGTGACGTTTTTTTCCTGCATGTGCTGGTGATTGTGGGAGACTAGAGACCAGACCCAGGTCGTCAGCAAAGTCAAGGTCTTCCAATGTTGAGAAGAGGGACCATCGTATTCCTCTTGCTTTATCCTTAGTTGTTTGTCGCATCACCCAGTCAATGGCTAAGTTAAAGAGGAGCGCCGACATCACACAGCCTTGCCTTACACCTGTCTTCACTTTAAAACTGTAGTCACTGCTTCCAACTTTACATGAAAAGTTTGCATAAAAGCTCTTGAACAGCAGAACTATCTGTTGAGGAATTCCATACATTCTCAGTCTTCTCCAGAGGCTGTCTCTGTGGATGCTATCAAAAGCTTACTTTTCCTTTTTTTTTTATCCAAGCATGCTTCACTGGTTTCCAGGTAAGCTTTCTTTTCATGCTCCCACCTGTTATTAACTTCATCAGTATCGGGCTGTGTGTGGTCTTCTACCAGTGCCTGGAATCTGTTCTTCAGCTGCAACACAAAGGCACTCTTCACTTTGGGGTCTTTAAACTTCTCGACATTAAACCGCGGCATACCCGACTTCCTGAAACTTGTTTTCCTCAGCTTCACGTTTAACACTGCTATCACAAGATGGTGGTCACTGCTAACATCCTCTCCTCTCCTTACTTTGACATCAAGGAGCGAACGTCTCCAGGTACCATTAATCATCAAGTGGTCAATCTGATTTCTATCTCTTCTATTGCCCACTCCAGAAACTATTAAAAATACCATAATACTCTTTAAAGTGCAGGTTTGGGTGGTGCTTGATGTAAGCCTCATTTTTCCAATTTTTTTTGTTTTCAGCACGAACTGCACGTGCTATGCTTCAACTTCTTGGCAATTTGCATAAGGAGCACATTTGTATGCGAACACACAGTGCTACGTCTGGCACCGCGGCAGAACGTTTGCGCTTGCGTAAACATCAAGCACTTCCGGTCCGTTAAACTACCAGGCGTTCGTGCCGGCGTTCGTCAACATCGATGCGAACAGCATAAAACAACACTTCTGCATGAACCAACAGACCTTGATGTTCTAGATGCATTGATGAAAGGACCACAACACAGGTAACGCACAACAAAACCAACGTGACGACGAGAACTACGTAAAAAAAAAAATGCTCTTGTCGAGACGTTCCGAAATTTGTTCATATTTCGTTGTTGGTGCAAACACCAAACCCCTTGGTGCAAACGCTTGAAACTTGAACGATAAAAAACTTTTCAACGAAACAAACTTTTTCTCAACCTTTGTTTTATAACTCTTACTTTTAGTTTTCAAACTTCGCGGTACGGGAGTTTTATGTTGTTTACAAGGGATTACAGTATGTCATCGGAAATGCGTAATTCACCGGATGCTCAGTTTTGTACTCATGCGCAGTGCGTTTCGCCGCGGTGTCGCTACGTCTTAGCGTTCCTACATGTACTCTGAATTCCATTGTGCCATTCTAACAAAGGAGACTTGAATAATTACACCCCGGTGAGGCTGAGCCTGCACATAAAAGAGTATTATGATATTTTTCGGAGTGGCCAATTGGGGGAGTACCATATCAACTTATGTATGTCTTTATGTGGAAAGAGGGTTCCTTGCTTGGTTGCATGTATGCTGGCAAATAAAAAAAACATACAACAATATGAAGCGATTCCTGTCCGAGTACAATAGTTTTGACCATTTCCCTAAGACCCTTTGTTCATAGACCTTTTTTGTCTGCGGTGTCTGGTTGCAATATATCAAATCACAGGCTTACCACCCCCTGTCTGTGTGGTGTCCTGTGCATATTCAATGGAGGTGTCGGTTTATAAAACTTGCCTTGCTAAAGGCGAAGTTTAGGGTTCTTAAAACTGATAAAAATAAAATAAAAATTCTCAAAATCACTGTCATGTTGTTTAACTTTGTTTTCCTGAGTTTATTTTTAGTGATTTGTGGCTCGCAAAAGCGGTATTTTCAAAATAACGGTTCGACTCGCTCAAAAGTAAGCGAGTCGAACCGTTGTTTTGGGAATATGGAAGGAATATATTTTTTAGCTGCCGAAGAATGCAAGTCAAGAATTTCATTGGCTCTTTCGCACAACATTAACGGGTGAACTGAAATTTATTCGTAAATGGGATTAGAGGAAAGCTTAAGACAAAGAAGAAAACTGTAATAAATGAGGGTTTTGAAGGATATTTATAATACGCGTTTTCTGTCTCAAAATTTAACACAAACACCCAACTAGCCAAGCTTTCCACTAAAAGAGCTTCCTGGAGAAAATCATGTTTATGTTTCTTTTTGGTGATTATTTATATGTGTGTAAAGGGATATTTCTATCGGCTACCAATTCTCGATCTGCTTGGATGTCTTAGCTAAAAATTCAACAGGCCGAAAGTATCAGCAACCCAGAATCGAGATCAAACTTACTGAAGGGGTGAACATATTTATAATACGCGTTTTCTGTCTCAAAATTTAACACAAACACCCAACTAGCCAAGCTTTCCACTGAAAGAGCTTCCTGGAGAAAATCATGTTTATGTTTCTTTTTAGTGATTATTTATATGTGTGTAAAGGGATATTTCTATCGGCTACCAATTCTCGATCTGCTTGGATGTCTTAGCTAAAAATTCAACAGGCCGAAAGTATCAGCAACCCAGAATCGAGATCAAACTTACTGAGGGGGTGAACATAGGGCGTATAGTCGACAATTACAAATTTATGGTCGATTGTCTTCAAATCCAAATGTCATGCATGTAAGTAAAGACTAGAAGAATAAATTTTCTCTGTCCTGTTGTTCGACTGAGAAATGTCAATAATCATAAATGCATGACGACATCACAAAAAAAACCTTGAAAAAGCATAAGAAGAAAATAGCAAATATTTGACCAAATGCTTTTTTTTTTCTGATGCAGATTAAATATTGCCAGTGGTTCCCGCTTTTTACTCGTGGCGCAGCACACGAGTTGTAAATCCAGCTGTGACTTTTCTTGTTTTTTTTTCGTGTCACATTAGCGCATGCAAATTTATGCACGCATATTTAAGTTTATGTCGACGACTATATGGCTTTCAGCCATGAAATACAAACCGCAAAATCTCTCCGTGTCTTGACTTGAGAATCAAAATAAAGAACTACAGCGTACAAGTAGTGCACGTTTTCAAGACAATGCAAGGCGTTCATGGATGGATAGGACCTTTTGATATTGTGTTCGCCGCTTATTCCTGTGGGATTTTTGCTCCGGTAAGTTTTGTGTTTTATATAACTTGCTATTTGCTTGCTACGATCGAGCTCAAGTGTCGGCTACTGAATGTAGTGTAGTCTTACTTTTAAACCCGTGTATACGTGAAAGCGTAATGAACGGTTATCGGTAACGGTGGCTAAATAAAACTCACTGAATCACTCGCTCGCTCCTTCCATCAGCTGTAAACTTAGTGACTATATGCTTTGTTACGAATACGTTTCGTAACAACAACAACATAAATCCAGCGATCACAATCATTAATTTGATGTAAACGAATTAATATAGACAACAATAAGCTTACAGATGTTTCGCATTTGGAGTTTTTAGTGCAACATTAAAATCGATCTAAAAAGATTTTGACACCGAAACACGCGTTTCGATGCGTATCTACATTAAAATAATAAAATTTAGGACTATTTGAGCATGTGCTCCTCGATAGCCTAGTGGATTGATGCTATGGCTTAGCTCCGGAAGGCCCGAGTTCGAGTCTCGCTCAAGTCCTTTTTTTTTCTTTTTTTTTTCCTTTTTTCCGACTGAACATTATGAAAGTGATGCACTGTTTTTATTCGTTCGTCAAAAATCCTTACGTTTAATTTTTTTAAAAATATCGAACCATGTCAGTGTGAAAACGTAAGCTTACGGCAATATTGCGTTACGCGTTAGCATTCTTCTTTACGGGTTGGCTCTTAGGAGCCTTTGATTAATAGACATAATTTTAAGCTTATGTTTCTCCGTAAAAGCACTCAAAACACTCGGGAATCAATGCTGCAATGAATTTAAAGGCGCCACGAGTTCAAGCTGTGTACAGCTTCTTGTTGTCTAAAAATTCAACCTTTGATTGCTTATACCTGCAATTTCAAACTAGTACGTTCGAACATGGAATTTAATCGGGACCTGTTTACATCATTCAAGGTTAGCTTTTCGATATATTTGACTGCGACTAAAGCAAACTTTAGTTTACCAAAACGGAGAAGAAAATACACGCCATCGACTTAATACTAAATGCAAAAGATAAGTGAAGAAGACAAGTCGGTTCAAAAAGAATATAGCCATTTATCTCAATGACCGCGCAAAGTTTTACTAAATTTAACAGCTTCAGCATTTTTGTTCAAATTTTACAAGCTATATTTCATTGGCATCTGGATACCCTGACACTCATGCTGACTGGCTGAATACATCAGAGTCGTGTCATTGTTGAATAATTAGAAGTAATACATGTTCACTCAAAACAGTATATTAAAACTACCGATCGGTGTATATCAAGATATATTCTTATAAACAATTCATATGTATGTGCAAGAGTTGACAACTTTAACAAGCTTCCTTATAGGTTGTCTTTGACAGACAGGCTGATAATCATTTTAGCCCTGCTGCAAATGAGACCGTTATTAAAGATCAATGACGCCATTGGAGTCTAATTTCGTGCATTAAAACTTATTTGTTGTAGAAATAATTCATGTGCAGCTGTTTGTCGACCTTTAAAGCGTTTCTTACAAATATATGACTAAAGCACAAAAACAATTTGAAAGAGCATGGCAAAATAAGTAAATCGTGCAACTTTGGTAATAGACTTAAAAAATAAGAACTCCACACAACGATCACCTTTTTGTTTTAATTTACACCGTTTATGCTACCACTAGATATGCAAATGATAGCTAATTGTATCGACTCATATGGGTTTGTTAAAAAAAATCCGACCCAATGCCTTTGTTCAATTTCCAACCATTTCAAACTGACCGAAACAAACAACGAAACACGCTATGAATTAACACACCAATAAGATCAAATGTACGGTAACGGCTATGGAACTATTATAGTATAACTATATATGGTCTTATAGTGCTACATTTTAATTTCATGTTATGCGGTTAAGAACGCAGTTTATAAAACAGATGGTATAGATATTGGGCTTCATCTCTGGCTTCTTTCCTAAATCGAATCTGGTGTCTTTGAAATTTCGTGTGTGGTTATTAGGCTACAAAGTGAAAGAGGGTAGCTATCGTGTGCGTCTATGCTCATAAGAATAAGCCCGTCTTGTGTGATGTTAAGACCTCCGAATGACCTTTTCCTCGCCTACACGACCAAGTCTTCAACGTTTGCATAAAGTTGGATGTCGTACATCTTCATGTTGATCAACCTCTGCAGAGAAAAACACACAACAAACATGGTCACATATCTAGTGGAACGCAAAATAAAACCTCGTAACCGGTGACAAGTTTGGAAAAACCACGAGTGAGACAAGTTATGATCGACGGTATCACTTCTGATTGATCGATTAAACCATGTATGTTATCGCTTGTGAGAGTACATTTCCCTTTGTAACCAATATTTATCTTGCTTTGTTATCAAAATGATAACGAAGCAGAAAGTAACTAATTTGTATGCTTTAGAGTCATATGTGGCGTCTCGGTGCTCTAGTGGTTAGCGCGTTGAACTTTGGACGCGAAGATCGGTTTCTCAAGCCTGTCCTTTAGCTCCAGTTGTGCTCAGACAATACCAGTAGCAAAATGGTTGGAACTAACGTTTATACTAAACATTGACTCTCTTCATCCATTATAAAACAATGGCTACCTTGCAATCGCAATACTGGGGGGGGGGGGGGGGGGGGGGGGGGGGGGGGGGGGGGGGGGGGGGGGGGGGGGGGGGGGGGGGGGGGGGGGGGACGGAAACTAAAGATGCTGGGGAACGCGTTTGTGGCCTTAGCATACAAACGTCTGTAAAATCTTCCGGCTTTTCAGAACGTTATGTTTGCAACCACCAGCCGCCAACACTGAAACATGGTCATTGTACTCGTTTTCAGATTTAGATTCTTTGTCCTGCAGTGTTTATAATGTTTTTAAAGCTCTATTATTAAAGTGCCTCAAATTTATATCATTTTATGAGCTGCCAATAACTCTTAAAGATATAGAGGAAGTAAATTGAAGATTGTTCCTCCACGAATTGTACCTTATGCTGGTTTTCCATTTTTTTCAGTTTGTTCCTCAGTTCCGCAAATACAGGTCTTACATCGGGGTCTTCCTCCCAGCACGACGTCATTATTTTATACCTGCCAAAAAGAAAAGGAATTTGTTATTGTTGTTTGTTCATTTTTTTTTTTGCAAATTGTTTTGACATATTTCTTTGATGGATCTATGATAAGTAATACCACAATAATACTCTTCGAAGTTTGCAATTTTTGCATGACGTCAGAAAATCACGAAGTAGTCATTAAAATTAAAACATAAAAACATTAAAACATAAACCTGGAAAAATAGAGGAACTGTGTAATTAGAAACTAAAAACCGGCATAAAAATTTATTTACAATTCATCGTCAACGTGTTGTGGTTTAGGCATCCTGTATCCTTGCTGAAGCAAACTTGCAATTTTTCTGCCATCCATTCGTGGATATGGCGAACCGCCTGAAATAGGGCACAAATTTGAATAACAAATCAGAACAATAGGCAATTATTTATTAAAGCTTTAGCAAGAAGTTCATAATGACGTACGTTCAACATTCCGAAACAGAAAAAAATATATAATATATTATTCATATTTAGAAAGAAAAGCCAAACGACTGCAGAATCACTTCACTAAGATCGACTTTGAATTGGAGAGAGAAATGTAATAATAATATATAATAACTTCAAAAGATGTTATTGAGGATATCAGAAATAAACTAGAGTGGTTTACATATGTCACATATGGGTCCTTGATAAGAAGCTAAAAAGACAAAACAAAACAAACAAACAACAAACACGAAAACTAGTTGTACAAACCTACTATTACTTACTAAAAAGCCCAAAACATTTGGAAATGAAAGCAACGCTACTATTACAATAGAAACATGAAAAATGCGAAACTTTAATTTAATTTTATGTTTCTTTTTCTTTACAGAGATGGAGAGATAGATGTGTTCATTAGAAAGACCATAATTCGTAGCACTACAACTGGATTGTTAAGGCATAAAAAAGTTTTTTTACTTTTTATTGCTGTCTCAGCTACTTGTATCCTTTTTTCTTGTGCCCTTGTGTAAAGTATTGTAAATAGTTTTTGTCTTTAAGATGTTTGCTGTAGAAAGGTAACTGTAACTCTGTTTTTATAAAGTTTATTAAAAAAATAAAAATAGATAAAAAGATGAAAAAATGGAAAAACAAGAAGACATGAAAAAAGAATAGAGAACAAATTACTAATCAGGGCCGTAGCCAGAAAAAAATAAGGACTGAGGCAATATCCATGGTTATTTGCTGGTAGTGTCTTACTTTCTCCTTCAAAAAGAAAAAAAAGACATCTTACTTTCCCCGGAAAAAAAAAAGAAAAGTAAAAATGACTGAGGCAAGTGCCTCGGTTCGCCTCATACTGGCTACGGCCCTGCTAATAATCTCAAGTTAAGAAGTAGATTTTAGATAAGCCACGCTCTGAATACTGACAATGTTACTGACGGTAAAAGTCCCAAAGATGTTTCCATCTGATTGCCTAACGGATAAAAAAGGCGGATTTACCCTAATACACCTGAGTGGAGAGGGGCACCTTGCGGCCGAGGTGTACTGTTTTACATAAACAAAAACCACTACGGTAAGTATTCCCTTACCAATTGTAAAAATTTCGTAAAGCAGGATTCCATAGCTCCACCTGTGAGGTAAGGAAGGTTCATTTGAATTTACGATATGATGGAGACACAAAGTTATGCTTTAATTTTTGATATACTTTCATGACTGTTTTTACATTTGATAAGTTACATCTCATGAAGCAATTATGTCTTGACCAAATTATTGATGGGGGCTAGACGTTTATCTTTATTAACAACGCTTAACTCGACAGTTGCATACAACGACTTGACCTTGCAAATTTCCC
Organism: Dendrophyllia cribrosa; assembly: GCA_024195265.1. Classification (NCBI taxonomy): domain Eukaryota; kingdom Metazoa; phylum Cnidaria; class Anthozoa; order Scleractinia; family Dendrophylliidae; genus Dendrophyllia; species Dendrophyllia cribrosa. Next base: position 10,138,179 of record JAJLRJ010000010.1, read on the forward strand.
TTTCGTGCAATTATGAGCTTTCCCATTTCAGGTTTCTCCTTAGTCCTACTGGTTAAATAATACACCATTGTCTCTCCTCTTTTGATAATGTATAAGTTAATCACATTCGTGTGTTTGTGCAAGCATATGTGATTGTTCACTCACACGTCACTCTTGGTTGTGTATGTTCCATACATCAACGCTTCATACGCGGTCCACTTCACTGGCAAACGACCCTGTAATCAACAAAAAATAGAACTCGATCTCTGAACACAAAAGTTGTATATCACAACGGCTGAGACGAGAAGATTAGAAAAAAGAAGAGAGAGAAAAGAAAAGAAGAGATTATCAAGTATTCTCGAACTCATTAATAATTCATCAAGTTTGGACATTAAGGATGTTTGGTTTTGTGATAAAAACACGAGGACGAGTTTTTCATCCGGATTTCCAAATACCGAGAAGTGGGTTGAAAAAAAAAGAGGAACACACGAGTTTTCTTAAATCGGTTTCGAGGTGTTGAAAACCTGATAAAACATTCTTTCGAGTGTTTTATTTAGCTTCTCAAACCATTAATAATTCTTAAAGAGATTCAAAGCAAAGTTCAATAAATTTTATGGTGAACAAAATATTACTTCTGTGATAAACTCACAGTTACACAAACGTGCAATATGATGCAATGGGGGTCAAAAATCGCTATTATTATATAGTATTTCATCATTGTTGTTCTAATCGTAACAAGACATGTCTGCAAAGCCGATCTAAACGCTAATATTAACAGAAAGTGTAAATGAATGACATCGCTCTTCATTTATCAAAAAAATAATTTAAATACCCTTGTTTTTTTCTCATAAATGTTTTCCTGTTGAACATCTCTGGCCATCCCGAAGTCTGTCACTTTACACATTTCGTTTTCTCCAACCAACACATTACGAGCAGCAAGGTCTCGGTGAATAATCTACACGAGAAAGTATTACAAACAGTGTTTAATTTTTTTTTTAACTGCATGTCGAAGATGCATGTATTCAAGTTACATTTACTTAAATATAAATCAGTGATAGTCCTACAGTCCGTTCGGACATTGTTAGCCCGATGTTGATCAATAAATATTGGAACTTAATACTGTCTGGAATTAAGGTCATAATTGTTCCTTGGGTGAGAAAGAGAGAGAATTTGTTAATGAAAACACACAGCTCGCGCATCGCGCGCTGAAACTGATGCTAATTCATCTAATTTGTTATTATTTTTAGAGGATTCTTCTAGACCAATGAGCCCAACCGAAATTTGACAATGATAAACAAAGGTATATTGCATTTTTATTCATATCTTACAAATTCTCGCACGCTCATTGAGCGAGAACTATTGTAAGAGTACGAACAATGAAATGACGTCATTAAACACGCCACTAGCGTATAGCGCGCGAAAAATATTTGGATGCTGGCTTTTAGCTGGTTTCGTTTGTGTCTTTTTTCGGTGGATTGCCGCCGATTCTAATGAAAAACTACATTCACCATTGCTAAAACTCCATGCTAGTGAAAACTCAAACGTTTGGAGAAGAAATTGGGACGCTTGTGGACTTGTGGCCTTCGGTAACCAGCTGGCAAACTTATTTAAGTCGAAAGAGGGCGCGAAACTTTAGAATTTCATTCAGCCGGTGAACTTTCATCAACGCTCACAGAGGAAAATACGCTCGTTATTGAGTGAAAAGTAAGGTTGAAAGTTGAGTTCATATACTTGTCTATGAAATCCGAAGTTCAATGATCTTCAATGCGCTCGATGTCTTTTCCAAGTTCATTTCCCAGGATTTTGAGGCCTTATTGAACATGATCGTTCCAAGTAAAATGTTTTTGCCATGATAAAAAACACCAAATAGATTTTAGTTTCCCATTATAATTATGTCCTATGATAATAACGGTTTGACGCCATAGCATATTAAAAAATGGTCGTGGAATTAGTTGCTTCGCTTATAACCATGCTATGACGTCAAGCCGTTGTATATCAGAGGAGAACTAGTAAACCTATTTACTAATTAATTGTGGAATACTTTAACTTACTGATCGTGATGAAAGGTAACTCATTCCATCAGCAATTTGCCAAGCGAACTTTATCAGTTGCTGTGACGTCAGACTTGTTTGCGGCTTGATATCCGGGTCTTTGTAGTAAGTGTCATTCAACCCACGGCTCTTTCTCAAGTAACCCAGGAGATCTCCATACGGGACATACTCAATCAACACCAGCAAAGGCTCTGAGTAAAAAATGACGTTTGTGCTAATCATAGGAAAGCCAGGCTTATTTAAAAAATATAATGAAAAGATTCGTTATTTTCATATCTGTAATGACCAATAAACAATCAAGTGTAATCTAACTGTTATTTGATATATTGGTTTTATCAAATGAGTTCATATGGTAAATAGGTCACCGCAAAGAGATTAAAAACCCCGCCCTATTCCTCACACAGGGAATCAGAGCTGATGGATGACGAAGGATATTAAAAAACTGACATTTCGAGCGTAAGCCCTTCGTCAGAGCGAATTTAGCTGTTAAAGTATTTATCTATTCAGGAATTAAAACAAAAGAAACATCTGAGAAAACGACAGTTGACGTTTCAACAGTAACAGATGGTTCTGTAATGCATTCGTAGCTATGCATTAAAAGTGAACCGATGACAAAGTTCGTGATTATCTTACTAGTGAGATGACCTGTGGAATAGAGTAAGGTAATGAGAGCACATTTGTCGACCACAGTATATTTCTGAACAGTAACAGACAACTTGGTAGATACCTATGAAAGTGAATTGATGAAAATTGCATGCTAATTTACTTTGAAAATACTTTACCAGATTCAGTGACACATCCCAGTAGTTTGATGACGTGTGGATGAGGCTTAAGCGTCTTCATTACTTCAAGTTCTGATAACAAGTCCTTTTTGTCCGACTCAGGAGCGTTAGCTGAAAGGTGCAGCAACAAACTTGTAAATTTCTTTTAATATATTATAAATTTTAAATTAAAGTATTTTTTGTCGCAGTTCTTTGCAGGCATATTTTTTCCGTTATATTGAATGATATGTGAAAGAGTTTTGGAAGTTTTTTTAAGAAATCGGAACAAATCTGAGCAATATAATTCTGCAGCGACCAATTTTTTTCATAGTATTTCTCGTTCTTCCAAACTGGTAAAACGTAGAAAAACAGAGTTATTTGAAAGGGAAGTTGGTACCTTTTAACATTTTCACAGCCACCAGTGTCATCTGGGGTCTTCCACGAAGCCCAATGACCGTTCCTTTGGCAACCTGACCAAAAGTACCTTTGCCAATGATTTTTTCAACAGTCACATTTTCCCGAGGAATCTCACCAGATAGTGTTGATGGATGCAGAGGTGCGTATTGGCTAGTTTGTGAAGTATCCGTTTTTGTTGTGACTTTTGGCAAGTCATCTGAACGGCGTGCATCATCCAGTGCCATGTACTGGCTTCGAGAAGGAACTTCAACTATTTGTTGTCTTGATGGGATTCGATCTGGCTGACGAACCTCCATTTCAACTGCAGTCTAATGAAGTAAAGTTTTTTCATTAACACTTAGCTTTCTTTTATTGGCTTAGCTTTTAAAAGCAACTTGAATAATGCCTATGATTTGATATTGCACGTTTTCATGATACCTGAGTGAGTGGATAACAATAACTGCATAGAGTGCAGTGATTGATTGTGCCAATAAAATTGAATTACTTTATAATGTTTTTTTTTTATGACATTTACATTGCTGTTTCCTTTTTCACCGGTTGACTCTGCATACGATCTAAAAGAATAATTACAAAAGGTTATAAACAAATAATATTTTACATGTACATCTGTTAATTTCCTCTTATTAAAATTATGTAAAAAAAAAAAACAAGGTACAAGCAAACATTAACGAAGTTTGACATTTCCCATACAGTCGATAAAATGTTTTCACTAGCGTACGATTAGTTCAAATGCGTCACGTGACGCATTATCTATATAAAAAAACTAAAACCAAAACGGGGGATATCTGATGACATTTTCCAAATGCTATCCCCAATTTTCAAAAAGGGAGTTGCGTTAATGGTAGTCTCCTTAGGGCTCATGGATTGCGTTACAATTACGCTTAGACACAAGTTGCTCGAAAATTCCTTAAAAGTTACCCCAAATTTTTAAAAAAGTTGCCTAAAAGTTGCCATTTTTTTTAAAAAGTTGCTCAAAAGTTGCCAATTTTCCAGAAAGTTGCCGAAAAGTTGCTCCTATTTTGCCCTCTTTTTATACCACAAAGTTACTGGCGCGGAAAAAATCATGTGGAGTTGCTTTTGTTTGTGATTCATTTCTATAGATATATATACTTTTCTTAATAAAAATCATATTTCTTTCTTTTAACAAAACTAGATTACAAACAAAAACTGACCAGATTTCCGTCCCAATAGCCAGTTGTATTATGTACACAGAATCCTTTAGCAGTGATACTAGTAAATAGTCATCATTTATGGGACCAAGAGCTTTTTCCTCTGGTTGCCATTGTAACAAAGCATTACCAACGCCTCTACAGTTTCCTCTAATGAATCAATGATTCGTCTGGATTTTCCACTTTCTTGAAATAGCGCCCTTAATTGGAACACTCAGGTTTGCTCCGAGCCTTTTGGCTTTCTCGATAGAATCATTTGATTCACTTCATTCGAAGAAATGACCTCCTCTGAACTTTCAACAAGAGCAACCAAATTGTTGACAAACTTGCTCTTATTGGTGATACTGCTGACCGGAGTGACCTCAAAAACCACAGGCAACCCATTTAAATAGCCAAAAAGAAAAGGTCAGGTAGTAGTACTGCCGAGAGGAGCTCACGCATTCTTTATGTCATATTTGAGTCATATTTATGATAAGTAAGCTCTTATATCATATATTTATCAAAATACTCTTGGCTGTTTGTTAAATTTAAATTGCCAAAACAAAAAAAGTTGCCTGAAATGTCAAAAGTTGCCATAAAGTGGCCGAGCAATTTGTGTCAAAAGTAGTAGTAGTATACAAGAGGTGTAATGCTAGAGATACCGATATATGAAAATACAAAGGGAAACAACGAGCATTAGTGGTGTATTAATATGCATGAGCTTACCCTCCTCTTCCTGTTGTTCCTAGAAAATAAGTCAAAGTTTATAAATTAGTAGAGGCTAAACAAATAGACATGTTAACATAGTATAACTGAATGCTGTTTTCTCGTCTCAATTTTTTACTTTGGTGAAATAACTATTTGATTTGGTAGTGTTTTTTTATGAAAATTTTAAGTATAAAACTTTAAAGCTTTTAAAATATTTCTCTTATGGAGGCTTGGTAATTTCAGTCGAGTTGAAGTTCAAAGCAATTTTTGTTCATAAAATTGGAACCCTATCTACTGGAGCGGAGTTACCATTAGGCTATAAATACCATGACTAATAGTAACGCAGATCCTATTAAATCTTCAAATGCAAAATGGCGATTTTTAAATTTTTAGAAGCGAATAAGTTAACCAAAGTAGCCGAAGACAGGATAAGGTAGAAGGCATGCATCGGTTAATAAACAATATTGCTTACCTTTCTTGTGCAGCCAGATAATGTACACAATAAGGAGAATGATGATTGCAGCGAAGATGGTCGACACAGCTACTAAAATGGTGCAGTTACAAGAACAGCTTCTGCATTCTTCGACTGCATCGCATGGCAGAGTGAAATTAGTTAAGGAAAAACATAGAAGAAAACATTGGCTTGGCAAAAATGTTTTGACCGTAAAAATTCCTACATTATCTTTTGTAAGTGTATGGGGCATTATGAGGAAAGCAAGCACGTATTACCTCATCGGGATTTCAAAGTGCCCGCGCTAACTTTCAACATTCATAACTTCTTTAATATGTATTCAAACGCCATCAAACATTGTGACTTTTCCTAAAATTTATCTGGCAATAATTTTATATGACAATTTATTGATCACGTGACTTGATGTTTCCTTGGCAACAATATTTTGATAGCCACGTTTTTTTTAAATTTGCATATTTGTACCTTTGAATGAAGAAAAACAATGTTTATTGGTATAACTTTTATATTTTTACGTCATTTAACGTTTATTTATTGGTTTTGATTAATTTTGAGTCAATTGGACGGCTTTTAAGAGGATTTTAAAAATTTCAGAAATCCAAGATGGCGGATCCAAGATGGCGGCCGTATAACTAATTACCTAATAACTACGTTATATGACGTCATCGTTCCATTGTGCGGAACGCAAAGGAGACAGTTTTGGACGTACTATATACCCTCTAGATTTCATTGTCATAGCCTTAATGTCCTTGAAGTTACGAGGGGTGTGGGGGGCGGGCACAATGTGCCCCCCCAAGCTCAGGAACTCAAAAAAAGCCCAGGCTGAATAGGGTTAACATATACCGCCGTTAGTGTGTTTGAGTAAAATGCATATATATTTATTACAAACGTACCATGAGACGAGCTTGGTGTAGTTCTGCTAATGGGTGGTGTTAATGAACTTTGAATGAAAACTCGCGTTCCTATTATGGATGAAGTGTTAACACTAAACTCTCCAAGCTTTCCATTCTTGGTAGCTTCTTTAAGCGTCGTAAGAACCCATTTTTCTATGACAGTTGAACTAAACTTTAGGGCAAGATCAACAATCAAACTGCCGCACCTGAAGGTTAAAAAATGTCACATTGAAATCTACATATACGGCTTCTATCTACCAACGTTTTCTAAATCAAACGGTTGGAAATTTTATCTTTAGAGTGCCATGGATTCCGAATATTATTTCTGAACATTACCTTTAAAGTTTTGAATGTGATGAAGATTTTCAATCAAAGGCTCCTATGAGCCAACTCGTGAATGCGAAACGCCCTAAATAAAATATTCTTTACCAAGAAATTCATTTGGTCCGTGTCTGGAATGTCTGTGCCAGAATTTTAGAGTTCTGTCCGAAGGCATTACTTACTAGGTATTTATTTTTTGTAAAGAAAATATTTCTGTTAAACAAATAGATTTTAGTTGGCCATCATATGTTCTGTTATAAACAGTGTTTGGCATAATTTGTCATTTGTTATCAATGTTTTGAATTATGAAAGTAGCTGCCTGATGAGCATCATTAAGCTAGGTAGTTTAGAGTCCACTTTCTCAATGAAGCGAGTTAGGTGTTGTACTTCGTTTACGAATTTGACTCGTTGCTCGTTGAACTGGAAAAATGGCCGCCACGAAACGAAGTAGCCTTGGAACTCGACTCTGGATGGATTTCTCGACCTACCACGGCATAAGTTGGAAGTTGCGACCACCGAAGAACACAACAAGCACGAAATTTCGGTGGTAGGTCGGAGTGGCTGTGGATTTTATAAATATGAAATGTGTGGGGAAAGGAACGAACGCTGTCAAAAATTGTGGCTATTTCCCAGCATGCAGTGCAGTGGTGATGTTGAAAATCGAGGCAAGGTCAGTATGCACTAAAACGAGAGGCTGTAGCTCGGCCCGAGCAACGAATAAGGGCAAAAAGATTCACTGCTAAGCTAGGACTAGGACTGAATTTTGCTGTGAATGTTGACTTTTGGGTTTGCCACGATGATTTGAATAAAAAAAAACTAAAGGCAAAAACGTGATTTTTGTTGTTTTTCTATGACGTTAAAAAAGGTCATTTTTGTTATTGTTCAAATTCAAACGCTGATATTCTGCAAAAATCGCTGACTTTTTTGTGTTTATAGGGTATCTCAATTTGAGGGACTTTCTTGTCAATGCTCACAACTGCTAGTTAAAGTGCCTATCACCCCTAGAAAGTTATTTTCAGAATCAACTCTATGTGCATTGAATAGTTGAATAGTAAAATATTTCTGGTTTTGAACGTCGCGTTTGTGAGTTATAGAGATTTGAAATTTCAAAATGCTAATTAGATGACGTCAACCCGGGAATTTGCCATTATTTGACACCAATTTACAATGCGCAGTTTACAGCTCTAGGATAATTAATTTGATAAATGCTAAAAATAAACTGTGGATAGTCGATTGATTCGTAAAAAACGTTACTTGGAGGTGAAAACAAGTAGTTGTATAATAAATGATTCCCGGGTTGACATCATCTAATTAGCATTTTGTAAATTCAAATCTCTATAACTCACAAACGCGACGTTCAAAACCAGAAATATTTTACCATTCAACTATTCAATGTACATAGAGTTGATTCTGAAAATAACTTTCTTGGGGTTATAAGCACTTTAAGGCAATGTTCGCACGATTGAGAAAGTTGCAATTTTTTAAAGCAGTGGATCGAGTCTTGTACGGGCGGTTGCGGGCGGTTCAGGTGTCAATGGGTTCATGACAAAAATAAATTAAGCAACAAAAATTAAGGGCTGCTGGATGTGAGGATTCCGATATTCACACGAGCCAGGTATAGATATTCAACATATACTATACCTGACATCTTTCAAAGTTGTGCTGGTATAGCCACGTTTGCCTGCAAAGACTTTGTCAATCTAAAAATGATAGCCATGACATATTAAAATGAGCTTTTGTAAACAGTGTAAGGAAATATAATACAATTCACTCAGGAACAACTGCAGCGGCAGATGTACATGTAGGGAAGCCCCTCCCCCCCCCCCCCCCCCCCCCCCCCCCCTCCCCCGAATGCTAGTCTGGAGTCTTTTACCTTTTCTTGACATCCGGAGAGGAGGTGTAAGCTCTTACCCACCTCTCCCACCTCAGTACATGTACATTTTAGATTTATGTATTTCAATCTATGTTTTCATATAGCTTAAGGACGTTCGCGCTAATTGTTTATGCGCATCCTTACTGCGCACGCAATTCATGTCGCAACGCCATGCTTCGTCATTGCACGAGCGCGCGCGCAAGAGAACAAAATCTAAGCACATAAAGGGCTGATACCGGTTGCGTTAACTTTGCTTAGATTTAACTCGCTTGGATGGTCGGTGACCCCCAATTTTTTTTTCATAGATAATTTTCTTTGCCAATTCTCGACAGATTGTGAAAAAATGAACAAAAAATCAATGTAGGAAGTTTAAATTTTTTTCATTTTTCTACCCGCGCGACATCGAATCCTGCCACCTTGCGGCTGTCAGAGTTTGCAAATGCTGTCGTTTAAAGATGAAATTTACTTCAAGAAACGTCACCAGTTGAATGAATTAGCTGAACAGACCTACTAGCATAAAATTTGGGAAAGAAAGTTGCATTTTAGAGATTCATTTGCAATATTTTTAGACTAACAGACATTCGAATCACATCCCGTAAGGAAGACCAATTTTTCAAAATTAGGGTCGCCTTTCAGATAGCTTATCTCAGAAACGAAGTCGGTGACCCCATCATTTTTCTGCATTTCTGACACGAGTAACTCATAACCTAGCTGTAGCAAAAGTTTTATAAAAAAAATCAATGTTAGAAGATTTTCGCGCGAACGTCCTTAAGGCTTATTTATCTTTGTTTCGTTCTTGTTTGTCATCCAGTTATCGGTCCAGCAGTTTTTGCACTGTTCAATAAACTTATTTTGCCCAAACTGTCGTGTCGTCTTGGTTAAGCGGGTTGATTATTAATTATTATATTGGACTTCACCTTGACAACATGCTCCCCTTTTAATGATACATGTACATGTATAATCATTAAGAGGGATTAAGACATTGTTCACACTGTCTCAGTTGTAACTTTTACCTCTTTAGTCACTCTGTTTGATAGCAGAGTTTTATTGTACTGTCCATCGGTACAGCTTTCACCTGTTATGGTCAGTGTAATATTAATCTCCTTGCCTGCTATGACTGTTGAAAGAATAACAGTGTGTTAGTACAAAACAAAACACCTTCTTAGTAACAGTGCACAAAAGTTTTTAACTTACAATACATTGATGAGAAAGTCCCAAAATGGCCACCTTGATTCAACAGTGCTCAGTAATATACTCCCATAACATACAATGACATTGTAGATAGGTGTTTATAAGCTTGAAGTTAATGGTTTTTACACATAGAAAAGGTGACAGATGTGAATAAGTTTGACAATTCAAACGCAAGGAAATGGCCAGAAAAACACACAATAGGTAGATAAGATCCTTCCTTTTTGAAGCATACAATGTAACAGCTGGTAAAACTGGTAAATATACATGTAGTCTGTTAAGCAACTGTGATGGATACTTTGAACTCTCAGTGGTACAACCACACTACTATTTAATGTGATATTAAATAAATGCTTAAGACAACAAAATTGACTTTTTACTTCCTGATAAGGAGAATCCCTGAATGATACTGAGTCAAGTACATGTACATGTACTTTAATTTGAAATTTTTAAGAGCTACAATGTACATGTAACTTACCAACACTGGTATTTGCTGAATCACTACCCAGGGCATTTGACACTTCACAGGTATAGACAGTATCTTTCAATACTCTAGGAATAACAAGTGTGCTCTTGTCGCATCCATCTATACATGGAGTCCATGTAAATGAGGGTGTAGGATTTCCTTCAGCTTGGCAGTGAAGAGATACACTTTCCCGCACAGCAACATTGTACTCACTTGGCAGATCGACAATCTTTGAACGATCTGAAATATGAGTTAAAAACGATTGAACATAAAATCAATATGACATAAATAAGACCTACAAACAGAAAACATACCATGTTAGCAGCAAATTCCAGGAAAGGGCTGTGCTGAAAAGATGGTGAAAATGAGAACAGTGTGAAGTTGGGTACAGGAGGATCAGAGGTGGTTTTATTTGTGAAGCTCCTGAGTAGGCCAAAGAGAACATACATGTATCCAGGCAAGTCATTTTCAATGGTCATGGCTCGTTGACCTGGCTTGGCATATGGCGTACTTATGTACTTTTTAATTGCCAACATGTAGCTAACCTGAAAATAATTGTGCCAAAAACTGACATTGTGCGGTAAACACGGTTCGATATTTATTTTAAATTGAATGACTTCAAATAAATTATTTACCCAAAAATTCATGGTATAATATTGAGGTAATTAAAATAGTTGAACAAAATAGTTAAAAAAACTGCGTGGCACTTGTGACACAATAAATAATGGCAAATGGTAATGTAGAAAAGTGCCGAAAATTTGAAAGTTTTCAGACGATTCGGGCTTACCCGTCTTCAGTGAAATGTCAATGTCAATATTGAGATATACAGTTGAGGAACATCAGATTTATATTGAAGTTTACCGGGGGGGGGGGGGGGGGGGGGGGGGTTAGCGGAGTTGCTGTGGTAAACTGAAAATTATGGGGGTGCTCGTCGTATCTTTTAGGGGTCAACATTTGTATAATGTCACCAGGGCTCGAAATAGAAAAAAAATTGTAGCCTGCCATTTTTTTTATTTTTGGCAGGCCAAACAAATTTGGACCTGCCATTTAATTTTTTGGCCTGCCACATATCCAATTTTTTTCTTTTAATGAAGTATTTTTTGAGAAGCCTGGCGAAAAAATTCTAGACTCCGATCAGAGACGTAGAACACGGGAAAATCGACTAAAGTTTGGAAGATCCTTACATAGTAATACTTTAACTTTTATTTGTTTACATCAAACCTTTAGCAAGAGAGAAGACAGTAAAGCATTGTTTTATTGCTTTTAACTTTCATACTTTCGAACTTCTGACTTACATGTAGTCTGTGAACAGACTTCCTTGTGGGGGTTTTACGAAAGGTACCCCTTGTGGGGGTATGACGAAAGGTAACCCTTGTGGGGGCATGACGAAAGTAGATAAAAACTCGCGAGGAAAAGTCGGCGAGTGAAGCGAGCCGCGGGAAAACTCCCCGTTCACCGTTTTTTCTTCGTCCTATATCCCACTGGAGAGCCTGTTCACAGGCTAACTTTCATGCCGATGTGCAAGGATGTTGAAATTTCCTCACCGAGGTTTTTGGTCGCTGAAAAATTGTTTCGTGACATCGCTATTTGTAAATCGACACTCGATAGAATTGAAACACACAGTAAATAAAACAATGTTTAGTTCCTTTTGAATCATTTGTTGTGCACAATTCCCTGGCAGTTCCGTTGAATAGCAAAGCGCACAAATGACGTCAGTACTCATGTTTGTCTGAGTTTATAATTTATTCTTGTTTATTTTTGCATTTCTGACAATAGAAATTCGTTATTAGGAATCCCCTGAGAGTCACTTTTGGTTTGTTTGTCTGAGTTTTAGTTCTATAAATAGTAATTGTGCGCTTCGCTACGGGCAGACTCCAAAGTTAGAAAGTTTTTTTGAAGCGAAAAAACAGATTTTATTCCAGACAGCAAACAAACAAAAGTCGGAAACCACCAAATCGTGGGTTGGAAATGTCTGATTACATACAATGCGCGTGAAAGTAAAGTAAACTGGCGCGGGATGTCAAGGCAGGCAAAAAAATCTTCGGGCGCATCCGAAGTTTCATTATAAAAGCTTTTATTTCTGTTTCTGTTATTTCAATTTAATATTTTCTGGCAACAATTTAATAATGAATACAGTATTAACAAGATGTCTTGACTATTTCTTGACAAAAGGTCAAGAACACATGTACTGCTCAAAGTACATGTACAAGAACAATTTATCCTTGTAGCGAGCACTATAGTAGAAAAAATTTCCCACCCTACCTTCCCAGGTGCTATTCTGTTTTGCTATTAATAATGACTTTGGACGCTCCCTCTGTGCGGTGCCAGTGCGATTATTGTCTCGGCAGCGACTTCTTGCAAGCTTTTGCCACTGTGCTTGACCCAGGTTTCTGTTTTCTATTTTAAATAAGGAGTATCTTGAGTTATTGAAGTGTTTCTGCATTGCTATTGTTCCATAATCGACCTTCATAATTTTTTTAATTGTGTGTTTCCGTAATCCACAAGAGACCGAAGGCATAGTTGTAGTTAGTCAAAGTTCATTGTTAATAATGAACCTTGAAACAATCAGATACAGAAAGCTATACACTTGAGGCCTGTGGCATTTAAATAATTATGTTCTGTCACAAATCCTTGCCAAATATAAGGAATTTCTGTAGTTTATAGAGTGGTGTAAACAAGGTTCAGAGTCCAAGAACTATAATCCTCCACGGCTCCTTAAATCTACTACAATATATCCTTGTCTATTGTAATCGAACCTTCTAGAACGTACCTCAACAAAAGTTTCAGTCAGTTCTTGTAAACACGGTTCAGAGTCCAAGCAAATCAATCCACAACCTTACATGTATGTACTACAATAATCCTTCCTCCATAAGCAAAGTCCAATGTAATCAAGCCTTGCATGCTTTCCCCCCTTCTTATTATCCCATACTGCACTTGCCTGTTCATTCTTCCTAGGGTACCGACTCATCTAAGTTTCCCTCCCAACATCCCATGGTTGGAACCTTTGTTAACTTCTTGCATTTGTAATTGAAGGGCCGAGAGCATATCCAGCCTATGTGACTTTTTACGCCTTTTTTTATTTTTTCTCGCTCAGAATAGCCTCATTTTATCGTACAACGAATAATATCACAAGCCCTTGTCGAATTTGCACTAACCCTAAGGAATTTGACCAACTTCACCTGAAAAAAGCAGAGTTCTGGCCTCCCAGTGCTTTGACGGTACATTCAGAGCGCCATTTCGAAGCAAGTTGAAAGCAGTTTGGCCGTGAGAATACGCGACTGTAATACTTCTGACCAGTGCCAACAACCTGAACAAAAATACCGTTATTCACGCACGGCTGGCTCGCTTATCTATCGTGAGCTCACTACCGCAACACATCGCCTCTGTGGCGCGTGTGTAAGCCAACGTGTATGAGGCCCGTCCGGTGATTAAAAGACATCATTAAGTCCGGAAATCCTTAAGTCTCTAGCACCTCTCAAAGAAACGAGTCGTGTTTCTTGTCCTTCCTTGTGTTTGAAGCGCCATTTAGCGCTCGAGGTGAAAAACGGACCTTGGTGGACAAGTATGAGCCGGTCCGTGCCGTGGTCGAAATGCCCGATATCCGAAGTGCTTTCAGACTTAGGGAAGTGGTCATAACAAGTATACTTGACGAGGACCCACCTTGTGTAGCTTGTGTAGGGGTGGGGGGTTATGCAAGATACCACCTATTTGATGAGTGTAATGGACTAAATTTTTTGGCTTAAAATTTGGAGACGAGACTTAAATATTCTGTCTGCATAAAGCTTGCATTGTTAGTAAAACAGCACAGGAAGATTTCAATATTTTTCTCAGTTTCTACTCCTGATAGAATGGGGGTTATACCAACAAGACACCATCTTTTTAGGTGGGGGAGAGGGGGTACATAAAGAGACCACCAGTCGTTTTGTAAAATGGTGGGTCCTGTCCGAGCACAATAGTTTTGACCATTTCCCTTATAGTATTTTGCAATAATTTTCGGACAGAAACTCCATTTCGGTTTTGTCGTAGGATTTCCCGACATGCTTTGCGACAGTGGCAGATGGATCCGCTGTGCGTGGTCGGGCTCTTGAAATACAGCTTTGGGCAGCTCTACAGCATGTAAGTGAGCTCTTGCTGGCCGGCCGAAAGATGTTTCGCATTTATTTTGGAGTCTTTAATCGATCTAAAAGGATTTTCAAATCGAGATACGCGTTTTGATACGTATCTACCTTTAAATAATAAAACTTAGTCTGAACTGAGCATGTGTTCCTCGGTGGTCTAGTGGTTTTGGTCCAGGATTTGCGCTCGGACAGCTTCGGGTTCGATTCACTCTCAGCATCCTTTTTTTTCGAACTGGACATTATGAAAGTGATTTACTTTTTTTTTGCGTTCGTCAGAAATCTTTGCGTTTAATTTAAAAAAAAATATCGAACTGCGTCAGTGTGAAAACAGAAGCTTACCGCAATATTGCGTCCTCACAATAGGATTTTTTTTTTCAATACGGTATTTCTCGAAAACGACGGAAAAAAACAACAGAAAGAAATTCTGAACAATGTTTTGCAACTAATTTCTAGTTCACATGCCAAAAATGGACAAATCTGAGCGAGAAAAAATAAAAATAATTATAAGGCCTAAAAAGTCACATAGGTTGTAGCTATCATAAACTCTAGGCTCTGTCAGTCGTTGTATACCAGGATTACTATTTTACCAGGAATAAAGATTGGTGGCAGGAAAGTGCAACCCTCGGCTGCACTTTACCCAACAGTGATGCTTAGCCCTTAGAAAGGTCGGGAAAAATATCCATTCCAGGGTGGGTACCCCCGGTCCCACCTGATCTGTACTCCCCCCAGGTAGGGCACCCCTCTTCTGGTTCCCTTAGTCCCCTGTGACTATGGGATATGGGCCTCACCCGCTGGAAACAGGTCCGGACCATTCAGTCCAGGGTGGCTATACCCCCAGTACCACCAGACCTGTTCTCCGCCCAGGGGGGCACTCCCCCTCCTGGTCCTCCGAATCCCTATAGTTATACCTGTGCTTCCCTACCACCCAAATGTCGCCCATTATCTGTTGCCTGCGTTACTTATGAACTATATGCACTAAGGTGGGATATAGCACCATTCTCGAAAAAGTTCACATCCTTTTGAGGGATTTATGTTCTTTCCTTTTCTGCCCACCCCCCCCCCCCCCCCCCCCCCCCCCCCCCCCCCCCCCCCGATAAAGTACCTAATCATCCCCATTCAACCCACCCCCCGGGTGCAGTACTTATTAAAACTTAATTATAACCACTCAATTAAAAACCTACATGTATATTTCTTCTGATGTTGCAGTTTGGTTAAGAATGACTTAACACAAACTAAGAAGGAAACTGTGTTGTATTACTACAAATCCATTTTGATGAAGGCAAACTACAGAAGAACAGCATCAGTGAGGAGGTATGTCAAAAAGTCAAAAGTACAGTGTACTATCTTCCCCAGTTCCCTCTATATTTGGTGTTCTACCAATCCCTTCCCTCCCGCCCTCCCTTCCCTAAGACTGTTTCTTTGGAATTAGGCAGTATACACATGTACCCTTGGCTACATGTACCTATTTTTTTAAATAATGTGGTGGCATTTGATTTTTGGGACAGAAGTTCTCTGCATGTATTAAATGTACTTACATTGTACATCAATTATACAGGATTTGGTACTATTGTTTCCAATGCCATTCGAAGCATGGCACTCATAACTGCCTGACTCATTCCTTTTAACAGCTGTAATCATATGCATCTCATTGTTTGACAACACTTTTCTTGTATTTGCTCTAATCCATGCAATACTGGATGGAGGGTTGCCAGTAGCATTACAGTAAAGTGTTGCATTATCACCCTCAGTAACTGGAGTCAAACACTGTTGGATGGTGGCAGTAGGTGCAACTAGAAGTAACATAACATCGTACTTATCACAAATAGACATTGATTAATAATAATACAAGGATTCCTTCCAATAAGAAAAATCATGTTCATACATGTATGTACTCTTTATAATTATTAATAACACAATGTAAAAGATATTGATTCTAGAATGAAGACATTAAAAAATATTATCTTTGCCACCAATTTTTCTCCCTATTAAAATAATATAATAGAAAATATTCTGACATATTCAAGAAATATTAGATTATTGTGCATGTACACTCTTCTGAATTACAATATATTCATAGAATGTTTGAAATCTTTAGAAAAAATGTTCAGAAATCTTCAGCTTGTCGCTAAAAACTTTGTAGTTACATGTAGTGTCAACTACAAAGAAGCTAAGTACATGTACATTATGAAATGTTTCTATGACAGTTTTTTTTATTTCCTTGATCAAATCTACAGTAATGTTGTACATGGTGTTCTGATAAGAAAGTTGAAAAAAGTTTTTTGATATCGACGTTTCTTCTCTGTGTTTTAAAATGTAGCCAGGATTTTTGTTAAGGTTTGCAATAGCAGGTACCAAATTGTGAATAACAGGGACCACTGAATGGCGGTGTAGCCACCATTTATTGGCATGCAGTGGAAAATCAGGCATTAATTTTTAGGCAATTTCTGACAAATTTGGGTCTTTGCTTTAACTGCTATGAAAGAGGCAATGTGTTTATACATTTATCTGTTCTGCTTCATAAAGCCTAAATTTAGCATGATCATGAACTCAAAATGAGCTACACAATACAAAATACGGCATGCATAAATAAATAGAACAAAATAAATAGTGATTCAGTTTTATTTCACTCATAATAAAAATCAAATAGCCCATCAACTTTAGTAAATGTAGTTATTTATTCAAATATTTTAGCACATTTTCCTTAAAAAAAATAGCCGAGACAAGAATTGAAATAGCCGAGTAAAGGTCCCGGTGTCCCGGCTCTAACAAAAACCCTGATGTACAGTGTAGCTATTTAAAAACATGTAATGGTATGTTCAGTGGGGTGCAATACCGCACTGGAGGAAAGACTGGGGATAGTCAGCTGTGACATCAATACCAGAATGCTAGTTTTGCGTTTTCTCGGTTCCTCGTTCTTTTTTTTTTAGTACGTGTTGCTACAACCATAGACAACACACCTTAATAAAACCAATGTTTCTTCCTCAGGGCATACCAAAAAGTGAGCGGAACTGAGAAACCACGAAACTGGCAATCTGGTATTGACGTCACAAATCACTATCCCCAGTATTTCTTCTTGCACAGTATTGTACCCCACTGGAAGGGAAATTTCACGTTTTAAGACGGCTACAAATCATGAAAAAGAAATATCGAAATTAAAAAACTTCTTTCGATTTTCTCACCAGAACAGTACCATGCAAATTCCATCAAGCAAAATTAATAAAAAAAAATCTGTCATAGTCACCAATTACATGTAATAGTATTTGGCCGCATTGCAAACAGCATAAAATATAAGGCAGCATAATTATCATTTTTAATTCGTGAATATGTGAAGCGTAATAAACAGGTAATCGCAGATGGGGGCAAATATGCAAATTTTCACTCCTTTCTTCCATCGATCGGCTGTAAAGACATATTTTCATCCGATAAGATATTTTCATTCGATAAATTATATTTTCATTCGATAAAATACATTTTCATTCTATGAAATCATGTGGTTCTAAGGCTATACATGTAGGCCTGGTTGCATGATAGCTGCACATGGCATGGGCCTTCGCACCTATTCCTCATGTTCGCGATTAAAAGAAAAGGAAAACAAAAATTAAACTGGCCCTTACCAAAATTAAGTACACTTTAAGTATATTATTTTTGTAATCAAAGTATACTGCAAATAAGATACACAAAGTAGACTTTAAGTAGACTTTAAGTATAGTTTGAATAGCTACTTAAAGTATACTTGTAGCATACTTGTTCCCACCTGAAATTGGAACACCCAAAAGTATACTTCAAGTACACTTAAGAGGTACTGAAAAATTTTGCAGTATACTTAAAAAGTACAACCACCAGTAGCTTAGTGATAGGTACAGTATACTTTAAGTATACTTGCAGTATACATACCACAAGCATGCAACCACTAGCTCAAGGATGCATGCATGATGCAGCAGCTACATGTATATATAGTGGCACAGTCAGAATAGCATGCAGACAATTAATTTATCAGTGCAATTGACCATGAATTTGTATAATGAAAGACTGCTTCTTTATTGTCTTTTAACGCAAAAAATCTGTAAAAATGGACTCTATGACCTACAACAGTAATTGAGTTTCATGCAAATCAGTAATGTCTCTTGCAATGTTGGGATATAAATTATATATACTATAAAAAATTATTCATTGTCCTAAAATGTAAAAAATCTATAAAAATGGACTTCATCATTTGATAACCTACAACAGTAACTGAATTTCATGCAAATCAGCAATGTCTCTTACAATATCACTATTGGATGAAAACCTGTGAAAAACCTTTGAAAAACCTGTGAATTTACCTGTGAAAAACCCTGTGAACTCTAATTTTTCACAGGTTTTTTCATAGGTTTTTCAAAGGTTTTTCACAGGGTGTGAAATTTTTAAAACCTGTGAACAGGGCACGTTTCACAGGGTCGAAACCTGTGAAAAAAACCCATGAAAAAACCTGTGAATTACAGCCTGTGAAAAAACCTGTGAAAAAAACCTGTGAAATGAAATTGTTCACATGTTTTTTCACAGGTTTTTCACAGGGTGTGAAATTTTTAAAACCTGTGAACAGTGCAGGGCACGTTTCACAGGGTCAAAACCTGTGAAAAAACCTGTGAATTACATCCTGCCTGTGAAAAAACCTGCACTGTGAAATATTTAGTTTCTTCAAAAGCTTCTTCACAGGTTTTTTCACAGGGTGCAGAATCTCAAAACCTGTGAACAGGGCACGTTTCACAGGGTCAGAACCTGTGAAAAAACATGTGAAATCACTTTCGCGTTTTTTTCACAGCTGAATTAATCCTACATTTGAACCAGGCATTTTCCATAGTTTCACATAAACGATATTCGTCCATTATTATTTATCCATTACTTTATCCCAGTACTGTAGTGCGACACAACGTTAAGTTTCGGTTCAACATAGCTAAAGGCAAGCTTTCATTACCCATTGCCTTACAATCCATGATCAGTACATTAATGCATGTTTGAGGTAATCTATCTGGATTCCCATGCATCATGCATGACTAACTTTCATATTTGACAAATTAGTCTGCATGTTCTTGCATTCATTCAATAACAGGTTTGTAAAAACAAAGACTAAAATAACTTTCAGAAATTTTGATCAGTTTTAATAATTAAGGTACAAATTGAAAATTATACAACTTCATTAACAGTATATATAAGTCATTATAGAAATAACAAAATTATACCATACTCACTAGACTCAAACCATTATTATGAGACCTTTCTGTTAAAATAAATAAATTGCTATGGATACATGACTACAGGTGTAAAAATATTAGCTCTTGAAGTATACAATTAATACATGCAGAATTGTATTTTTTAACTTAATTGAAACAGATGCTTTTAGAAATTAAGGCTTAATGACTCACACATAAAATACATGCACGGCTTGGTTCTTTAGCAGCTGTAGATAGCATATTACATGTATCTGGCCAGCATCTTTACAATTCCTGCAAAAGACAGTGTACATTTATATGATTATACATGTATATATATTTCCTATATGTCTTTTTAGACAGTAATTCTATTGCCCTATATATTTATAGATTGTCACCTGAAGAAAGACCTAGTATATATTTTTAGCTATTTTTAAAGTGTTTATCGATTAGTACAGTTGTTATCAAACTGCACAAATTTTGAAATACAACCATAAGATCGATGTAGGTTTTATAGCTTTGTAAATTTAGCAGACTAACATTAAGCTTAATTAATTAAGACTTAAGCCATTCTAAGGTTCGGTAAGCTATTTAAGATTAAGCTTAAGTCTTATATTATTAAGCTTAAGTTTTAATTATTAAGCTTAAATGAGCTGATCAAAAAAGACAAAACATCAAAGACAACATCTTTTTTAACATAAACATACCGGGGTAGCAAGTATATATTACTCACTGCAGATAATTATTTTTCAAAAGCTGTTAGTAATTAATTTTATCTTTAAGTTTAATAAACCTCAAGCTTACCTTTTGTGGCATGCATGAAAAATACATCTCCATATCAAAGTGATAGGATTTTACAGTCTACATGTAGGTTCAAAAGTTTCTTCGTGTAGCTAGTAACTTTCCGAGCTGCACAAGATAAAAAGACAAAAAGATCTTAATTGTTTCTTCATACACACTGATCATTATATAGGCTGGAAAAATCTTCTCAGCTGAATTTTATCAAGAAAAACTTACCTTTTGTGGCAAAAACATTCTTCCAAAGTCCTTTTTCTAAGTATCAGAAGAGAAAAAACTGAAGTTGAAGTGTAATCTGCCCCGGAAAACTTGCCAGCCGCACAAATACTGCTCTTTCATTGAAAAAGTGTTAAGTTTAACGCTGTAAAAAGTGTTAAAAATGAAACTAGACGTTTCGGCAATGCTGCCTTCATCAGTAGTAAAAATGTGTTCGTTGCTAACGTGTGCGAAAATTCAAAAAATTCAAATTCACGCGCGCCTAAGAAAAGCGCGCGCAAGGCTAGCATACGAGTTAATTATGAAAAGCCAAAGTCTTGGTTCAAACCACTCGGCGCCAAAGTCTTGTAATTGAAAATGAACCGCATTTCTTCGCGTCTTCTCCTGATCTGATCTGAATTTTCGCACACGTTAGCAACGAACACATTTTTACTACTGATGAAGGCAGCATTGCCGAAACGTCTAGTTTCATTTTTAACACTTTTTACAGCGTTAAACGTAACACTTTTTCACGTAACTACAATTAACGCTGCGCAGGATACATATTCATTTAATCTGCTCTACCATTGGTCAATTTTCTCGCCTTTTCTACTGGGGTCCAGGCTTTTTGGAAGTACAAGTCAGCTGACCACAAACCTGTAGGCTCAAGTGCTTGGCTGCCATTTTGAATTTCACTTGTCAGAATTTTCCTGGATTATAATAATGTTGCTGTGACTTAAAAAAGTGATTGTCATACATCATTTTCAAGAAATCATTGAAGAGAAGAGTTTTATTAACTTTTAAAAAGAACATTTTGTCAAGAATGAAGCTGGATACGTTTCCACAGCCATATTCTGTGGGCCAATATGATACAGGCTGACATGTACAAGGTAGCTAGCTCATCAATTTTTTCTATAGTAAGCTTGTGGCTAATTAATTTGATCAGCAAGTGTAAAACTTAATTTTCACACAAGCCTTATGATATTCTTTATTTACTAGATCTGCTTCCCTCTTTATACTTATTAAAGAAACAAGTGCAAGATTAAAATAATACATGTACTTTTTTAATATGCTATATTTTCTAAAATACATGACTATGAATATCTATAAGTTCAAAGCAATTATACAACTGCAATCAAGGTTTTATTGAAACCAAAGTGTATATCCACAAACATATTAACAGTGGAATATTCCCAGCCAAATGCATGTAATATGTATGTTTGGTCATTTGTTTATCATTTGATGTAAAAATCATGTGGTCACAGGCTAATTAATTCACATGTTTTTTCACATGTTTAGTTTCAGTGAATTAAACCTTCATTTTTTCACAGGTTTTGTCACAGCCTAATTTCGTTCACAGGTTTTTTCACAGGTTTTAAAAAGGAATTTCCTGCAAATTTTACTCACAGGTTTTTTCATAGGGTTTTTCACAGGTTTTAAAAAGAGATTTCCTGCAAATTTTGCTCACAGGTTTTTTCATAGGGTTTTTCACAGATTTTTAAAAGATATTTTTCAGGTATTTTCCATCATAATTTCTTCACAGGGTTTTTCACAGGCTAATTTTTTTCACAGGGTCATAAATTTTGCATTTGTTTGCAAAATTTTAGGTCTTGCAAAATTCACAGGTTTTTTCACAGGGTATTTTCCAGTCACAGGTAATTAATTCACAGGTTTTTTAAAGGTTTTTCACAGGTTTTCATCCATAATGTTGGGATACTCTATAAAACATTCTTCATTGTCCTAAAATGTAAAAAATGGACTTCATAACTTGATAACTTAAACGGAGGGTTTCACGGTTCTGCCCATGTGCAAGCTATGACGTAACCGATTCAATTTCATTGTTTAGACCAATCGGAAGCGAGTAGATAACTCTGGCTGGAAATTTGCCCGTGAAAATGTTGCGGTCAGTCAGCTGATTGAATGGATGATTATACATACCCATGTGCACCATGAAAGCCACCATGCAGAGCGTAGAATAAATCTTTTGGGTCAAAGGTTTTATTCAGTGTTGACTTTGTCGGCCGGTGTAATCCGTTGAAATTTTCTGTGAATTTTGGTCATCCTTCACTTTGTTTGGACTAATTATAGTATGATTATTGAAGTAAATGTGTGTTTTTTTTAACCGATAAAATTGGTAAGAAAGCGAATAAAGCAGATTAATCTGTGCGCATGCGCCGAACCGTGAAACTATCTCTTTCATAGAATAGAATTCCTTTCAGCAACAGCAGGTACTGGGTTCCTTTGCTGGGTATTCTTGGTACATGATGTCATAAAAATTCAAAAATCTAAACTTTGCATCCTGCAAAGCTTTTTCCAACATGGCACATAGATACCAGTGCCTTCACAAAAAGTTTCAGGTTTTAACGATGTTTTGCTTCTGATTTGTAAAGGTTTTAAATGTGTCACACAATTCGTCACGCTATTTCAGATAAGCTATGAAAATAAACAAAATTGAACCAGTTGAAAGTTATTTTTGCATTATAGATGTTTATAAGGCGATTTAATGTAACTTATAGTGAATCCAATTTTTTGTGATGAGATTTTTTGCATAATTATGACTTTGAAGTTTTGGCCGCCATGTTTGTGTACCAAAGTGGTATACCAAGATGGCCGCTCCATACATTTTTACTGAAAATGTCTCATACTCGTTCGCCTATAACTCTTGAACAAAATGCTCTGGTGCTTCAAAATTTGGCCCAGATGTGTGTAGTTTTAAATTCCATAAACCTTTTGGAATCGAAATCTGTTTTTTAATGCTTCTGAATTTTGATATGACAGGATATGAAGTAAGTGCAAGCCTGCAAGAATTTGGGAAATATGAATGTGATGGCTTTTTCTAGCCTGTAGTACAATGACTGTAAACTAATTTGCTTGTGCAAATAAAATTATTTATCTACTGAGGCACTAGTACCTTTTCAGTATACTTATTTCCTACTTTATCAGACATAAACATAATTTACATTTGTGTGGTACATTTAAAGTATACTTACACCCTACTTCAACAAGGAAGAAAATGATTTTCACTTGAGCAGTATACTTAAAGTATACTTCAAAAATGGTACTGCAATACTGTACTTAAGTAAGTGCAGTATTACTGAAGTATACTTAAATCATACTTACTGTTGACGCAGTATACTTGTGGTATACTTAAAGTATACTTTTAGTTTATCTTTTTGGGTAAGTATGTTTTAATGTTAATTTAATATCATACCAACATCATCTTACCAACAACATTCACTTTTATCTTGCGTGTCCACACTTTGCTGCCTCCTCCTAAAGTAGTCACCTTACAGGAAAATTCTCCACTATTGTTAGCAGTTACTTTCAAGATTACCAGAGTGGCTTTTTGGGAATTAATCCAGCTAACACTGAATCTGTCACTATGACCAACTGCAATTTCAGCTTGTCCGGATGACGTAATGGTAGCAACTACAACACTGCCTGAAAAGAGTTGCAGCACAACCAAATTTAGATTCTGCCCAAGAGTAAAGTTCCAGCTCAGTGGTACATTGGTTGATCCCTTAACAAGCTGGATGTTGTCTGTTTTAATATCAGCATTATTTGTTGTGGTCTCAACTGGGGGAGGCTCATACCAAGTGATACTGTTTGCACCATCTGTAATTGAATATTAAAAGAACAACACTTGCTTAGGTTAATAATGCAATACATTTGCAGGCATACTTTTAATTTAACAAAATTGTATTGGGGTGAATCTTATAAATAAATTCACCGAGTGCTGTACATGCACATTTAGAGATATGTACAGTACTGGTGAAATCACAGGGAACCCAGGTTCACAACAGGAATCCTCAACATATTTGAATTTGTAGAAACAATATTACTGTAGACATCATTTGATGAGGTAACACTTTAATGGCTTATCAAACTCACGATAACATCCCATTCAAATCCTAACTTTTTTGTCGTTGAGGAGCCTGGGATCCCTGTTGTGAAATGTAGTTGACAGTCACTTGAAACTCAACGACTCTACTCGAACTTTGAGTTTCAAGGTCGAGTGCTTTGAGATTAGAGTTGCGAATTTTGAGTTGCCATGACAAATGTTTAGAATTTCGAGTCGCAAAATTCAAGTTTCGAGTTGTAATTGAATATTAAAAGAGAACAATTGCTTGGCTTAATAATGCGGCCTTATGTTTGCAGGTATATTATAACAGCAATGTATTAGAGTGAATGTTATAAATAAATTCACCACTGTAGGTTGAATAGAGATAAGTCACTGGAACTGTTTCTCAGAATATTAACAAACTGAAAGATGACCACACAAAACAGGTATACAAAATATTAATTTAACCTTCGGACGTGGTTCCCCTATGGGGATTTTTCCGCATAGGGATTAATTGACAGCCGTCACGCGACACACCACCTGTTCAAAGGTTACTAGGTTCTTGTTACTGTATTAAATTTCATTTTCACTTTTGATCGCTCTCGCAGCAGACGCATCGTTTTCTGAGTGTAGTGTTTTCTGATTTCATGATTGGTAGAACTAGCCATTGCTCCGGTTGCAATATTCCTCGTCCGGAGCATTCGTTTTGGAAACTGGGTAAGAATTGTCCCGGTTCAGCACAAGATTCCAGTCATTCTAGCGAGGTACAAGTAGAAGACACCGCCCTTCTTCAGATACTACGCCTGCTGAAGAATTATTCGGTTCAGGACACTTTAGCTTCTTTGCTAGGTGCGGTGAAAGCTCTTACTACAGGACTTAACGAAGTCAAAGCGGACAACCAGCATCTGCGTGCCTTGTTCGAGAACAACTCGCAGAAAGACGACCACGAGGTTATTGTACCGACAATCTCCGGCGGCGCTACGCCTGACGCTCCTGCTTCGGGTGTAACTTTGCCTGAATTGCGCGCCATGAAGGATCTCTCCCTCAAGGCTGAACGTCATGTTACCCAGATGGGACTGGTGGATTCGTCCGACTCTGGTGGTGATTCGGATCGTGACGATTTCAAGGCTTCTCAGCACGTCCGCCCCCAAGACAAGGCCATGGCCTCTGGTAAGTCCTAAAGTCTGGGAAAGAGGCAAAAATTACGATTCCCACAGTTATGGCCGCATAGTTTTCTCAGTTTAACGAATGCTCACCGCGATATTAAGTACGACGAACTTACTCAAGAGGAGTTTGTCGCTGGCTATGGCCAAATTTTGCAATCTCCGGGCCTTTCGGAGAACGGGTGTTTTGCTAGGCTTAGGCACCTTGTATCGCTGATGTATTTCGCGCATAAGTACGAGTGGCATGCGGTACTTAGTTTCCAAGGTGGTGTCCTTCTGGAGATTGAGCGAGGACTACTAAAGTGGGGCGATTCCTATTTCCATTTAGAGAGTCGCACGTTATATGGGCACCCAAAGGCCAACAAGCCGTCTACCAGTGGCGGGGCCTCAACTGCAGTTTTCTTTTGACGCGATTTTCAGCGTCAACAATGATCTCCTACTCAAGCTCATTATGGCTATCTCCGGGGCGAGCGTAAGTGGCTCCGACATATTTGCGCTGATTGCTGGGTGAAAGCGCGTAAACCGGAGCAACATTATGCCGGTTCGCCTGAGTGTCCAATGTCCGCTACCATGCACTCAAGCAAAAAGCTAGAGGACTCGAACACCTTCGTCCACCATGAACCTTCTGTGGATAACAGTGTTCGTTCTTTTGTCTCCCAAGGTTCTTGTTCTTCTTTTGATATTTTCGAATGCAATATCGGTTTATCGTCTGGATTTCCGTATTTTTCCGATGACGTGACACCCTTTCTTTGTCTGCCAAATTCGGGGTTAAATTTTTCTGCTTTTACGTCAGAACTTTCAGTTTGTCCTTCCAAATTTGCTTCGGGGCGTTTTACAGATATTTTACCTCGTGATTGTTTTTTTTTTTGTTTCAAGACGCACATATGATTACACGGTGAAACAAACTGGAGAGCCCATTTATCTCGTTGCTAGAGCTCCTGTGCCCTCCGCATTAAATATTTCTTGCTGGCGCGAATTGTTTCATGGATACGAGGACATTATTGTTTGCGATTTTCTTGAATTTGGCTGGCCCGTTGGTTTTGTGTCAGACACTTAACCTGTTTTCAATCTTCGTACTCATTGTGGCGCCCTTCAATTTCCAGATCAAGTAACCGCCTTTTTATACGATGAAATTACGCTCGGCAGGATTTCTGGACCTTTTGACGCGATACCTCTTCCTGATGGATTTGTGGTTTCCCCACTAAACATCGTACCGAAACGAGATTCAAACGAGCGCAGGGTTATTGTGGACTTAAGTTGGCCGTGCGGTGCCTAGGTTAATGACGGGGTCCCTAATGACTCCTTTTTGGGCGAGCCTATTTCGTTGCGTTATCCGACTATCACCGTTGTGAACGCTACGCTATAATTTCTGTGGGTCCTGGTTGCCTACTCTACAAACGGGATCTTAAAAAGGCTTATCGGCAGTTTCCCGTGGACTCAAAAGACTATCATCTGTTGAGGCACACCTGGGATAATGGCTCCGTCATTTCCAAGCCCGCTCATCACCCCCCGGGCATTTGTTTTTTTTTAATAATGTTGCAAATACCTCACGGTGGGGTCAGCCTTTACGTACAAATTACCACGGTGGGGCTTATGGAAGAGTGCAAATGCCCAACCCATGGGACAAGATCAAAACTGTATTTTAATGATTAATGATAGAAGCAATAATTGTTCATAAATAAAAGAAATGGACTTTTATTCATGCTAGAAGTTCTTTCGTTTTACCTCAGTATAACTTACATCCCTGATCCGTTCCTTCATTCGTTCTAAATATTTATGTTATGTTTCCAGAAAACTTTGGACTACAATAATTTCCTGTCGATTTTCGTTGTTATTTGGCTCTTACGCATTTATTCTAATGAATTTTGATATTTTCAGGTTTAGTTACCATTGATTTAAAAAGGGGGGTCGGGCTCTACTGTTGCGACATATCCTGAAGGAAAGACACCGCGGCCACGAATGTTGGCAAATAAGACGTCAACATCATAAAAATTTGCTGCGATACTATTTTCTGCAGCACTTGAAAGGACACTAACGCTTTTATGAATTCCTGTTTATGCTCGGTATGAGTTTGACGTTCGCGCTGTGCATGTTCCCGTTGTCTCCAACCATTTGGCTGATCTTCTTTCCCGCTGGGATTCTTGCATTTCGGCAGCGCAATCATTGGCAGACCGTTCCTGTTCCTTACGCGCTATTCCAATTCTATGGTTCTTTCTGACATTCTATTTTAGGGTTTCCGGAGCTACGACGCCTTCGTCGGGATCTCTGGAACTCGCAGCGCTCAGCATACAGCGCTGGAACTTTTAGTAATTTAAAAACTCAATTCAAGGCCTTTTTCTTATTTTGCCTTTATTTTAAATTAGATCCTCTCCCCGCTACATTAGATACAGTTTTCCATTTGCACAGTTTTTAAGTCGTACTTTAACTCCTCTTTCCATAAGGAATTACTTAACACAGTGGTGTTCAATTGTTGCATTTCTTTACGGGCGCGGATTACCCTTTTACGAAAGATTTTATTCTTTCTCTCACTCTGCGTGGCATTGCGCGCAATGCCTTGCACACTCCGCGTAGGGCTCCGCCAGTTACTCCTTCCATTTTACTCCGTATTTCTCGTGTTCTTGAGTTTGAGGGTGATCCGCATTCGTCCACTCTCTTTTGTGCCTGTTTGTTTACGTTTTACCTCGTGGCTCGTTTCATTGCAAAGATTGTTCCAGAGTCTGCTAAGTCATTTGATCCTCGACGCCATCTCACCAGTGGTGACGTTGCTGTCACCAGTCACGGCCTCTTAGTTACATTTAAGTGTACTAAAACCATTCAGTTTGGCGAATGTCTCCTTCGAATTCCTTTACTTAGGATTGCAGGTTCTCGGTTATGTCCCGTTGGGGCTTATTTGCGTATGGTTCGTTTAGTTCCCGCTCGCCGTTCTTGTCCATTTTTTCTTTTTCCAGGCCCAAGAGGTCTCGTTCCACTGATTTCCGTACATTTTTTACCGCGGCTGGTATTTCCTCTGCAGATAGTTTCAGGGGCCACTGATCATTTCGTCTGGGAGCCGCCTCATGGGCCCTTCGATACGGCGTTCTGGGGGAACTTATATCTTGGCCAAAAGACAGACTGTGTTGTTTTGTTGTTGTGTAGTTGGCGGGGGCAATTCACGCATTAAATTATACCCCAACTCGGCGTGTGGTACAATGGGAGGAGGGTGGTTGCACCCCTCTTCAGTTTTTGCGGTGTATAAATGTTTCGAAAATAGTTTTACCTCTAATAGATGGCATATGATGTGCTTTACAAGATAATGTAAATATTATGGGTTATATGACCTCTTGTTCTTAGGCCATCGTAACTTGATTAAAAATAAAGCACAAACAGTGGTTATGAATATGGTAAACCAACGCATTTTTATAATAAACTTGACGTTTCGTGTGCTAAGCAACATACATTTTCAAAAGTAACCGTTACAGTGTTTGAAAACAGTTTATATTGTTGAAAATAGGGGTCTGGAACCAAAATTAAGAAACAAATGTTAACAGTAATTTAATAGTACGGACTGTCAGTCCTAAGAAGCTACAGCTAATAAAGCATCAGCTTCTCACTGCTGACGTTAACATTTAAAGAAGGCTGCAGTTGTTGAATGAGCAAGGTCTCCTTGATTTTGTGTTGTGAAAGTCCGTTTTGCCGGACCCTAAAATATCAAAATGATCCCAATTTTGATATTTTTGGGTTATATTATGGCGCCACTAGGGATTCGTAACGTCATCCAAATGTTACGAATTCTTTTTAATTTTGAAGCAAGTTGATTCATGAAGAGATTTGACCTTTCCTTGTTAACACAATTTTATGGCCGGATGAAAACTTTCTATTCATTTAAGCCCGGTCCTCACTTGCGACGCAAGTATATGCATAAGAAGCTTATGCGCAAGTGAGGACGGCCGTGACATAAGAATAAGCATAAGAATACTGCAAAACCTTGCGTTCTTCTTATGCTTATGCTTATGTCGCCGTTATTACCAGTGAGGACATGGTTGACACATGCAAGGTTTTGATATGCTTATGCTTATGTTACGGCCGTCCTCACTAGCGCATAAGCTTCTTATGTTTATGCTAATGCTTATGCTTGCGTCGCAAGTAAGAACCGGGCTTTACATTTTCCGACTTACTACCTTGTTACGCAAATTAATACAACTTTTGCTGTGTTACGTCTTTCGGGAATGTTTTCATGCATACTCCTGGAAATTTTTGCTGCATATACGAATAAGAAGTGACTTATTTAAACATTTGACTATTAAAACCTGCGATACTGAATCCAGGATAATCACGTATTTGCCTTTTAACTGCATTGACTAATGTTTGACCTTTGAAAGGGAAAATGATTCATATGGTGCTGCTATCTTCAGCTTTAGCTCAGTAAAAAGATCGGCACTATTCTACAACCAGTAATTTGCCAGCAAAATAATTTAAAAAAGTTATAGAAATCAAGCCCCCAATCGTAAATCAACTACAGTGCGTCGTTTACTTTTTTTCATGTGATCTGTGTGGCGGGCTACACAACCCGACACCTTCATCAACGAACGCACTGTTGAACACAAGAGCGCCGCGACTGGAAAGCATTTTATAGAAGCCCATGGGGATAGAAGCCTTCTTAAAGAAAGTCAATTTCGCATTCTGAGAAAGTGCCAAGAGTAATTTGATTGTCTTGTCTATGAGATGTTTTTCATAAAGAAACTCCTTCCAAGTTCGAATACACAGACTGACTCCATCCGTGCAAAACGGTTTGTTTGACTCACCATTTTCAGCTTTTGTATTTCTTTTAAAACGACATACATGTATCGTTGTATCTAGTATTTAATATATATAGTTAGGCTTAGCCTAACAGCGGCGCCCTCTGAAGACCCTCTGAACAAGCTTAACTAAGATGAAACTTAACTAATAGAGTTTTTCTGTATCCTCTGTTTTTCACAGGCCTCTGTTTCACAGAGGTTTGTGTAATTACCATATTTTGAATAGAGTTTCATTAATGCAAAAATGCAACGTGTCATTTGTTTCTGTGACCCAACGAAATGGTCCCACCGTTTCCATGCTTCATCAACAGCGTGCTGTTATTTTTAATAGAATATCTACAGGTGCTTCAAGCTTTAGAAAATTCTCGAATTCCTCCGCCTTTTCCATTTCAGGCCCTTATGATTTTTATGGAGTGTTTTGAGGTTTTATTACGAGGTCTTAATGTTCCTCCGAATGTTATCCTTCGGCGTCATTACCGACAGTAATCGTGGATTGATCCATTCTAATCCATGGCCAAGTGTATGGAATAAGCTAGCCATTAATCCTGAATACTTCTGGCTGCTTACTGGTGAGACGCCTAGAAGTCTTACGAATGTTGTTGAACGAATTGGGCATGACATAAAGATGCGAGCACGAAATTGCTGGCATCCTCGTCGTCTAGTGGGTCGAACTCGCCCCAACGCACTTTGTGTTTATTACAGAGTACTTATGACGTTCATTTGGTTGCGACAATAGTTAACATTACGCAACCTTGGTTCAATTTTTGGTGTATCTGCGAGTACAGTGTGTGAAAATCTATACACAATACTGCCTATTATGCATGAGCACTACGTTCGAAGCTAATATCCAGAAATATCGTTTCAAAAAGTGCACAGACAACCGGGACGATTATATGAGAACACTTTTGAGACGACCCGGGACGATCGCAAACGACCCGGACGACTGGGACGATCGCGGTCGCTTGGATAGAACTGTGTTCTATCCGAACAACTGGGACGATCGTGAAAAAACGGGGATGATCATATGAGAACTACTCTCAGGCGACCGAGACGACTGAGGCGATCGAAGCGACCCAAATCTACCCCAGAATACACATTATTTCCCAGTATTCATAGCTCTACTAGTTCCAAAATGGTGACAACTTCGGAGTTTAACTCTGCTTTAACAGCCCCCTTTTTATTTATGATTCTCGAGCCCAAAACATGTTGTCGGATCCAGTTTACGACCGCGCTATTGACGTTCGGGACGACCGGGACGATCATATGAAAACCCAAATCGCTTGAGTCGTCCCGATCGTCTGAGTCGCTTGCAAAAAAAACTTTTGAAACGACTCAGACGACCGGGACGACCGGAACGATTATATGAGAACCAGCCTTAAGCGATTACGGTGGGCTTCACCGCTTCTTTGTTGTTAATTTGTTACAAAGCCGCCTCATATTTCTCCCTAAGGTCAGAGCTTAAAATATCTGTGTTCATCAAAAAAACTTCGTCATTCCTTTTCGATACAAAAGCACCTCTTCCTTAGTAATAGCGTTATTTCTTGGCTTTCTCTCTTTGCCTGATTTTCTCGGCTTTTCTGAAATCGAAACATAAATGATATTGAACATATTCCGTTATGACGTACTTATAAGAAAATTTAAAAAAAAGTTATAAGCTCTTACTTGATCTAAAATGGAGATCAAACATTTCATCTCCGTCCGGTTTCATGTCGACGTCCACGTTGCGACAGTGTTAGCTGTTTTGAATTTTGAATCTTATAAATTCGGGGGTAGAAGCGGAATATTGACGCTTAAAAAATTCCGTATTCCTCTGCTCTCCCGAGGTAAATATTCCCATTCCCTACTAATTTTCTTTTGGGATATTTCTTATTCTTTTTAATTTTCGAAAGTGCCTTACTCGACTTACTCGTCTCGATACTCATACTCAGTCCGCAACCAACAAAGTAAATGTTTAACACGACACGAAAAATTGCGAATTGAACCCGAATTTTGCCATGTCCCCTGGTTTCAGGATCATGGTTCGGCGTTTGACTCAAGACATCATAGTCCGTTTTCATTATGATACTGTCTGTCGATTTTTGAATTATTTCCGCAAGTATTGTTACCATGCTTCGACCATGTTGCACAAACTGTACACAAAAACGACACTGCAGATCATGCATAACCTGGTCTGACCTGAGCAAACCATTTGGCAAGTTATTTTTTGTCCGTTTTAACCCAAAATAGTTCGGGAACAATTGATATGGAATTCAAAAGAAAACCCTCAGCTAGTGAAAGGTTGACAACTCAAATGGATCATCAAATGCTACTCTATTTCCATAAAAAATTTCAGTTCACTGCACCCGGGTCACTGAACAAAGCGCTATAACGCCCACAGTCGCGTCAATAAAAGCAAAAAGAAGGTCGATCCTTTTTACCAGAAATTTATGTTTCAACTGCAGTTGCAACATGGTTTTTCAAATATGAAAACGGGTTTAACTGGTGGAGTCCTTATCTTTCAAATAATTTTCACTATGAGTTTTTAATAGAGTTTATTATTGACCACTCCGTGCAAGCGTTCATGAAGCAGGCGGTGACGTGAAATCGAGTGGCTGCGTGGTACGCGCTCAGGTGTGTAATTGGAAACGGCGGTTGATGCGGAATTAATGTGATAAAAGATCGGTAAGTGATCCATGCTTAGCCACGAGCTCAGGATAACAGGATCAAGAGGAAGCATGAGTCCATAGGTAAATAACGAAGCCTTTTCTGTGTAATCTCGTCCGGTCCTGGTACTGTATCACAATGTAACATTCGCGCCCTTACCGACCTTAGGGCGGTCGTCGTCCTCTTCAGAAGTTCTCAGCGTCACTGTTTGATCCTCCTTGTATGTTCCGTTCAATTCTGATAAATTCAGTAGATTTCGGTCTGCAGAAACGCGCATGATCACGTATGAGTCTATAGCTAACTAACGAAGCCTCAGTCGTGTTGCCACTCGTCCGGTCCTGGTACTGTAACATTCGCGCTGTGGGTCGGTCGTCTTCCTCTTCGACTCTTCAGATGTGGGATCGTTATCACTATCAACGTCACTGTCTGATCCTCCTTGTAACTTCCGTTCGATCCGGTCAACTTCGCTCTGCGGAAGCACGTAAAGTCTAATAATAGAGTCATAAGTGCTGACATCGATGTCAATCTTATCAACAATTAAGTACGGAGAGTTCATGTTGTCCCTATACGCTTCTTGGAAGACAAAAGTATCCTCTGAATTGTTGTTATCGAGCCAAAGAATATCGGCTGTTTCTTCCGCAAACTCTAACTCCGTTGACGTCGTACTCTTTACAAGCACTGCCAGATCTTTCATCACCACGGCTAGAAAAAAGCTGAACTGCTCCCTCCGTCTGGCATGCTTCACAGCGACGACATCACGAGTGGAAAATAGTACTTTGTATTGTAGCTGTGCGGTAAGTGGGTTGTCATTTGCCTCACCTGAATTTGGCTCACCAAGGAAAGAGGTGGTTGACACTGTGATCCTGGCTCTCTTCGTTGTAGCCCAAAGGATATAGCCCCGGGGGGTGGGGGGGGGGGGGGGGGGGGGTGCTCCCTATAATGGGCTATACGGGGATGCTCCGCCCGAAAGGGGTACCTTTTTGAGGCTAGAGGTATATCAAAAGGGTCGGGATTTCACGAGTTGAAGTATATGAAAGGGTAGGGATTTCACGAAGAATAGGAAAGGGTAGCGAAAACACGAGTTGAAGTATAAAAACGTAGGAAAACTGTGATTTAAGTATTATAAAACGCGCCTTTCAAAATATATCTACCAAAATATATAAACCTAGTATCTCAAGTTTACTGTTCATCGATTGCCACATTTGAGGTAAATTATTTGACATCAGATTCCGATTTTTTCCCATACAAACACTGTATTTTGTGAACTGTTTGCCCAAATTCAAAATGGCAGATTTTACTCCAAAAGAAAAGGAACATTTTCCTTTGTTCTTGTGTTTGTAGTCACATGCTAGCAATCGTTGCAATGTGTCATCCAGGATAACTCGTTTATCAAAGAACACTGGTGACCACAGGTTTTATATATTGGTGCTGACAGCCTGCGTGTGACATTTTCGTTTTGCAAGAACTTTCATGTCCTTAAAGCACAAACATCCTTGTGCTTGTGCTTGCATCACATGCGCAAATCAGGGGACGCCCAAGATGTGCGAGTCAGGACACAACATTTTGACACTGGAAGTTTAGTATTGGGTTGATAGGGGGTCTCAATTGGGTTAACCATTTGTCGTAAAACGGACAAAATTTAGTCGTTTGGCGTAAAAATTGAAAATGTTTAACCGTTAAGCGTAAAAAATGCTAACTGTAAAAAAAATTCTAGCCACGATTTGTCATTTGCCATCTCTTGTTAAGACTGTTAAGTCAGTTGTTATGTAAGTTTGTGTCTTGTCCCAGAATGGTTCTAAGACCTTAAATGTGTTTTACAACAATGGGAATTATTTTTTAACTTTTTAAAATATAAATTATTTTTTAACTTTTTAAAACTATGGAAATTAATTTTTAAGATTTCTGTTAACCGTAACGGAAAAAGAAATTAACCGTTAGCCGCCGTAAAAATGCCAAAATTTTAACCGTTAACCGTATGTAAAAGCCACCACCCCATTGTGACCCTCTTAATACATGCAGTTCGGATCGATGTGAGTAAGTGCGTTGCGTGACGACCGAAACAACGGCTGGCTGCGTAGGAGACTAAGTTACATGGTGACCTCGAAGAATTTTCGGGAATTTTAGAGCTTTACAGGATAAGACATTCTATCATTGTTCTATGAAGTATAAAGCAGAATACACTGTAGATTATGAACAACTAAATAAAGCGGCAGCATCATGCACATCTTTACTCCTAAGATCGAGCTACTGCCGACCGCCTGCCAAGCAGCTTATTCAGGCAGAAACGAAAGTATGAGCGATGATATTTTGATAAATAAAGTGTACGAATAATGAGCAAGTCGAGAAGCTACATTACAAAACTGAAGAAGATCAATGCAAAAGAAAAGCGAAATCATGCTCCCAATTGAATTGCCGATCAATCTGAGAGGTCCAAAAACTGCGTTAATATCATGAAGTCGAAAGAATATCTGATGTCGATATATATACCGGAAGCAAGAAAGCACTCCTGTACAACGTCACATTATCTGTCAGATTGTAAAACTTTGTCTGCTCTAAGTGGTCATAAGTTGAGTTACTAGTAAACGAATTTAGTCCGATTGAAACGAGTTAAACATACAAATACGGACCTCTCAGTTCGATTCTGGTAAAGTGCCCATTCAAACTGTGCGTCGCCATACCTAGAACTCTTCCGTACAAAGTTGTGGGGGTCTGATGAAGAGGATGGCGGTGTGAATCGGCGTCACCATAGCTGTTATACATGCACTTAGTACTACCCGAGATGTTAACAAACTTACCTGAGGGAGCTGGTATAAAAATCAAGTACAAAAATAGAGCGGCAATCATTGTCGCGATTGAGTGATGATCTCAGTTCATGCTGAACGTAGTTACTGTGCGAATCCAAAAACCGTGAACACTTTGATTTGATTTTGACATTTCCCATTGTGCAGCAACCAATCAGAAGCGACTTGAAACCGCAAGAAACCCAAACAGAAAAGCAACAAAAATTACAAAAGTTAAAGAAACATACATTAAAAGCACGTTTAATAATGTAACATCATTAATAACGTAACATCAGATCACCGAAAAGAAAATTACTGGCTCTGTCAAAGTTCTACTGAACAAAACGTCTATGAATCAGAATGTATAAAGACATATTTAACGTTGTTTCTTTGATCGGATGCACGACTTCCGGATCAAGATTTTGGACTATCGGAAACTCAGTTATGATTTCGCTTCAGTTCGACACAGAATGTAGGTCGGTTACTGCGATAACCAGCCAAAGAAAATTGGATTATCATACTGACAACTGCGTAGAAAAAGTAACGCAACAATGGCATGATAGAGACCAAACCGAAAGTTTAAATGCAACTGTGGATAGCTATTTCGCCGTTATTGCGGCTCATCAGCACAGTGTAGTGTGTAGTGTGTAGTGTGTAGTGTGTAGTGTGCCGTAGTGTGTAGTGTAGTGTGCTGATGAGCCGCAATAACGGCGAAATAGCTATCCACAGTTGCATTTAAACTTTCGGTTTGGTCTCTATCATGCCATTGTTGCGTTACTTTTTCTACGCAGTTGTCAGCCCTTGCTTCTTATAGTATTGTTTATTTTTGGCTGATCAGATCTCTTACAGATCCTGCGTATAGCTAGCAGCATTTTCGTTCACGGTCCCTTGCTTTCTCGTTATCATACTGACACTGTTATTGTTTAAATAGGCGGGCAGTGAAAAAAGTAGGCGAAAGTCGACGGAGAAAATTGGTCCTTGAGCTTGTCAATGTTTTGTTTTTTCTATCAAAGTAGCCACGGCTCAAACAGCCGGGCGTGAAATCTCTAGTACCCGGCCCATATTTGGGCTCCTGGCAAGTTTCATAATGAATGATAGTCTTTCAGTTTCATGTTCAAAATTTTTATGTCTAAACAACCAGGAGCACTGCTAACAACTAAAATGTGGTAATTTATTATCATTTTTTTATTATTATTCTCAGGTGAATAGTTTTCGTGATCAAACCCCGCTAATACGGACACCGAAGGGACCACAGAAAACTATTAACCATCTATTAAACAGGTTCTTAGGTATGACATTATTTAAGCATTCTATTGTTCTTACGGAAAACTGTATTAAATTATTTATGCCCCACTAAATAATTATGACTACACTGAAAGCATACAATTTGTAAATGAAAGGACCAATCGACAAATTAGAAGTACTGTATCCTTGTGAAGGATCTGATCAGCAGAAATAATTATAAACAAATAAAATGAAAGGCTGATCGTACAGTAAGGAATATATTTTTAACCGATTAATTTCGAACGGCACGGCCGTTCTTCTTCAGTACAGTACAGTACAGTACAGTACAGTACAGTACAGTACAGTACAGTACAGTACAGTACAGTACAGTACAGTACAGTACAGTACAGTACAGTACAGTACAGTACAGTACAGTACAGTACAGTACAGTACAGTACAGTACAGTACAGTACAGTACAGTACAGTACAGTACATGACTGGTACAGTACAGTACGGTTATACCCTGAAGAAGAACGGCCGTGCCGTTCGAAATTAATCGGTTAAAAATATATTCCTTACTGTACGATCAGCCTTTCATTTTATTTGTTTACACAAAAGCATGTTTAATATGATGCTATTAAACGCTTTTGACAAAATTTTAACCCTTAGAATTAGCCAATTTGTCCGTATTGACGAGGTTAACTTTGTATGAGATTCTTTTAGTTCCGTTTTCCGTATACAAAACTGGTGTTTTTTATTGCACAGGTAGCCCAAGCTATATGTGTCACAGTAACCGTCACGAGCGAAATAATAAAGATTTGTATGAGAAAAAGCGGTCCATTCTAGGAGCTAAAAAATACGAACAAGATTTCAATAAAAATTGCCTACCTTACTTCGCTTGTGTGTTTCCTTGTCTCTTGTGTGGTTTTTGGAGCGATTTAGAGCGTTTCCAGTGAGTTTTAGTTCCATTGCTTTCTCTCTATATATGATATGATGATGGGAAAGGATATATAGAGAGAAAGCAATGGAACTAAAACTCACTGGAAACGCTCTAAATCGCTCCAAAAACCACACAGGAGACAAGGAAACACACAAGCGAAGTAAGGTAGGCAATTTTTATTGAAATCTTGTTCGTATTTTTTAGCTCCTAGAATGGACCGCTTTTTCTCATACAAATCTTTATTATTTCGCTCGTAACGGTTACTGTGACACATATAGCTTGGGCTACCTGTGTTTATTGCGGCAAAATTTAGAGAAAATTAATGAAAATAATAATTAATGGGAATTAATGCTAACTCGATCCCATTCCTCCGATGTGGTCTACAAAAATAGCCATTGCATTATGGGATGCCTCGAGCAAGTTGCTGCATATCGTTGCTACACTCATCTGCTGGTTGCGAATATTTGTTAGTTGCGACTTTAAAGGAGCAATATAATCATGTTACTGATTGTGTCTTTTGCTTTCTTACTTCTATTTTCCCATCAAACAGGTGAGTTAATTCATAATTATTTCAAATCGCTTTGGTTAAGACGTCTCTTAATCTGTTTTCAACTAAGCTTATGGTATGAATCGGGAGGGAAACTTCGGTGGTAAACTTTAGCTTATAAAACTATGTTTACTTATACACTATAAATCTAGTGACAGTTCCTTTTGAATGAACTTTCTTTTGGCGTAAAGGCAACGTCACTTAAATGTGATTATAAACATTCTCCGTACTGTGAAATACAGATCTAGCGCTGGCTTATAAGCAGACGTCTTTAACTTATATTTCGATTCGGCACTCAATATAGTCGATTGCAGTTCTCAAGAGATTTCCCTTTCTGTATAAAAGCTTAAAGAAAGCTTGTAAACTCGAGCTTATTAATTATCAAAAAATCTTATGTATAAGATTGAATACTTGGAATATGAGAAGTGTCACGCGATTTATCGGGAATATATTGATAAGCTACCTGTACCTTCACGTAAAGTCTGTACCTACATGTTCAGTTTAACAAATAGATTCCATTTGGCCGTGTGTCTGTTCAGTTATAGATCACAGATGACGTCAAAATGTGGTAAGAACAAAAACGTGGCACACGAGCTGCAGGCGAGTGTGTCACTGATGTTCTTACTACATTTTGACGTCTTCTGTAATCTATAACTGAACAGACACACGGCAAAATGGAATCTATTTGTTTTATACAATGAACAGAAGAGTAAAAAGAGTAAAATTACGAACTTGCGTCGTAGCACTCAACTGTTCGAAGATTTGTTCCAGTTTAGGTATTTTTTAAGTCGCCATGACTACTTTTCATCTTGGTTTCTTGTTTTTCTTGCTCGTAAACAGCTCCTGCTAAACATTTTCCGAGGCTTTCACTTGCTCAATCCAGAATAATCTCGCAAACATTTTCAAAACTGTGCGCCATGTTGGACAAAACAAAGCAAACAATTTTTCTATGTTGCAGCCGTGCGTCTGTACTCTGACAGATCATAGGCAACGACCAATCACAGAGCGCGTAGTATTCAGTTCATTGTATAATAATGGCTTGATGCTTATATACATGTATATACAGTATATCTTAAGAAAATTGCACTAGTCAACAATTACCTTCGTCATCTCTGACTCTGTGTCATAAAAAAACTTTCCTTGTGTTTGTATCTGAGTTTGGTTTATAAATTTCATGAACACCTTTTATGTACATGTACATGTACCTTATAATTTCGATTGCTAGTCCATGATTTAGGGAATAATTCTTCAATAACTGCCTAAATTTTTTTTACTCAAAGGCTTGTTTACACTACAGGCAGCACCACATAATTAGTCGCAAAATATACATGTAAGGATTTGTAGGGAACTTTATCGTTGATTTAGTATGCCAACAATAATTGCTAACAATAATTATGAAGGAATGACAATAAACAGCCACTAATTAAGTTTACATACCACATCAAATGTTGTCCATGTGTTGTTTCTTGACTTTACTGTCCTGGGGCCTCTACTCTGTTACTCTTCATGGCTGTCATGAATGTTCATTATATATTCTCCCCGATGGGAGATTTTAATATTATCACCTTGACAACTGTTGACCAATCATTAAGCATTCATTGTTCATGTTTCACAAGGCTAGGTTTCACAGCAATGAAGTCGATCCTTGACAGAACAAGTTGTTGGAAGCACCAAGTTCAAATTATATGACTATCTTTTCCATATTCCTGAAGCACAAGAAAAAGTCTGTGGATTGAAATCTCACTGTCAGGGAAGTTTCATCCTTGAACTGTATTTTCTTGATTAAACACCAGGGGCGTTTATTTAAAACTTGGCCAGCCTCGTGAAACCAGCGTTAATTTGAACCCGGCGTTTATTCGAGGCTTGGCGATTATTAAATGCCGGGTAATTTGTCATTATTTTACCTGATCACATTTTATGTTTTTTTTTTACTCCTAAATTCATGATTTAAAAGCTACAATTAGCTGCAAAAGTAGTTGAGAGACTTTCATTCACAAGTGCTTTTTTGGAAGAAGTGCACCATTGCTACACCTTTTCTTACCCCTCCCCCCTTATCAATGTTGTTTTGTGACCGGCGCCATGTCCAAAACTTTGGCTAACAACATTGAATGGGGGAGGGGGATTGTGAAGGAAATATGTTCTTTTATTTTTCGAGGCATCATTTTTTATAAAAGTGAGAGTGTCTCAACAATTTTGCAGCTAATTGTAGATTGCACAAAATGAAAACAAGAGAACATGTGCATATCAGTCAATAAACTGTAACAAAATTTTAACCAGGAAATCAAGTGATGTTCCCTGACCTTAATTGAAACTTTTGTCTGTCTTTTCATATTACATGTATAAACCATTACCTCACATAAAGAAATGATGGAGCAACCCCTGGTATGATAAAGATGACAAACATTATATCTCGATAAAGAATGTCCCTTTGACAAAAAATCCAGCAAATAGAGACTGCACAGTGACTATTTTTACATTTTTTCCATTTATATCAAAATGGGAAAGCATACGGAACGTATTGTTAGGTGGAATGGCCGCTACAGTTTATTTCACCCAATTAATTACATTTATTTTTATTTCATGGTAACAATCCAATGTATAATACTGAAAATTTTTCAAATAAATGCCGGACCTCAAAATAATGCCAGTTCCTTGAATAAATGCCAGGGCATTTATTTAAAACTCTACTGTGTCGACCTA
Organism: Dendrophyllia cribrosa; assembly: GCA_024195265.1. Lineage (NCBI taxonomy): Eukaryota > Metazoa > Cnidaria > Anthozoa > Scleractinia > Dendrophylliidae > Dendrophyllia > Dendrophyllia cribrosa. Next base: position 10,179,366 of record JAJLRJ010000010.1, read on the forward strand.
GTGTTAATTTCAACACAGTGTTTATTTGGGGCCTAGTGTTAATCAAGAAAATATGGTACACTGTACACTCGAGTGAAGTTTTCAGGAGCAATTGGGCTCAAAAATTGGCCATAATTAAGGCTGATTTTTGGCTTCCTTTTGTCAGCTAACCCTGAACTGTAGTAATTATCCTTAGGTTATTTTAGTAAGATAAAATGTAGAACTAAAAATTAAAAACAGGCTAGAATGTGGCTTAGAGGCTCCAGGACAGTCATGTGGAGCATGAAACAGCATGTGGAGAACATTATTTTGATGTGGTATGTGAAACTTAAATGGCTGTGTAGTGTCATTTCTTGTTCGTTTACTAAATATGAATAAGTTCCATACAAATCCTGATATTTTGCTACTAATTGTACATGTATGTAAAGTGCTCTGTTCCTGAGCCTGGGTATCCTGTGGCAGCTCAAGCCAATGATCTAAGAATGCAAGTAGTTACATATACCTATTTCAATAAAGGTTGCTTTGGCAATTGGTCATTGGTAATTGGGTATACGGAACACAATGCAATGCTTTGCTTGGAATGAGTGACCGCCAAACAATAGCTTCCCAATGCCCAATTACCAATGACCAAAGCAACCTTTATTGAATTATGTATATACAGTAAGCAGCCTGCGAATATACAGCTGCCTATTATCACGTTCCTGTGGGAAGGCATCTACTGTTTACCCTGAAAAATTCCATACTGATGACGTACATGTAAGCTACCCGTTTGGCATAACTAGAATGGTGGAGGACTTAGTTAACTTGTATTTGTATTCATTGCTGTAAATATATATTGATGTAAATAGTATCTATCTTAATTCTTAGTATTTTAATATACGACCACATCAGCTCCACTGTAATTTTTATCGTGTTTAACCCATTGACACCTGAACCGCCCGTAACCGCCCGTACAAGACTCCACTGCTTTAAAAAATTGTAACTTTCTCAATCGTGCGAACATTGCCTTAACTAGCAGTTGTGAGCATTGACTAGAAAGTCTTTCAAATTGAGATACCCAATAAACACAAAAAAGTCAGCGATTTTTGCAGAATATCAGCGTTTGAATTTGGACAATAACAAAAATTACCGTTTTTAACGTCATAGAAAAACAACAAAAATCACGTTTTTGCCTTTAGTTTTTTTTATTCAAATCATCATGGCAAACCCAAAAATCAACATTCACAGCAAAATTCAGTCCTAGTCCTAGCTTAGCAGTGAATTTTTTTGCTCTTATTCGTTGCTCGGGCCGAGCTCTAGCCTCTCGTTCTAATGCATACTGACCTTGCCTCAATTTTCAATATCACCACCGCACTGCATGCTGGGAAATGGCCAAGAATTTTGACAGCGTTCGTTTCTTTCCGCACACATTTCATATTTATACTAAGTCCACAGCCACTCCGACCCACCGCCGAAATTTCGCGCTTGTTGTGTTCTCCTGTGGTCGCAACTTCCAAAATATGCCGCAGTAGGTCGAGAAATTCATCCAGAGTCGAGTCCCAAAGCTGCTTCGTTTCCAGGCGGCCATTTTTTCCAGTTCAACGAGCAACGAGCCAAATTCGCAAACGAAGTACAACAACTAACTCGCTTCATTGAGAAGTGGACTCTGAACTACCTCCAAGCTTAATGATGCTCACCAGGCAGCTACTAAAGATGAAAAATGGCTGTGAACTTACCAAAAATCGTAGATAATTCATATTGGACCCTTTATTGCAAATCAAGCAAGCAAAATGAGATCGTCACAATGACGTTTCCAGTAAACTCGAGCCTTCAGTGTTTTAGAACAGCAGCACTTTCAATGGTAACTCCAAATATGCAGTCACGAAATCCTATGGGGCGTGTGTATGCAGAAAATCACTCAAAAACGTAAAAATCCTCAGGTGTGAATGGGTTAAATAAATGCTATTATTATTATTATTATTATTATTATTATTATTATTATTAATGGGGTCACAGGACAACAATGACCAACAACTTGAAGAAGGGGAGCTTGAAGAGCTACATGTAGTCAGATACATGTACCATGCAAGGACCAATGTTACAGTAGCCACGCACCTCTTCAGAACCTCTAATTTCATTGGACCTGGTTATCACGCACTTGTATTGTTTTTAGGTCTAGGGTTCATTGTTCTTTTGTTTGTTCTATTGGTTTCTTAGCCAATCTTGTGAGGCGTTCCGAGAGGTGCGTACCGCCTCCAATGTTAAAGCTTATTACAGGCCTTTTGATAGGATTCAGAAAAAAAAATTGAACATTATTATATGCAAAATTGTAGGGTAGATTGTGTGACAAAAAAGGCTATTATGTGGCATATTGTGCGATTTTTCTATGCTACTGTACACTGTAATTTAAGTTCAAATGGTTAAACAGTTATCAGATTATGTACTTAATTTGCCTGAGTGGGAGGGCTGGATGGGAAAATATGTGGCTCGAGGTCATGACCGGGAGCCAAATATTTTCCCGTCCGGCCTGACCTACATGTACATTGTAGCTCAGTCAACAAGTATTTTATCATAATTTTATTACTACTACCGCGATTGTTTTATGAGTCAGAGAAAGAAAAATTAATGAGAAAAAAAGGGAAACATTATTGATCACACAATTGAACAAAAAGGGCGCAAAACTTTCGTGTTGTGTCGCAATGTTTCTTGGCAAAGCTGGTTGAAAGCTGGTTGAAAGTTCAAAACTTATTAACCACTCGGCACAAAGTGAATGAAGCTGAAGGGGCAAAATTCCCTGTATTACACTGTATAATTAGTCAGTTCTGGAATATGATATGGACCTGATGCTTTGTAAAAATGTCTCTTACATGTAGCTTTGTTTTAAGTGGATTGGAGCTGAAAGATCTCACCAGTACACAGATTACATGTAGGAGTTAAAAATAATGAGAAACCAGAATCTTTCTTCATTTCCCCACCTACATGTACACTGTAGTCAAACAATAATAGTAGATGCCCCCTAGTGGCAGGCCAGGCCTGGAACAGTGAAAGGCCACTGCATTCGCTGGCTATAAGTAGTTAAGGTTGTTTGTGCTTATTGTTTATGCGCATTATCCTTTGCATGCCACAATTTATTTTGCAATGTCATGCCTTGGTAGCTGACTTGCATTAACTTTGCATAGATTTAACTCACCTGGATAGTCAGTCATCCCTACTTTTTGTTGGACAGATCAGTTTGATCTTTACCAATTTTCTACACTTTCTGATAAAAGGAAAGAAATCTGTGTTGTGGCAGGTTGGAATTTTTCCTATTTATTTTTTTTTCTACTACATGTATCCGCCAACAAATTGTAGCTGTACAGGGTAACCTGGGTTTGCAAATGCCCTCCTCAAGGGTTAAGTTTGCTTGAAATAAAAACGTAACATGTGATAAACGTTTAAAAAATTTGCTTAGGAAAGTTTGCCTCCAATGATTTGACTTCAATAACTATGAGGAGCTACAGTGTTTGTCAGTGCTGATTTTTGAAACCTCTGGGTGTTTTTCCATTCATTTTATCTCCAAATGTTTCAGTGACTCCCAAATTTCTGTCAAAGCTGATTCATAATCTAGCTGAAACGCAAAAGAAGGGAAAAATATGTGTTGTACGTACAGTACATCATTACCACCTGTAGAAGATTTTTGTGCAAAATACTAAATGAAAGGGACAATTTCCAGCTGAAATAATAATTTATTATTGTTCAATCAGTAGTTTCACTTAGAATACACATACCTAAATATTACGTGTATGTAAGAATACATATTTGCCAAATTCCACCATTGAAGTAGAAACTAAATTGGATATTAAAAGATTCTCCAGGGCAAATACAGGATTACATGTACTTGTACTGTAAGAAGTAATTTAATGGAAGGATTACAGTTTTGTGACAGGCAGTCCAGAAATCAAAATTTCTATCCTGGTGAAATTTAAGTTTTTGTAATAGCCTTTATTTAATGTCTCCTTAAAGTTTATAATTATATATTTGCTTTTATCTTTTTTCCATGACTCACTCACTTACAGTACCGACCAGTTTAATAAAAGTCATGACCAACAATATGCCATTCGAACCCATCACTAAACCCACTTCAATTTTAACCCTATTCGGCCTGGCGGGGGGGGGGGGGGGGGGGGGGGGGGGGCACAAAGTGCCTGCGCTAACTTTCAACATTCATTACTTCTTTAATATGTATTCAAACGCCATCAAACTTTGTGACTTTTCCTAAAATTTATCTGGCAGCAATTTCATATGACAATTTTTTGATCACGTGACTTGACATTTCTATGGCAACAAGATTTTGACAACCATGTTTTTGGAAATTTGCACATTTATACCTTTGAATGAAGAAAAACAATGTTTATTAGTATAACTTTTGTATTTTTACGTCATTTAGCGTTTATTTATTGGTTTTAATTAATTTTGCGTCAATTTGGACGGTTTTTAAGAGGTTTTAAAAAAATTCAGAAATCCAAGATGGCGGATCTTGTCATAGCCTTAATGTTCTTGAAGTTACGAAAGGGGGGCAACTTCACCAATTAATTTGACAATTCACTGCACCATTCATTCAGTTTTCATTAAAAATTTGCACACGTAAAGTTTACCAGCCCTAAAGTTAAGCCCATAATATCTGCAGTCTGTTTGTGAAGGATGAGAAACTCACTGGCTTCATATGAACTACTTTGAGGAAGTTTCGCGGCCACACATTTGTTCTTCCGTTTTAAAAAGTGTGTTGAAGACTTCTTGCTAAGTATAAGCAAATAAAATTATATTTTGCTTTTTTAAACATCCAATTCTCAAAGGTCATCACGTTCTTAACTTACATGTAGTTCAAGCTTTAAAGGAAGCTTGCGAAAGAGAGTGTACTAAAACCAGTACTGTCGTTCAATGATCGATGCTGTACATGCATGCTGTATGATCATGTAAGTTCCTTGAAACAAAGAAATTTGCAGCTTTTTGTTAGTTCTCTGAAGAATTAATCAAGCGCCACCCTTTTGTTTTGTTGTCTCGAAACTCGTAGCTCTCAACTCGAAACTTGAATTTTGCGACTCAAAACTCTAAACATTTGTCATGGCAACTCAAAATTCGCAACTCTAATCTCAAAGCACTCGACCTTGAAACTCAAAGTTCGAGTAGAGTCGTTGAGTTTCAAGTGAATGTCAACTACATTTCACAAAAGGGATCCCAGGCTCCTCAACGACAAAAAAGTTAGGATTTGAATGGGATTTTATTGTGAGTTTGATAAGCCATTAAAGTGTTACCTCATCAAATGATGTCTACAGTACAGTAATATTGTTTCTACAAATTCAAATATGTTGAGGATTCCTGTTGTGAACCTGGGTTCCCTGTGATTTCACCAGTACTGTACATATCTCTAAATGTGCATGTACAGCACTTGGTGAATTTATTTATAAGATTCACCCCAATACAATTTTGTTAAAGTATGCCTGCAAATGTATTGCATTATTAACCTAAGCAAGCGTTGTTCTTTTAATATTCAATTATAGATGGTGCAAACAGTATCACTTGGTACGAGCCTCCCCCAGTTGAGACCACAACAAATACTGCTGATATTAAAACAGACAACATCCAGCTTGTTGAGGGATCAACCAATGTACCACTTAGCTGGAACTTTACTCTTGGGCAGAATCTAAATTTGGTTGTGCTGCAACTCTTGTCAGGCAGTGTTGTAATTGCTACCATTGCGGCATCCGGACAAGCTGAAATTGCAGTTGGTTATAGTGACAGATTCAGTGTCAGCTGGATTAATTCCCAAAAAGCCACTCTGGTAATCTTGAAAGTAACTGCTAACAATAATGGAGAATTTTCCTGTAAGGTGACTACTTTAGGAGGAGGCAGCAAAGTGTGGACACGCAAGATAAAAGTGAATGTTGTTGGTAAGATGATGTTGGTATGATATTAAATTAACATTAAAACCAGTTTAATTTTTGTTTTCCTTTTCTTTTAATCGCGAACATGAGGAATGGGTGCGAAGGCCCATGCAACCATCATGCAACCAGGCCTACATGTATAGCCTTAGAACCACATGATTTCATAGAATGAAAATGTATTTTATCGAATGAAAATATAATTTATCGAATGAAAATATCTTATCGGATGAAAATATGTCTTTACAGCCGATCGATCTTATATTTTATGCTGTTTGCAATGCGGCCAAATACTATTACATGTAATTGGTGACTATGACAGATTTTTTTTTATTTGCTTGATGGAATCTGCATGGTACTGTTCTGGTGAGAAAATCTAAAGAAGTTTTTTAATTTCGATATTTCTTTTTCATGATTTGTAGCCGTCTTAAAACGTGAAATTTCCCTTCCAGTGGGGTACAATACTGTGCAAGAAGAAATACTAGGGATAGTGATTTGTGACATCAATACCAGATTGCCAGTTTCGTGGTTTCTCAGTTCCGCTCATTTTTTGGTATGCCCCGAGGAAGAAACATTGGTTTTATTAAGGTGTGTTGTCTATGGTTGTAGCAACACGTACTAAAAAAAAAACGAGGAACCGAGAAAACGCAACTAGCATTCTGGTATTGATGTCACAGCTGACTATCCCCAGTCTTTCTTTCAGTGCGGTATTGCACCCCACTGAACATACCATTACATGTTTTTAAATAGCTACACTGTACATCAGGGTTTTTGTTAGAGCCGGGACACCGGGACCTTTACTCGGCTATTTCAATTCTTGTCTCGGCTATTTTTTTTAAAGAAAAAGGTGCTAAAATATTTGAATAAATAACTACATTTACTAAAGTTGATGGGCTATTTGATTTTTATTATGAGTCAAATAAAACTGAATCACTATTTATTTTGTTCTATTTATTTATGCATGCCGTATTTTGTATTGTGTAGCTCATTTTGAGTTCATGATCATGCTAAATTTAGGCTTTATGAAGCAGCACAGATAAATGTATAAACACATTGCCTCTTTCATAGCAGTTAAAGCAAAGACCCAAATTTGTCAGAAATTGCCTAAAAATTAATGCCTGATTTTCCACTGCATGCCAATAAATGGTGGCTACACCGCCATTCAGTGGTCCCTGTTATTCACAATTTGGTACCTGCTATTGCAAACCTTAACAAAAATCCTGGCTACATTTTAAAACACAGAGAAGAAACGTCGATATCAAAAAACTTTTTTCAACTTTCTTATCAGAACACCATGTACATGTACAACTGTAGATTTGATCAAGGAAATAAAAAAAACTGTCATAGAAACATTTCATAATGTACATGTACTTAGCTTCTTTGTAGTTGACACTACATGTAACTACAAAGTTTTTAGCGACAAGCTGAAGATTTCTGAACATTTTTTCTAAAGATTTCAAACATTCTATGAATATATTGTAATTCAGAAGAGTGTACATGTACAATAATCTAATATTTCTTGAATATGTCAGAAGATTTTCTATTTTATTATTTTAATAGGGAGAAAAATTGGTGGCAAAGATAATATTTTTTAATGTCTTCATTCTAGAATCAATATATTTTACATTGTGTTATTAATAATTATAAAGAGTACATATGTACATGATTTTTCTCATTGGAAGGAATCCTTGTATTATTATTAACCAATGTCTATTTGTGATAAGTATGATGTTATGTTACTTCTAGTTGCACCTACTGCCACCATCCAACAGTGTTTGACTCCAGTTACTGAGGGTGATAATGCAACACTTTACTGTAATGCTACTGGCAACCCTCCATCCAGTATTGCATGGATTAGAGCAAATACAAGAAAAGTGTTGTCAAACAATGAGATGCATATGATAACAGCTGTTAAAAGGAATGAGTCAGGCAGTTATGAGTGCCATGCTTCGAATGGCATTGGAAACAATAGTACCAAATCCTGTACAATTGATGTACAATGTAAGTACATTTAATACATGCAGAGAACTTCTGTCCCAAAAATCAAATGCCACCACATTATTTAAAAAAATAGGTACATGTAGCCAAGGGTACATGTGTATACTGCCTAATTCCAAAGAAACAGTCTTAGGGAAGGGAGGGCGGGAGGGAAGGGATTGGTAGAACACCAAATATAGAGGGAACTGGGGAAGATAGTACACTGTACTTTTGACTTTTTCACATACCTCCTCACTGATGCTGTTCTTCTGTAGTTTGCCTTCATCAAAATGGATTTGTAGTAATACAACACAGTTTCCTTAGTTTGTGTTAAGTCATTCTTAACCAAACTGCAACATCAGAAGAAATATACATGTAGGTTTTTAATTGAGTGGTAATAATTAAGTTTTAATAAGTACTGCATCCGGGGGGTGGGTTGAATGGGGATGGTTAGGTACTTTATCGGGGGGGGGGGGGGGGGGGGGGGGGGGGAGAATGGTGCTATATCCCAACTTAGTGCATATAGTTCATAAGTAACGCAGGCAACAGATAATGGGCGACATTTGGGTGGTAGGGAAGCAGGAGGAGGAGTGCCCCCCTGGGCGGAGAACAGGTCTGGTGGTACTGGGGGTATAGCCACCCTGGACTGAATGGTTCGGACCTGTTTCCAGCGGGTGAGGCCCATATCCCATAGTCACAGGGGACTAAGGGAACCAGAAGAGGGGTGCCCTACCTGGGAGGAGTACAGATCAGGTGGGACCGGGGGTACCCACCCTGGAATGGATATTTTTCCAGACCTTTCTAAGGGCTAAGCATCACTGTTGGGTAAAGTGCAGCTGAGGGTTGCACTTTCCTGCCACCAATCTTTATAGATAGATAGATAGTTTATTTATATAAAACGTCGCAGCCAATAGGCTGAATTATGTCCTATAATATTTACAATAATAAAACAAAAATAAACTATAATAATAATAACAACAATAATATTTACAATTAAAAACTTATCACTAGTTAAAATTCACAAAATTGTTCAAAAGTCCTAGGCTTTAAAACTATTTACAAGATGGCATTGTGCATTAAAAAAGGTATTCTTAGCCCTCTTTGTGTTAAATTTAATGTTAAAAGTTCTTGAATTTCTTAGTGAGTACGTAGTGCTGAACTGAGGTGGTAATAGATAATGCAGGCGATGATTGTTGTCTTCAAGAATATTATCAAAAGGAGACTTACAGAGGTCTTGATGATGATCAGCTAACCTACTTAGGCCTGCCTGTACTAACGCCTCATTATAACTCACATATGGATAGATAATTGATAACGCTCTTTTTTGAACCCGTTCGAGATCATTAATTAAGTAAAGTGGAAGGGACGAATGAAAGACTTGGACGGCATAGTCACACACTGACCTAACACAACTCGTATAGAAAGTAACAAGGTCACTCTTAGGGACATGGGCACGCTTTAATTGTAAGAGGAAATAAAGGCGCTTCGAGGCCTTTTTAATAACCTCGGCAACGTGTAAATTCCACGTTAAAGGAGCTATGTCATGGTGATTTTGAGGTTTTCGAGTCAAAACCGTCCCAAATTAAAACTAAGTACCTTTATCGTACACGAAATGCTTAAAGAACACTAACAGGAAGATATCAAGTGAATTTCAGCAGAGAAAATAAACCATAATCGGAGTTTTAGCGAATTTTCTAAGACACAAGCGATAAACTTGAAAAAATTGGCCCAATTTTTTCAAGATACAATCCATTTCCATCCTGGCCATCTGCAGCCCATGACACTTATTTTTACTCTTAGAGAACTAGTAGAATAATTTTAAACAAACCTGGACCATTATTTTTGGGTTTTCACTGATATAAAGATGTATTTCGGCTTTTTAAAGTAATGCTAAAAATGGTGACATAGCCCCTTTAAATTACTAGTGATCGTAACGCCTAATAGCTTTGCGCTGTCGACCACCTCTGAGGCGTTACCACATGCCATCAAAGGAGGAAGGTCAGGCTTATTCTTAGCAAATGATATACGGAGCTCTTTGCATTTATCCGTGTTTAACTGAAAACGATTTAACCTTGACCATTCCACTACCTCATCTACTACTAGCTGCGCGTGACTTATTGCGCCCTTGGTAAAATATTATTATATTCCTGGTAAAATAGTAATCCTGGTATACAACGACTGACAGAGCCTAGAGTTTATGATAGCTACAACCCTTGTGACTTTTTAGGCCTTATAATTATTTTTATTTTTTCTCGCTCAGATTTGTCCATTTTTGGCATGTGAACTAGAAATTAGTTGCAAAACATTGTTCAGAATTTTTTTCTGTTGTTTTTTTCCGTCGTTTTCGAGAAATACCGTATTGATAAAAAAAAATAAAATAAATCAAAGGCTCCTATTGTAACGCAATATTGCGGTAAGCTTCTGTTTTCACACTGACGCAGTTCGATATTTTTTTAAAATTAAACGCAAAGATTTTTGACGAACGCAAAAAAAGTAAATCACTTTCATAATGTCCAGTTGGAAAAAAAAGGATGCTGAGAGTGAATCGAACCCGAAGCTGTCCGAGCGCAAATCCTGGACCCAAACCACTAGACCACCGAGGAACACATGCTCAGTTCAGACTAAGTTTTATTATTTAAAGTAGATACGTATCAAAACGCGTATCTCGATTTGAAAATCCTTTTAGATCGATTTTAATGTTGCATTAAAGACTGCAAATGCGAAACATCTTTCGGCCGGTCAGCAAGAGCTCACTTAGAGCTGCCCAAAGCTGTATTTCAAGAGCCTGACCATGCACAGCGGATCCATCTGCCACTGTCGCAAAGCATGTCGGGAAATCCTACGACAAAACCGAAATGGAGTTTCTGTCTGAAAATTATTGCAAAATACTATAAGGGAAATGGTCAAAACTATTGTCCTCGGACAGGACCCACCATTTTACAAAACGACTGGTGGTCTCTTTATGTACCCCCTCTCCCCCATCTAAAAACATGCTGTCTTGTTGGTATAACCCCCATTCTATCAGGAGTAGAAACTGAGAAAAATATTGGAATCTTCCTGTGCCGTTTTACTAACAATGCAAGCTTTATGCAGACAGAATATTTAAGTCTCGTCCCCAATTTTTAAGCCAAAAAATTTAGTCCATTACACTCATCAAATAGGTGGTATCTTGCATAACCCCCCCCCCTCCCCCCCCCTACCCCTACACAAGGTGGGTCCTCGTCGAGTATACTTGCTATGACCACTTCCCTAAGTCTGAAAGCACTTCGGATATCGGGCATTTCGACCACGGCACGGACCGGCTCATACTTGTCCACCAAGGTCCGTTTTTCACCTCGAGCGCTAAATAGCGCTTTAGACACAAGGAAGGACAAGAAACACGACTCGTTCTTTGAGAGGTGCTAGAGACTTACGGATTTCCGGACTTAATGATGTCTTTTAATCACCGGACGGGCCTCATACACGTTGGCTTACACACATGCCACAGAGGCGATGTGTTGCCGTAGTGAGCTCACAATAGATAAGCGAGCCAGCCGTGCGTGAATAACGGTATTTTTGTTCAGGTTGTTGGCACTGGTCAGAAGTATTGCAGTCGCGTATTCTCACGGCCAAACTGCTTTCAACTTGCTTCGAAATTGCGCTCTGAATGTACCGTCAAAGCACTGGAGGGCCAGAACTCTGCTTTTTTCAGGTGAAGTTGGTCAAATTCCTTAGGGTTAGTGCAAATTCGACAAGGGCTTGTGATGTTATTCGTTGTACGATAAAATGAGGCTATTCTGAGCGAGAAAAAATAAAAAAAGGCGTAAAAAGTCACATAGGCTGGATATGCTCTCGGCCCTTCAATTACAAATGCAAGAAGTTAACAAAGGTTCCAACCATGGGATGTTGGGAGGGAAACTTAGATGAGTCGGTACCCTAGGAAGAATGAACAGGCAAGTGCAGTATAGGATAATAAGAAGGGGGGAAAAGCATGTGAAGCATGTGAATAGTTGACTGGAACCTTTGTTAAGTTACATTTTGCAAGCCTTGATTACATTGGACTTTGCTTATAAAAATGGAAGAAGGATTATTGTAGTACATAAGGTTGTGGATTGATTTGCTTGGACTCTGAACCGTGTTTACAAGAACTGACTGAAACTTTTGTTGAGGTACGTTCTAGAAGGTTCGATTACATTAGACAAGGATATATTTTAGTAGATTTAAGGAGCCGTGGAGGATTATAGTTCTTGGACTCTGAACCTTGTTTACACCACTCTATAAACTACAGAAATTCCTTATATTTGGCAAGGATTTGTGACAGAACATAATTATATAAATGCCACAGGCCTCAAGTGTATAGCTTTCTGTATCTGATTGTTTCAAGGTTCATTATTAACAATGAACTTTGACTAACTACAACTATGCCTTCGGTCTCTTGTGGATTACAGAAACACACAATTAAAAAAATTATGAAGGTCGATTATGGAACAATAGCAATGCAGAAACACTTCAATAACTCAAGATACCCCTTATTTAAAATAGAAAACAGAAACCTGGGTCAAGCACAGTGGCAAAAGCTTGCAAGAAGTCGCTGCCGAGACAATAATCGCACTGGCACCGCACAGAGGGAGCGTCCAAAGTCATTATTAATAGCAAAACAGAATAGCACCTGGGAAGGTAGGGTGGGAAATTTTTTCTACTATAGTGCTCGCTACAAGGATAAATTGTTCTTGTACATGTACTTTGAGCAGTACATGTGTTCTTGACCTTTTGTCAAACAATAGTCAAGACATCTTGTTAATACTATATTCATTATTAAATTGTTGCCAGAAAATATTAAATTGAAATAACAGAAACAGAAATAAAAGCTTTTATAATGAAACTTCGGATGCGCCCGAAGATTTTTTTACCTGCCTTGACATCCCGCGCCAGTTTACTTTTACTTTCACGCGCATTGTATGTAATCAGACATTTCCAAGTGCGCAAAAGGTAAACCCACGATTTGGTGGTTTCCGACTTTGTTTGTTTGCTGTCTGGAATAAAATCTGTTTTTTCGCTTCAAAAAAACTTGCTAACTTTGGAGTCTGGCCGTAATGCAATTGAAAACAACGGAACTGTCAGGGAATTGTGCACAACAAATGATTCAAAAGGAACTAAACATTGTTTTATTTACTGTGTGTTTCAATTCTATCGAGTGTCGAGTGCCCAGTGGGTGGCGGTGTCAATCATTAAATTAAGGCTCCATAGGGGCCTGTGGGGTCTTAAAATAGGTGTCCCGAAAACTAGCCATATATATCTACTGTGTTGCTTGTCCTTCTTCACACAGAGCATAAAAACGCATAAGGGCAAGCCCTATGGTGCAAGTTAGGTCTGTCCGTGTATTACCAATTGAAGAAACGTAAACCCATGGTATATCACAAATTGTGACAATGGGGCGAGGAAGAAGCGGCTTTCTTGTCATTGGTAAGAAAAAAGAAGCCCTTTATGATCGGCGCAACCCCACAAAATATTTTTTTGGAAGGGCTTCTAATACAATGGTGAAGCCCAATCCAAAAGAAAACATTATCCCCCCAGATATACTTAGAATTGCCGAAGCATTATCTCCACAGCAACTTGTTTCACTGATTACCAATTGAAAAAACCTTTACCCTTTACATACCAATGTTAGCGACAACACAAGATTTCATGAACTTTCTCAAATCGAGGAACACTGGTCTGAAACAAAAGAGCTCCGACCGGGTGAGAGCCAGACAAAACTCCATCGGGGCATCAGAGATCTCTGCCTTGACAGGATCGTCGCCGTTTGAATCACGGCAAAGTTTGCTCATGAAGAAAATACAGCCAACGCATATGCTCAACAATGCGGCTTGTGCTTGGGGCAATCTGTTCGAGCCGATTATACGCAAGTATTTTGAGCAAAAACATTCTGTTTCCGTTTTTGGCCACAGCATCTCTCTTAATCTAGCAAGAGATCATCCACTTTATCGAAAGGTCACTTGCAGTCCAGATGGATATTTTCTAGACAAAGATAACAGCTTAAGCTTGTTAGAGTTTAAATGTCCATTCAAGCGGAAAATAGCCATGAACAGAATTCCTGGCTATTATAGCGATCAGATACAAACAGGGCTTGCTTTGAGTGGCGACATGGTCTCCAAAGGCTTGTTTGTTGACGGTTATTTCAGATTGTGCTCTTTAAACCAGCTTGAACCAAGTCTGGCACACAACCAGTTTCTAAACGGAGGAAACAAGTTCAAAACGAAGGGTGACACAACACTTGCGTGGGGAGTTTGTTATTTGTTTAGCAAACGGACGATAACAAGAAATCAAAAGGCAATCATCGATGTCGGTTCACTCAAATCAAAACAATTATTTGAGAGAATTATGTATTCCATTGCGGAGAAGGACATATGGTGTTGTTATGGAGCTGTAAGAATATCGTTTAGAGAACAGGACGAAGATGAGGAGTTTTTGCGTTACGCCCATATGCAAGAAGTGTTTTCAGAGGGTTCAGAAGGCCCTAAACCAGTGGCTGTGTTCGCCTGGAAGCTCCTGGATATAACTGAGATTTGGGCGCCAAAGCAACCAAACTTTTTGAGCAATATTCAAACGTCAGTCGAGCGTTTTCATAACAGCTTGGCAAGCCTTCGAAAAAAGATAACAGAACACTCTGAAGAGAAAAGTATCAAACAAACCACCCCTGTGAAAACTGTTCCAAACAATTTGGGTGATGACAGTGCAGTGTTGGAAGCCTTCTTAAACTCAAAAATGGAGTCAATTGAAAAAACATACCCCAGTCTATACCTCAACTGAGCTAATGGAGCAACTGTCTTTTGGTGAATCCCGTTGGGATTATTTGGCAGACATGATCAAAGATTACATCCTTGAATTGACTGAAATAAGTCTCCAGCGTGACCTGGCTGCAAGAGCCCTTCATCAATGCAGGATGAAATCTGTATGCCGTTCAATAAAAAATCATCACTGGCTACACGATTGCTATTTCAATATATTTACTTCACAAACATGTGATAAATGTCAAGAACTCTTCTCACCAGAAGTGGACATGGGCAGACACCGAACCATTTGTCCTGGCAGTGCTCACTCAACGTGACCCATCTTTTCAAGCATGATCTTCCAGTTTTGTTCGTGCTTCCACAATGATTTTTCTGGGACTTGCAGCCAGAAGTAATTGACAAGCCACCGTGGCCCTTTTATCGCAGCCAAGATTTTGTGGGCTACAAAGGGCATGGAGATTCTTTTCGGCAGATATTCTTCGATGAATTTGAATGTCTCATTTGCATGATATATTTCATCATTGGACAAGCAGACGCGGTGTTCACAAATTTTCAGATGTTTGTTTAGATAGCTTTTGAAGTTGTAATGTTTGGTGGTCATTCTTTTTTTGGTAATTGTGTAATCACCACCATGGAGCTCGTTATAATCGAAGGTCACACCATCCATAGGCTCTAAGAGACAGCAGTCCTCACAGCAAAGTTCTGATGAAAACATACTGAGGTTTAATTTGCCTTTGCAGTTTTGGCAAACTTTTATCCTTTCATTCCAAAGGGTGAAAGGTGAGTGTGGGGCATATTGTGCCTCGGGAGAAAGATACTCCTTGATGATATGAAGGCGTTCTGACAGGTTTGAACGCCGTATTTCCTTGGTATAGTTTTCGAGCGAGCGTAGGAGGATAAATTTGTATTCTTTATCAAGCTCATCGAGTTTGGTTTTGTATTCGCCTTTAATGTCCAAGGACCGAACATCCGCCAGTTGTTTGGCGAACTTCTCCATGGATAATACACCGTGTTATGTATTCAATTGGGTGCAAATGATTTATCCTTAGAAATGTAGAGGTTGAACCCTGAATTCAATTTCTCAAATCGGATTTGGATGCTGCGGTGAGAAGACTTATCTTTTTTTGAAACTCTTGTTTGACTTCCTTGCGAAGTTCGTTTTTGAGTTTCTCGAGGTCTGGCGCTTGTGTTTGAGTGCCAACATTTTTTTTAGCCTTAACACCATCCCTGATTGCAGCTTTGAGTTCGTGATATTTTTCCACCTCACGAGTAATTATGGTGAATTCTGCATCATTGATCCTCTTGTCTTCCAGAGCCTTTGAGACCAGTTCATAGACAGAGTTGCGTTTAGCCAGGGCCAGTGTGTAGATATTCTCGTGTTTGGTCACTTTCCTCTCTAATCGCTTGTTAGCAGCTGTAAAGCCAACAGAGGACAGCCCACAGAGGGTCGCGACGCCGGCAAGTGCTGGACTTGCAATAATTCCGAACCCAGTCAATGCAGTGGCAAGGGCCCCTGATGACAGCCCAACAGAAAGCGACCCAAGGCCAACCGCCGAGTAATGAACCAATGATTGGATTCGTTTATATTTCTTTGCGACCTGACGGTAATGCTCGGCTTCGTCAGACAGCTCTTTAAGAAAGTCAGAGATTTTTTTGAGCCGGAAGTCTTCTGCATTGATTTGTGCGATCTCACGCATAGGGTATAGCTGTTGTGTCTCGCTGTATTCGGGGGCCGATGGTAGCACATTGGCAGAACTCATGGCGTGGGGTATATATATGATTTTTAATTTATCTCAACTTCAAATTCTAAAGGCGCGTCATTGAAGTTGAAGAGGTCATTGTTCTCATCCCTAACTGACAGTGTTATGCTGTTTACATAATCACTAGATGAGACGTCACGCCAGACATTCTGTTGTGTTGTCTCGTAGAGAATTTTCTCAAAGGGCTTTCCACGAATATCAAACCGAGCCAAAACTGTCGAAGGCTTACCATTGAGGAGGTTTTGTTCTTTATCGACCAGATCACAGTGGATGAAGTAAGTGGTTGGTGCCCTTAAACGTTTGGCGAAAGTTATAAACATAAATACAGGTCTTATGCCAAGCAATGCTGCCAGATTGTTACTAAGCGTCACACTGCTGCTGTTATTATGAATGACCATGGCTCCGTATGGCGCCTTTGTTTCGATTTTTAGATTTAAATTGTTGTTATAGGTTTTTAGGTTTTCAAATTCTTTCGCTAAACTCTCAAGAGTGTGATGTCCTGGAAGTAAGGTTGCATTACGTGAACTATTAGTGGGGGTTGTTGGTGAAATCTTTGATTCTTCTTTCAAAGTATGCCACGAGTTGAAAATTGAGCAAGAGACAAGCCGGATGTATCTAGGTTTCGGCAGTGGGTGGTCGAAATAGATCGTGTGAGGGTTCGAAGACGTGACAATTGTTAACACAACCATGATGGTGTATATAGTTACACATTTTAAAATATAAATATATACAATCATGTTTGGCAGACGGCCCGGTGGATTTAATCCTAATTCAAATCTTGGTATAAACATCGGCGGTCACAATTACGGGCTCCCGCCTCCTTTTAATTCAACCCCAAATGCCTATACCCGTGTGGCGCCAAAGCCACACACAGATCCTGAAATTGCTTGGTTGAGTTCGCCGGAGGCTGCCAGGCTCTACGCCGCAGCTAAGGCAAAGGCAATTTCAGATTTCAAAAAGCGTTTCCCTAACGCTGATATGTCCCATTTTGAAGTGCAAGTAGAGTATGGTGACGACCACAAAACAGCCACAGGAGAAGTGCTTTACAAAAAGGCCCCTGGCTCATGGGCACTTATCACAGAAATGCCCCACAAAGATTGGACTGGCGCCGAAAGAGACGCTCTTGGCCTTCATTATGATGGCGGGTTCCCTTATCAGTTATCGTTGGGGCAACCAGAAAAGTCAATCCCAGCTGTTGCTTTCTCAACAACAATAGACAAAGACACGATGATTGGCGCAATCTTGAACGATAAAGAGCAAAAGATTTACGTAACGCCAACTGAGTATTTCACCACGAAATACAGAAACATCTTCAGGGGTACGCAGATATCATTCACAACAGCGAAATACGGGCGAAAGTGGATGGGTGGCCCTCATATGAGTTTTTGGCCACAACAACTCTCCTTCGCCCTGTGGTGTGCAACAACCGGCTGCGGGATCTCGCGTGACATTCTCTTCGATAAGAACTCCAGTCTATCCCTAACCCCCCAGCTCCCGTCGTTTTACCAGTTTCACGTTTATTTCACAACAAGGCGAATTCTCTACCAGATGGGCGGGGAACAAAGCGTGAGTGCTTTGCCAGACGACCCCCCATTTAACCAGAAAGACAACAAATACAACATCGACGCATATAAGAAGATTTGCATAGAGTTCGGTATCGACCCCAGTTCTGACTTCCGTTACACATACGGCAAGAACCACGGTCTTGGGAATGTCTACATTTGGGCTTATGGAGAGGGCCCCATCTCTACCGATTACACTTATCCAGACTCTGATCTAGCTCTGTTCGATGATGAGCGCGTGACTGACAGAAAAGACCCCAACTTTCGCGCCAATGGTATATCTTTCGTCCGCAACGACCAAGGGGCGGACACCCAGTTCGAGCACTTTGTGCCAAATCACGCACATGGGCTAACACAGCCAGGGCTCGCGCGTATGAACCAATCAATCGAGGCCTTTGTGTACTGCATTCTTGGTTCACAGGCCAAAACCCGCAGCAGCATTATTGGAAAAGGAGGCCGGGCGTTCGAAACGCAGAGAGTCTTTCTCACCCATCTAGAGGAGGCCATAATACTGAACGACATCGCAACAAGCGTACAGCGTTACCAGCTTGCCATCCAAGCAACGAAAGTGCGGTTAGACTTTGCGACAGCACCCGGAAGCTGGCTCATGCCATCACGCATGATTATCAACACAGAGAGCGTGATCGGGTATAACAACAAGCTACAGGATGCAACGCAAGGGATGAGGCTGGGTGTGAACAGTGGTGTTAATCTGGGCATAAAAAAAGCCTCCCTTCGCCACATGGACGGTGGGTCGACAAAGATTAATCCACCAAACAGCCACCCATCAAACCCGATACATAAACAGGCCACACAGGCACAGAGCATCGCCACAGCCCCAGCCACAAGCAGTTCATCACAACCCACACCCACACCAGTCACCACAACACCAACCCCCGCACCCGCACCCGCACCCGCACCAACCCCAACACCACAGCCCGACCCGCATCACGTCTCCAAGGCAGTCGTTGCTGTTGGGGCGCTTTCTTTGGCAGGTCTTTTCGTTTGGTTGAGATAAGTGTTCAAGACTTCGAACGCTTGGTGATCCTTTCAACAAGGAAGGCCACCACGGCAAGGATGAGCAGCCAAGCGTGTTCACCCAGAAAGGAGATGACCGACCCAGCCGATTTGAAGATGAAGCTCACAATTGAGCCAATGAGGCCAGGCAGTGCGCTGGCTGCCTTTTTGCTAAGCTCTTTAAGCCCATTTCCAATAGCCTTGGTGGCCCTTGCCAGGCCGTTCAAGGTGGCGAGTACAATAGCGCTGATGGTGATGGTGATGCCAGCTGCCAGAACAATCGCTTGCAGAGTCCATCCGTATTTCTTGAAGATTTCTCTGACCCTCTCTCTCAAAGACAGTGCTTGTTTCCTTTCTTGAACCTGTGGTCTGAGCCTTGCCATCTCTTCTTCTCGCTCAGCAACCCGGGCTTCCGCTGCTTCTCTTTCAGAGGGAGAAGTGTTCTCATCCTCTATCACGCGCTTGTCCTCCTCGTTCTGCCGTTCAAGCTCGGCTTCTCTTTCGTTTAACCCATCAAGTGGTTCAGTTGAGTTTAGCCCTGCTTCAAGTTCATTTCTTTCCTTCGCCATAGCAGAAAGGCGCGCTCTGATTTTGTTCGCCTTTGCCTGTTCTTGGCCTCGTTGTTTTTGTATTTTTTGCAGGGCCCCTAATTCTTTTTTCTGGTTTTCAAGATCTCGTTGAAGATTCTTTTTCAGCAGTTTTAGGCGGTCTATCTCGGCTTGATTTTCAACGCTTGAACCGTGTTCCTGCTCCAGAGCCTCCACCCTCGCTTGAGTTTGCTCAATTCTGTTTCTGAAGTTTTGCACCTCATTTGCTGCTTGTTGTTGTTCCACAGCAACCCTTTCATTCTCCTTCAGTTGTTTTTCTGCCTCCTTAAGTCTTTGTCTTTCTTCCCTTATTGAGGCATTGGCTTCAGAGACCAGCTCTTCAGCCCTTGGGCCAAGAGCCGCTTTTTTACTGTCTGTGAATGATTTAAGAAGGCCAGACCAATCTTTTTTTAAAATGGGAGTCTCGCCACCCTTTGGCCCAAAGGAAACAATTCTGCCTTCATTTCCTGTTTTTTTACCGAAAGTAATTGGACCCAGTTTATCTAAGTTTACTCTTGGAAATCTTTTTTTGAGCCAGTCAATGGCTTTATCGATATTATCTGCTTTTTCATTTCCGTCTATGATGTCTCTAAGCAGAGGGACGTTTGGAGGCTCACCCAGCCCACTCTGCTCAGTATGCATTGTATGCATTTCGTGCTGTTCACCGCCATGGTATGGGGTGGATGTGGTGGTAGGTTGAAAGGCCGTTGTTTCGTGAACAACTTCTTGTTCATCATCGTCGTCATCATCATGGTCTATGTCCCAGTCAAGCCCTGGATTCTCATTCTCCTTCGCACCTGGCATATCAAAGCCACCACCTGTTGTCATGATGATATATAAATATAAATTAAAAAAAACACAAATATATACCATGGCTTTGCAACCGAATCTACTTCCATCTCACAGTGAAAAGACACTGGGCGCCATGAAAGCAGAGCAAACCGTCAAGCGCATCACTTTCAACCCTTCTGAGGCCAATCCCGGTGAGACCCTGTACGTCTCGGTGCCCAAGCTGGGCGAGCACGATGTTATTGTGTCCGGCTCACTTGCCCTGGTGTTTAACATCAGCCTAACCGGCGGCCACGCAAACAACTTTCTTGTACAAAATGTTTCTAGGGCCCTGGTGGACAGATTCGTTGTAAAGTTTGCAGCCACCACTGTCCAGGACACGGTTGGGTACGACATCTACAAGATCTTCGAAGACCTCTTCCGATCAACCGATGAGCGGGAAAATATGCTTATAGAGGGCATCCAGAGTGTGGATTTGTGTAAGATTCGCTCTGGTGCTGGCGACAAGAAGACCTCCAGTGTGGATGCAGAAACCAAGCTTGAGACAATATACAAGAATAAGTATCGCATTAAGTTGGATCACCAAATCTTAACTGATCACGGAATCATATATCCTCAAGCTCTGTATAACGATCTGGTCTTCGAACTAACCCTCGCCCCCGCAAACCAAGTTGTCCGAGGCTCAGACACAAGCAAGCTCGTGTACAAGTTGGAAAACATCCAGCTGGAGTATGAGACAATCAGAAGTAAGAGTCTGGCCGACGAAGCAACAAGCACTTACACTAGTGGTAAGGAGTTCGCCTATGACCTGGTAATGCGTGATCGGGTGCATCCCTTCTCAAAAGGAGGTGACACTCGGCTGAATCTTAGGGTTAACCCACAGCGCCGGTCTCTCAAGGGCATCCTCTTGCTGTTCAACAATCCCTATGTAGCGGGTGCCAGGGACTCTGAGAACTATTTCAATCCCGACATCACCAAAGTGAAGGTCACAGTCAACGGTGTTCCAAACAGGTTTTACAACGAGGGCATCAGTGGTACAGACATGTGGAATGAAATATACCGATACTTTAAGCCACACACGCGCGGCAGGCCTAACATGAACTTGACCAAATATCTCACAGGCAACAAGTTTGGTCTATGGATTGACCTGCGGTCTATGGGGGACACATCCCTGCACGGCAACGGCCAACGACTCGTCAACACACAAGATGGCGTGCAACTCGAGATCGAACGAAACGGCACAGGCTCGGGAAACGCAAACTGCCACATCTTCACCATCTCAGACTCACAGATGAACATCATGGACAGGCAGCTGGCCTCTGTACAGTACTAAGTATAAATTTACATATATATTCCATGACCACAAAACAACAAGCAACAAGAAACAAGATCAACTTCTATGCTAAGCCGGCTCCCCTGCCATCCACCGGATCCATGTCACACAATAAAATACAAAGACTTCTGGCAATGGCCCCCTCCCCTCCAACACATGAACCAATTGTTTGCAAACCAACTAATATAGGTGTTGGGTATGGACCCAAGAAAGCTGCCATTCAATGCACTAATCGTGGGCCCCACTAACTCTGGCAAGACACAGTATCTTCTCTCCCAACTGTGAGGCCCCTTTAGGGGTTGTTTTGATTACATCGTTTTATTCTGCCCCACATTTGTTAAGAACAAGACATACGATGGCTTCGTGGACCGCGATCCACACATCTTCGTCATCGTCTGCCAACAGCATGAAATCGAAGACTGGTTGAAGTTGGCGAGCTTCTTTTTCACATGCACCAACACTTTATTCATACTCGATGACTGCGCCTCCTCCAAAGATGTCAAAGGCCGCACGAGCCAGCTGGTCAATCTGGGGTTCAGCGCAAGGCATGACGGCATATCCGTGTGGGTCTTGACCCAGCAGATCACCAGCATTGCCAAGCCATATCGTGATAACATTGCGGCGATCGTGCTCTTTTACACGCCCTCCAGCAAGACATCCAAAGCCATATTCGAAGATTATGCCGGCGAGCTCTCCCACGAGGAGTACAAAGAGTTTATCGCAAGGCTCAAATCCCGCAAGTTCTCCCACCTGGTTTTCTCTCTTAGGCATCCGTATGGAATTGAGTACAAGGTTTAAACACATATATATACAAGCCATGAATGTGCCAACCAGTCTACACAAGCTCACTGTGCTTTCACAGCTTTTGGATGAATTGCACAAACACACACTTGATGCGCAAAACAAAATTATCAAAGCCGCTGGTGAGGAAGATCTGCGCCTCATGCTTCTCAACAGATATCCCTTGCGGCTAAATTCTATGCCAGACACCATGGCGGGGATTATACGAGAGCTTGAAGCCCTTTTGCCCGACATCAAGAGAATTATCGAAAAATAAAAAACAAAACACACATATATACCCTGATGATGGCAGAAGCCGCTGAAGACCAGGTCAACTTGAACGAAGTAATGCAGATGCTGGAGGCCACCCCTGGTGCCGCACCTCCCACAGGGCTAGTTGGTGACAATGGCATTCCTGCCAAACGTGAGTCGCTGGCAATCCTTGTTTCAACTGGAAAGGCAAAAGAAGCTATCGGCGTGCAGCTCACACACGAGCATGTCAAGCGGTTGTCAGACAAGGACGTTGACAAGTACTGCAAAAGGTACGAGGCATACGTCGGCAGCAAGACAACCGAATCCCTAATTGATTCCGCCATCATGCTCGTGACCAAAGGCGTTGGTATGGTGGTCACGATTGATGATGTGGCGGAGTTGCAGAAAGAACTCAAGAACAACTACATCATCAACCTGGAGCTGGCAAATCTTGCTGGGGGTCTTGCCCTGCGATGCGGACGATGGCTGGCGCTTGCCAATGCTGCTCTAATCACAACAAACCGCATCAAGTTTGAACGAGAGCCTGCCTTGATAGAATTGGAACCCCCAGCCACACATCCAACCAGAGACAGTGAAGGCTATCCGCTTGAGGGACTTGATGAAGTTGGCCTGGGGCCTGTGCCGACCTCGCAGGAACCTTGAAGAAACCTGGCAGCAACCTGGCAGCACACTTAACACATCTTGTAAAAAATAAAATTCACATATATACAGGATGGCCACACCACTCGAGACGATCCCTGAAGAAACTCCAACTCCAACTCCAACACCTGACCGTGTTACCTCTGAGGCCCCGAAAACAAAGCCTGCAACAGAAAAGAACCCCAGCCGCGTTGCTTCTGGTAAAAGGCTAGCAGAACGCAACCGCCTGGCCCGGGAAGCAAAGAAAAAGGCCGAAGCACAAAAGCCTGCACCCTCAACAAGTGAAAACAATTCTGCAACAAGTGGTGCAATAAGTGACACAACAAGTGACAGCAACAACAACTCAATCGTTTATATTCTGGGGGTTGGTGGGTTGATTGTCTCCGCTGCTGGTGTTTATTACCAGCGCGAAGCCATAATGCAAAGGCTTGGGCGCAAATCAAACACACCATCAACGCCAGCAAACACCCCCGTGGCAACCCCCACTGCAACACCACCAGCAACACCCCCATCTCGAATTCCGGTAAGACAAGGAATTAAAAACATGGAATAAAAAACATATATATATATACTGGCCATGAATCCTTTCCAAGCTTTGATGAATTCTGCTGCAATCGGAGGTGTGTTTCTTCTTTGGTTTGGACTTACTTCTGTCGCCTTTGATACAGTTTGTGGTTTAGCCCTGAATAGGCACAACAGACCCGAGCCCAGGCCCGAGCCCGAGCCCGAGTCCGAGTCAGAGGCCGAGTCTGAGTCTGAGCCAGAGCCCGAGGCCGAGGAGCCCCGATGCCTAGGTCGATCCCGAAAAATAAAAATCATATGTATACAGGACACAAACAATGTCTGACAACAAACTTGTGAAGTCTATCCTCGACGCCGCAACAATCACTGGCCTTGTCGCTGGTATTGGTTGGATTGGTAAAAAGACAATCAAAGAGAACTTAACTGCTGACCCCAGTGCGAGTTTAATGAATTATGTCAAGTTCACAGCCGTCATGGCTGGCAGCATCGCGCTGAAGAAATATCTCGAGGACCAGAAAATCCTCCCAGACAACATGTAAAACCATATGTATACACAATGGCCTCGATTGCAATAATGGCTCTTGGCGCTGTTCTCAATGCGGCCGCTTTCACTGGCGGCAATTATCTCGCTAAATATCTGTCTGGTGATAACGGCAAGGCAGCAATGGATGAGAAAATCCGTCACGACCACGCCCTTGAACAATACCAAGCGGCTTACGCCAAATACCAGAAGGACCGCACCAAGCTCCTCGACTGGATTGCAGCCAATGATCGGATTAAACACCAAGCTAGCAAAAACTTCCAAACCACTGACCAAGCACTGGTCTTGTATAACCAGATGCACCAACACGAAACAGATAAACAAATCAAAGATTACAAAGAGCCTCAGTTCTCGGACTTCTACAAGCCCAGCCCACAACAGCAGAATGGTGAACTTGTGTTCATTGGAGGTACCCTGCTTGCGGGTGGGTATGCGGCTTATCGCTTTCTTTAAATTGAAGAAATAAAAAACCATGTATACCACCATGGACGCACACTCTGTTAAAGAAGCTCGTGACGCGTTTGTTGCAACGTTTCGCTTTTTTCCAACATATCCCCCAGATAAACAAGCTGAGGAACTAGCGAAAGTGTTTCAGCAACTTGCTGAAGAATTACCCGCATCTGCGCCAGAAGAATATCATGAATTATGCAACGAATGGGTAACATTACTCACGACACAAGAAACTGAGGAAATTGTACTAGCAGCTATTAAAGTGTATGAAATGGCACGAAGTCTTTTTCCCGACCTTGTAAAGCAATTTGATGAGGACGAAGAAGCTGCTAACAGTATCCTTGAAAAGCTGCGCCTTCTTTTCTCCAGTAAAACCTTACAGAGTATCGATTCATAAACTCTAAATATACCCCCTATGGACTCCAAACTCTCAAAGATCTATTACAGCCCGAAAGGGTATTGGAAAGGTCTTTCAGCTGTAAAAAAGCTAGCTGCAGCTGCCAAGGTCTCTGATGATGTCGCAAAGAAATGGCTGGTCAAACAAGCCCTTTGGCAAGTTTACCTCCCAGCGCCACGCGCTATCCCTCGGCCCAAGTTTGATGTCTCTTCACCCAATGCAGTGCATCAAGCAAATCTTCTCTTCCTGCCCCACGACAAACTTCCACACGGGAGAAAGGTTTACAAATACGCATTAACCCTTGTTGATGTGGCTAGCCGTTACAAAGCAGCAGAGCCTCTGACTTCGAAAGAGTCTGAAGAAGTCTCAAGGGCATTTCAGAAGATTTACAGACGTGGGCCTTTGAAATGGCCTCAACTCTTGCAAGTTGACCCTGGGAAAGAGTTTATGGGGACTGTGACTAAGACAATGGAAAACAACAAAACAACCATTCGTCGCGGGCGGGTTGATATCCACAGAGACCAAGCAATTGTGGAGAGATTCAACCGAACCCTGGCTGAAAGGTTGTTTGGTTATCAGTATGCCGTTGAAATGAATATGCCCTCTGGCCGTTCGACTGCATGGGTCAAAAGACTGCCAGATGTTGTCTCGGCCTTGAACAATGAAGTAACAAGACTCACTGGCAAGAAGCCAAAGGATGCGATCAAAGAGAAAGCAATATCTTCAAAACCCGCGACTCCATATGCTAGGCCTGTTGGGGTGAATGAGAAGAAGCTCCCACCCCGGGTGAGTGTGAGATATCTTTATTACCCCGGTGAGCTGGAAGGGGGCGGGAGACGTGCGACCGACCCAATCTGGTCTTTGAAGGTCCACAACATTGAGAAGGTTGTCACCAAGCCAGATGCGCCTGTCGTTTATTACCTTTACGATGGCCCTAAGAGAGGGTTTGTTCGTGAGGAGCTGATGGTTGTGCCACCGGGCACTCAGTTGCCACCGATATCTTTGTGACCATATGCCAGCGTGTGGACGCCATCCTCCTTAATCCAGCGCTTTGAGTCAAAGGGGGAAAGTGTTGTCTTATTTAGATGCATGCCGTAGATCTGGTGATCCACGCTCCTGAGCATATCCATCCCGTGTTTGAAGGCCTCCTTTTTGAAGAGGGCATCCTTGTAATTCTGGTGTGTAATCTCCTTCTTCGTAACAACCTTGGTGGTGCCCTTTGCTTTCTTGATGTTTTTGTCGCCCTCGAGAAGGATTGAGTACATCTTTGATCGCAGCGCGACAACCTCAGAGATCGGCTTGCCTGCACATTCGTCCTTCATCTTGCCGATAACCTTCTTGTTCGTTTGGCTGTGAAGAGGGTGGTCTTTCGGGAAATCACTCGTGTCAAACTCATTGATGTTGGCTTCCATGTCTTTGTAAACGTCCTCTGTCTTAATTTCCAGGAGCAGGCTGTCTGTGTCAGTGTAGATTAGCTGGCAGTTCGGGCCGTATTTCCGATCTAGATAGAAGTAATAGAACTCGTACATCAACGTCTTAGAGAGATCAAGCACGCACATGCCCGTGTAGACAGGCCTGTCCATTTTGATCTTCTCTTTATGCATCTGGATGCCAGCGAGTGTTTCGCAGAAGATTGCGCTCCTTTTGTAGAGAGGGTTGGCGAGCAGCTTCCGAAGCTTGTCTTCCTCATCTGATCGCACCAGGCGCACATCGACTCTGGTTCTGAGGTTTTCCATCGTCTTACCAAAGACTGAGTTGTTCATGAGCTTGTAGAAGTTCTTCTCGAAGTCTGATGTGGCCTTCTTTCTGAGCTCTGTGTTAAGTCTGATGTATTGCTCCATCCAGTCCTTCTGTTCGAAGGTCAGTACCTTGTGCACTTTTTTGAGCTTCATTCCGAGAGTGAGATATAGCTGAAGATTTCGGTAATGAAGGACATATCTTTCCTTGTCTTTCAATGTGAGGAGCAGCTTGCTTGTCTTGTCATCCCCCAGGTTCAACTCTCTTGCAATGGATCTTTGATATGGCGACATCCACTCGTTTGGAACTTGAGATGCCTCTGGGGCTAGCGGGTAAGAGTTGTGCTTGTCATGGAGATATTGGGGATACTCTAAGTCAACCTCGAGTATGCAGCCTGTTTTCCTCCTAGGGCCCATCTTAGCGATCTGCTCTGCTGTTGGTGTTGTTCGGGCCCACCTGAACTTGCCAACTGGAAGAGGCTGACTTATGGCCCAACCGTAGAGATTGTTTGCATCGAGATAAAGGAGATATGACTTCTCCTTCTCCTGGTCAAAGTCGCCGAGATATGGGTTGTTCGCCTTGGCATAGCGCTTCATCTCTGTTGAGATGCCGCCTCTCGTTCCCTTCTCGACGAAGAGTTGCATTGTATAGTCGGTCAGAAGCTCCAACTCTATGCCCGTGTGTTTCAGCAACGCATCCCAACTCAAACCAGGGCTGGTGTAATAATGTGCAGGGTCTAAACGGTAATTCTTAAGGCATGTCTTCCTAAAGTTTTCAAACACATCTGCGAGGAGGATGACGTCCGTTAGGAGATAGATGTCGTGGTAATCTCCGAGATTCTCACATTCAAAGGCATCCCACACTCGTTGCGCGTGCACGTAGTCATCGTCTGTGATATGCCCCTTTTTAAGCTTGCTGTAAAAGGCCTCCTTCGGTGGAATGGAGGTTTCATTGAAACGTTCGAAGGAATCCATGTACTCGTAGGGATAAACACCCTTTCGGAGTAAAAGGTCTCTTTTTGCTGGATCCGTTTCGTGTTGTTTTAAGATCTCGAAAGCTTCTGGTTTGATTGATGTGACAAGGCTATCGAGGCTTTGTTGCATAAACTGACAGCTGTCTATGAACCTAAGCTGACCCATAGAGAAAGAGATATATTTCTCCATTGTTGTGGGGATGCATTTAAGTTCAGAACCAACCTCTGCGATTTTCTGCATCAGATGGTGAGCATCATAGCCTTTCAAGTTGTGGAAGACAACCGGGATTGTTATCTTCTTTGGGTAGATTCTGAAGTAACTTCTGTTGCATGCATTGTGGGCCGCTCCGCGATACCTGCCAGTGATGTGGCAGTGGTCTATTACCGCATCTCTGTAACATTCTCGCAGAAGAGGTCTGGCACAAAATCCACAGTAGTCCTCTGGTAACTCAATCTCTGGCTTTTTCTGCCTCTTTGCCCACTTACCGATTATATATCTTCCATTGTCATCAAGTGTTGTGTCTTTTAACCACTCTCCGTAACAACTGCGCTTGCTGCCAGGTGCCCTCGTGTGTCTGTGTACCTTGCCGCAGTACTCTCCTGTTTCTGGGTGAAAGAACTCAAACTCGTCCCTTGCGTTGAGCATAATTAGAGTCTTTCCGCAGATATGGCAATCCGTGGCTTTGTTGAAGTCATCCCAATCAACGCCTGCCATTTGTAATGGTTCATTGTGCTCGAGAGCCTCACGTATCTCTACTTCAGCCCTCTGAAGAGATGCAAGAAACTCACGAACAGGGTTCTCTCCTCGGTAAATGTAGGGATGACCAACCGCGCCATCTGATCTGACTGTAATGAAGGAAAACCCGCAGGGTTTGTGAACATCAGTCTTTGTGGTGCTGCTTTGTTCCTTTGGGGGGATCCGCGCGTCTAGCTTTTTGATGAGGCTCTCATAGTCAGCATATATCACATAAGGAACCTTCATCTGTTTTTGATAATTCTTAAAGCGAAGGATGTTTTCACCTTCCTTGGGCATTTCGACTCTTGTTGGGCGGTTTGAGGCTCCTTTGCAATAGATTAGGTGGTCTTCGAGAATTCTTTCTGATGAGAAGCCTTGCAAACATCTCACGCAGAAGTGTACATGATGGTTTCTAGAGTGTTGTTCGTGAAGAAGCCTGCTTAGACTCTTTACAAGGCAGTAATGGCTGATGGTTTCAAAGGTGCGAGGGTCTATCTTTGTAATGAGCATGACATTGATTCGTGGAATCTCCTCGCCTTCCATCTCACTGACGCGATATGTAACAACTTTGTTGTTCTGCCAGCCTAAAACGTTGATTGCAATGTTATTGAGCTTCTCAACCTTCGATATTTCATGCAGTGGTGTTGGTAAGGAAATGCCTGTAAAGTTAAACCCATCGTCTATTGGGTATTTACTTGTCCTTTCCGGGTGCTCAGCGGTAGGGAAGCGCGCAGCCCTCATTGCCCACCTCAGACAAGCATGATCTCTGTTTTTGATATTTATTAAGGCGCGTTTCGCTTTTAGAACCCGAGGAAGAGGGAAATAAGATCCGCCTCTTATTGGCTCATATCGGGCAAAGTCAAGGAATACTTCGTCAAACCCTGCAACTGTGCAACCCGACCCGTTTACAACGATTTCAGTGACTTCTTCTCTTTTTCTGTTTATATTTTCGTCGAGTCTTCTCTTAACGTAGCCCTCGTCAAAGATGTTGATGATTGCCGGCTCCTTCTGCCCTAGATAAAACGTCGCACGCTCAACGCCTCTGTTCCCTTCTTTTATAAGTTTAATCAAGATGCCGTAATTAAACTTAAAAGGGCCGAGTTGATTTGACTCTGATCTGATCACTCTGAGAATTTCAGGTTCGATCAGGTTATGAAAGATAAGAAGATCCCTCACATGAAAATCTTCTTGAACATGCATTTTATAACTGTGAAGCCAGTTACGAAAACCGCGGTTCTGAAGTTCGAATGCAAGGTTCGCCATCACGGTATATACAAGGGGTATTAATTTCTTCAATTGGTAACACGGGGACAGACCTGCGCTCTGTGTGAAGAAGGACGAAGCCTGAGTAGTAGGAGAGGGCTAGTTTTCGGACACCCATTTTAAGACCCCACAGGCCCCTATGGAGCCTTAATTTAATGATTGACACCGCCACCCACTGGGCCGACTGGCAGGAGGACCTGGGAGTGGCGGTGTCAATCATTAAATTAAGGCTCCATAGGGGCCTGTGGGGTCTTAAAATGGGTGTCCCGAAACTAGCCCTCTCTTACTACTCTATGTAAGGATCTTCCAAACTTTAGTCGATTTACCCGTGTTCTACGTCTCTGATCGGAGTCTAGAATTTTTTCGCCAGGCTTCTCAAAAGATACTTCATTAAAAGAAAAAAATTGGATATGTGGCAGGCCAAAAAATTAAATGGCAGGTCCAAATTTGTTTGGCCTGCCAAAAATAAAAAAAATGGCAGGGTACAATTTTTTTTCTATTTCGAGCCCTGGTAACATTATACAAATGTTGACCCCTAAAAGATACGACGAGCACCCCCGTAATTTTCAGTTTACCACAGCAACTCCGCTAACCCCCTTCCCCCCCCCCCCCCCCCCCCCCCCCAGTAAACTTCAATATAAATCTGTTCCTCAACTGTATACCTCAATATTGACATTGACATTTCACTGAAGAAGGGTGAGCCCGAAACGTCTGAAAACTTTCAAATTTTCGGCACTTTTCTACATTAACATTTTCCATTATTAATTGTGTCACAAGTGCCACGACGTTTTTTGAACTATTTTGTTCTACTATTTTACCTCAATATTATACCATGAATTTTTGGGTAAATAATTTATTTAGAGTTAACTCATAGGAGCATTTGATTTTGTTTTTCCATTTGAAGTCATTCAATTTAAAATAAATATCGAACCGTGTTTACCGCACAATGTCAGTTTTTGGCACAATTATTTTCAGGTTAGCTATATGTTGGC
Source organism: Dendrophyllia cribrosa (assembly GCA_024195265.1). Taxonomy (NCBI): domain Eukaryota; kingdom Metazoa; phylum Cnidaria; class Anthozoa; order Scleractinia; family Dendrophylliidae; genus Dendrophyllia; species Dendrophyllia cribrosa. The sequence continues at coordinate 10,210,340 of JAJLRJ010000010.1, forward strand.
AATTAAAAAGTACATAAGTATGCCATATGCCAAGCCAGGTCAACGAGCCATGACCATTGCAAATGACTTGCCTGGATACATGTGTGTTCTCTTTGGCCTACTCAGGAGCTTCACAAATAAAACCACCTCTGATCCTCCTGTACCCAACTTCACACTGTTCCCATTTTCACCATCTTTTCAGCACAGCCCTTTCCTGGAATTTGCTGCTAACATGGTATGTTTTCTGTTTGTAGGTCTTATTTATGTCATTGATTTTATGTTCAATCGTTTTTAACTCATATTTCAGATCGTTCAAAGATTGTCCATCTGCCAAGTGAGTACAATGTTGCTGTGCAGGAAAGTGTATCTCTTCACTGCCAAGCTGAAGGAAATCCTACACCCTCATTTACATGGACTCCATGTATAGATGGATGCGACAAGAGCACACTTGTTATTCCTGAAGTATTGAAAGACACTGTCTATACCTGTGAAGTGTCAAATGCCCTGGGCAGTGATTCAGCAAATACCAGTGTTGGTAAGTTACATGTACATTGTAGCTCTTAAAAATTTCAAATTAAAGTACATGTACATGTACTTGACTCAGTATCATTCAGGGATTCTCCGCATTTGTTTAATACCACATTAAATAGTAGTGTGGTTGTACCACTGAGAGTTCAAAGTAGCCATCACAGTTGCTTAACAGACTACATGTATATTTACCAGTTTTACCAGCTGTTACATTGTATGCTTCAAAAAAGGAAGGATCTTATCTACCTATTGTGTGTTTTTCTGGCCAATTCCTTGCGTTTGAATTGTCAAACTTATTCATATCTGTCACCTTTTCTATGTGTAAAAACCATTAACTTCAAGCTTATAAACACCTATCTACAATGTCATTGTATATTATGGGAGTATATTACTGAGCACTGTTGAATCAAGGTGGCCATTTTGGGACTTTCTCGTCAATGTATTGTAAGTTAAAAACTTTTGTGCACTGTTACTAAGAAGGGGTTTTGTTTTGTACTAACACACTGTTATTTTTTCAACAGTCATATCAGGCAAGGAGATTAATATTACACTGACCATAACAGGTGAAAGCTGCACCGATGGACAGTACAATAAAACTCTGCTATCAAACAGAGTGACTAAAGAGGTAAAAGTCACAACTGAGACAGTGTGAACAATGTCTTAATCCCTCGTAATGATTATACATGTACATGTATCATTAAAAGGGAAGCATGTTGTCAAGGTGAAGTCCAATATAAAAATTAATAATCAACCTGCTTAACCAAGACGACACAACAGTTTGGGCAAAATAAGTTTATCAAACAGTGCAAAAACTACTGGACCGATAAGTGGATGTCAAAGAAGAACGAAACGAAGATAATTAAGCCTTAAGTTATATGAAAACATAGATTGAAATACATAAATGTAAAATGTACATGTACTGGGGTGGGAGAGGTGGGTAATAGCTTACACCTCCAGTAGTATTGGGTGAGGGTGATCCTGGCTCGCCCCACAAAATTACCCCCACGGAGCCTTCCTGGAACACTTGCCATCCCTCCCCCCTCCCCCCAAGCCCTACTTAGTGCCTTCGTGGGACTTGGGGGGAGGGATGGCAAGTGTTCCAGGAAGGCTCTGTGGGGTAATTTCGTGAGGTGAGCCAGGATGCACCTTCACCCAATACTACTTGAATTAACTGAAAGTTTAGATAAACCCGGCTCGCTATTAATCAGGATCGAGAACGTTTATCTTGCTTTCCGCAGATACCCATAGTTGCCATTTGGGGTAGAATCACCCACCATACTTGGCGTGGTTATTACCTATTGAACAATAGTTATTCCTAGCATATATCTGCCATGGATGCTGCACTGCGGTTTCGTCCGAGAAATCAGATTCAAAAAAGGTGTTAAGCATTGGAGCTGTCATTAGCAAAATTTAACCACCTTGAGAAACAGGCACTTACTCAACATCAAACACTATCATGGCGTGCTCTTAGAGTATTTGATCCTTTATATGATGAAGATTATACTTTGACAAAGCAGCAGTTTTATATTAATCTTATCTCAGCTGTTATGTCAGGATTGTCACTTGAAGACATTCCTTGTGAATACATAAAAAGAATCTGGTTTACTAGTACACCAGAAATAGAGAAAAAAATAATGACATGTGCTCAAAGACGTTTAAGGCAAGGTTGTTTTGCCTTTCAACTCTTGAGAGCTGATTTAAGGGCATAGGGAAAGTAATCCCAGTAAAGTCTAGACCATCGTTTGTTTGGTACTTGCCTGGTCTGTCAATATTTTTCATGTCTGGCATATGAAATAGTGCCCAACACAAGCATTCAACATCACTGTTTTCACGTTTATGATAGCTTTCTTATCCCTTAGCTTTTTAAGAAGGGGCTGGTACATGTAGGAACCACCTCTGATGGGCTGGTATCTAGCAAAGTCAAGCCAAACATTGTTGACTTTCTAAATGACCCAGCCTGATCCCATGTTTACCCACCTTGCTACTTGCTCAAGGATTTAGTTTATAATGCCGTCAGGTGTTCGGTAACTTCAGCTTGACTGAAGTGCATTACTATAAGTTGGTCTGGCAGCCTGAAGTAATAGTTTACTGTTTCTATGCCCTCTTGTACTGCCTTTGCCAAGTGAATTTCAAGCGTGAAATTCACTTTGACAGGATCCAGTTAAGCAACCTCTTCCTCAATCACCTGAGTGATTGTAGGCTTGTTCTCCTGATAAAACAATCTGAGGTCTTTTATGGGATGGTATTCAGGTATGGCCATCTTATAGCTGTGAAGCCAACCTTGAAAGACGTGATTTCTCAAACTAAACCGCAGTGCAGCATGCATGGCGGATATATACTAGATATGTAGCGTGTTCAATAGGTAATAATTAAATAAAAACCCCCACGATAACTATGGTGAGTGATCCTACCTCGCCCATATAATGAGTCTTTTTAAAAAATTAAAACCCTGCCCCCCACCCCTCACCTCCCTATCTTGCCCAAAAAATATAAGGCCCAAAGAGCTGACAAAAAAATGTCAGTCTCTGGCAATTCACTCCACCGATCTCCCCTTATTAATTCTGGACTCCCCTCCTCCACTGAACTGTTAGCCAACAATAATTGTAAGCCAGTTCAGGTGCATTCAACTCTCTTAATGGACAACAGCATTACATTGGGGCTCTTACTTGTACTGTTTCATAAAATTATCATTTCGTATTGTGCAATGTTCTCGTCACCATTGCATTGCAAGTCACAAGAAAAAATTGCTTTGTGTAACAGTACCTTTAGTCACACCTTTAGGAAACCAGATAGTATTCTATTTGCTTACGCTGTTTACAAAAGCTAATTAGCCGTGCCCTTGGCTACGAGCCAAGCGCACAACTTATAAATTTGGTGGCAAAAAAGTAAAAAGTTCACATTTTCAAGTGGTTTATAGCCTGAGGCTGTGTTAGTGACGTCATATCAGTTGATATAGCAACTTCAAGCTCTGATGGATGATTGGATTTATTTACAACATAAGAAAAAGGAAAATGACGAAACGAAACATATCAAGTAAAAGGAACTTACATTATTGCCGGGTTTGGCGAGAGTTCCATTTGGTAACGATTTCGAATTCTTTCTTTTCGAGCAACAGATAATGGAAGTAATATCAAAGTTGAAGTTGACCTTGCATACACGAGTGATTGTGAAAGACTGATTAAAGGTTTCAATTGACGTACAGTGTAGTAACGTTCATGACGGATCACCTAGTGTGACCAGAAAAGCGACTGTGCCTGTAAAACAAATTATAGCGGAGCGCTCGCCGGGCCGAAGGCCCAGCTGCGCAGCCCCATACTCATAGAACCCATGCCCGTCATTTTTCATGGTCATGGCTAGCGGAATGTTTCGCGGGCGCGTTGTGTGCCCGCCGCCGTAAGCCTGCCGTACACTTTGGGCTAGCTCGCGGGCGTGTATGACTTCGCAAAACATGCACGTACGACGTCATCAACATCCGGGATCTTTGAGGCTTTGTTTTTCGCGCGGCTACACAGCCGTCAGCTCGGTAAACATGTTTTAAAAGTTTGGATCTTTCGCTGGTCAGTGTTTAGCAGGGAAGTAAAGTCGTTATTTCCCTGCATTTTTTCGCGGTTTGCTACTTAAGACAGGGATACTAATTAAGGGATACTCAGAAGCCGCTTTAGTAGAAAAAGAAGAGTTTTCTAGGATAAAATCTTGCTTTGAGGAACTTCTTTTTTTTTCAATGCGGGGAGATATGTTTGTTTTTATTACGGATTTCAGAACCAAAGGAGTGGAGATTTAAAGTAAGCAAGCGAGGGACTCAAAGGTAAACTGAACAGATTACATTTTTCGATGGGAATTTATGTTGATATCAATCTGTGATTGACTTTTTCTTTGTGTTCTTGTGTAGTTTTGGAGAATTATTTTAATTAAAACGAGCTTAACTTCAGTTGTATCGATTTCTTGAATTTCATCGAAGGCAGCTTGATGCGCTATATTAAAATGGTACGCGTTTTGCTTTTAAACATAAACTAATGGAGACTTGAATCAAATTTGTCGAAAGAAGATTGTGTTGTCCATTTTTATGTGTTTGTTCATTCATTACATAGATTGAAAAGCGATTTTATGGAAACAAAACAAGACTTAGACTTTACTCGCATCGCCTTATGCAAATATTTTTGTGTATTTTTGCAATTTTGATTTCCAAATCAGTTTCTTGAGCAATTTTTGGCAAACAACAACTGTATTTTATTCGGAAAGTAGTCGTACGGAGTGTAAAGTATTAATGAGTCAAATGAGTCAATGAGTCATGAGTCATGAGTCAATGAGTCAGGTCTGAAAAAAAAAAGTTTCAGTAGAAACAATAAAATTAAGTATTACTTTTATTTATTTTATCTACTTGCTTTATTGCTGCCTGCACAAGGCAGCTGCCTATAAAATCTCAACCCGGACTTGTTTGTTAGCAGTTCCCAGGCCCTGCCGCGTAGCACCCGATCAGAAGCGGAAAATGTGGCGGCCTAAATTTTGTGAGTGCTACCGAAGAAAGTCTTCAATTCCCTTTGAACATAGTGCTTAAAGTAAATTGAGTTAAACCTGTTATGTTGTTTCTCAGCACTCAAAGACTCAAATCTGGGAACAGTCATTCTTTGACATTCGGTGTGTTGATGTTTGGGCCCGGTTTGAAGTAGAAGCAAGGAAAGTTCTTTTATATATGTATCCGTAAGTTACTTATTAGCTTGTCATGCTGGTGTACATTGGAAAGGGGAAACCCTAACCCTAAATTACTCTTTTTCGCCCTTCCCACTTGTCCCCCACGCACTGCTTTCTCATATCCAGTCTTAGTAGTTTTACCTACTTTTGTCTTCCATTAACCGAGATTTCTCATTATTAGGAAGAAAAATGACTTTGTATTAATCTTTTTTTTTTCTGGGTGCATTTAAGTTATAATATGATTTGTACAGATACAGGGTCATTTCAGAATGGCAGCCAAAGGGAAGGTATCAATAATCAACAACAACTTAACAATGTCACTATCAGGTCTATCAATCTTCTTCCATCTTTGCAACTGACTGACCAACCTACTCTTCGATACTCTTTCGGTTGAGAGCAATGGATGTCCTATAAAATACAGTGCGAGTGTACAAAAATGGGTGGACAAGAAACAGCATGCACCATGTAAATCCCCGAACTAATTTATATCCCGAAAACGTGAGCTACATCGGCAAAGTAAAATTGTACTGCGTCCGCCTGGGAAAGAGTTTTGAAAGTCACCCCTGTCCATTATCATAATATGTTATCTAGAAATAATTTATCAAATACAATGATTTTAAAAAAACGTTTTATTGAAAACTGTAACCTCAAATGTCAAGCAAACAATCGCTCCAATAGGGAGCTTAAGCAACGACGACGGCAACGCCAAGGAAAACGTCACTTGAAAAAAGAATTTGCGCTATTTTATACTACTTTGCAGTTGTTCCAATTTGTTTAGTTTGTCTGTTGTGTCTGGATTATCCAGGAGCTGAATTTAAAGGGATTGCTTTCCAGTTCAAATGGAGAAAGGAAAAATAACCGTCGTGTGTTCACGTTCTCCACAAAACCGATAATTTGATCATTTATTTTGACATTGTTGTTTTGCAGGGAACGGCAAAGAAATGTACCAAAATGTAAAGGCCGGCACACACAAGGGGACATGTTGCGGGGACATGAAGCGGGGACATGAAGCGGGGACATGTTGCAGCGACAGTTTTCCTCGTGTGACATCCCCGTTTTTTGCGAAAAAGTTCTGTTGTGTCCCCGCAACATGTTGCATGAAATTCAGCTGGTTTGAATTCGTGCGTCATGAAGCGGGGACAAAATGACCCCTATTTCAATGTTGCATTGTGTGCACTGCTCTTGCAAACTGTCCCCGCTACAAAATAGAAATGAACCAATAAAAACTCGCAATTGATTATCCCATGAGCATTCAGTAGCAGTCTTTCAAGATTTTTATACCTCAATCCGCTTTGTGTGCACCTGCTTGCGTACTGTCCCTGCAACATGCGCCTTTGCTGTGCACACGAAGGGGCTTGTCCCCGCAACATGTCCCCTAGTGCGTGCCGGCCTTAAAACGCACGTGCAACACGTGCAGAGGCATTGTTTTCGCTCATTAAGCCTATTGTTTTTCCCGTCGCCATTGTGGTTGTTTAAGCTCCCTAATAAGAAACTTATGAAAGTGCAATGTTTGCTTCCAAAACAAAGAAACATAGTTAACAACCTTGAAACAAATTTTTCCAATTAAGACATTTAAAACTACATTTAAAGATTCATTAACCTCATTGTCATTTACCTAGACAGCACAAAGCTGACAAGCAAAACTATGGAGGGTCTATAGTTTACCCTTCGTATGGTGACGAGTAAGTCATCAGTGTAACTTAGTCCCAACTTGTACTAGATTGGCAGACCCTTAGTAACCTTGAAATTGAAATAAGATTTTAATTGGAGCTGGTGTAGCTCATCTTGTTGGAAAGTCATAGCATGGTTATTATAACAAACAAAATCAACTCGAGGAGGGGTCAGAGAGCAGGCGGAGAGTTGCGAGTTGCAAATTTCTCATCAGTTAGCATTCATTCTCAGCAAAACCTTTCACATATATCATTTCTGAGTTGTATATGCAACCTCTCCAAAGCACTCTAACCTCCCTTAAAGCTTAAACATTAACAAACACAAGGAGGATGTAGAAAAAAATCCTTCAACCGTAAAACTGGTTCAGGTTTGATTGCTGTTTATAGTGTGCTACAGCTGTAACAACAGCAAACCTGATCGGGACCACCTACTAACACAACTTTTGTCCGCAAGGTATATTAAGTTTGATTACGGTTCTCTGACAAAAAAAAACTCTACATTAATATTGTCCACGCTGCTATTTTGCGTGTGGTCATACTTTTGGACTTTTGTACAGGTAAGGTAGATGCACAGCGAAATAATTTCGCAGTTTGCTGTTTATTATGCTTCATGACGACAGCTCACGAATCCAAACTTGCACGTCCTGACAAGGACTCTGTACATGTACCTTTCCACCTGTCTACAAACTTTGCAGTGGTCTTAAACTGATAGTAACTACTGAAAATAATTTAAAAACAATTAAGCCCTTTTTTACAAAAGACTTGAAATAGGGCCCTAACATCAGCTAGCATTGCCCATCATAATAGCAGCAGCTAGCAATATTTATTGCGGACCCATCACGAGAAGAAAGTTTCGATTCTCGAATTGCCATTTTGAATTTGAAAGGTAGTTTTGTAGCAAGTTTTGGGTCCTTAAACATAGAATTTATCGATACTTGGATGGTTTTGTGCTCCAAAACAGTTGGTAGGTTTAGAAATCTTGGAATTTTGTACTCAATACATTGTACCAAAAAACGTCTTAAAAAAGATTTATTGCGACTGGAAGACCAGAAAAATCCGATAAAACAATGCCCTGACTTAAAATTTATATGTCATAAATGCCTTTAGGTATAAAATAAGCATGTCTTAGCAGATGGACAAAGATTTCACTCACCTCACGATTTGCTGATTTGTCCGCCATATACATTGTAGGGTTGGAAGTCAGCGATCCGATCTTTTTATGAAAAACCGCTGATCCGACCTGTTGACTCATGACTCATGACTCATTGACTCATTTGACTCATAAAACATCCGTTCTCAGTCGTACTAGTTATTCTAGACAGAGAAAAGTTGTTTTTGTGAACTTTTGTACGGTCTAAATGTACTGTGCAGACTGTCGGATAATAAGCATTAAGCTTAAGTCGTACTGTTTTTGAGAATTGCTAAAACTGAAAAATAGCCCGGTCGTCAATTTTAATTCTTGTGCTTCCGACCTTACACCTTAGTTAAGATTCACCTTAGTTAAGCTTGTTCAAAGTGCTACGCTGTTAGGCTCAGCCTATCTATATATATTAACAATAGATACAGTAAACACCAGCATATAAGAACACACGATTTCGGAGGTCAGGCTGATTGAGTTCTTATTAATCAACTTTCTCATGTTTGTAATCAGTCCCATAATTAATTGCGGAGTTACAAAACAACAACAACTTTGTGTGGCTGAAAATGGGGAAGTGGGTGACAAAATGCTCCATTAAAAAGTCAGCCCCATGTACTCCTGGATTGTCATTAGCTAACAAAACCTACTGCCAGGGTGGTGCACACCCGGTATAGAGGAGGGAGTTGGGCCTCCTCTCTGATTGGAGGGAGTTGGGCCTCCACTAACCTAGATGTAAGGTACACAGACCGGTATAGAAGAGGGAGTTGGGCCTCCTCTCAGGGCCGACTGTGACCATTCCTGGGCCTCTACTAACCTAGATCCAAGGAGTACAGAATGGAGGGAGTTGGGCCTCCAAAATGTCGAGTCTATGGGAGCAAAAGAGTAGTATAGAGGGAGTCGCTCAAATACCACCGCCGGGAAAACCTAAAATATCCGCCCCTCGTTGCCTCGGGGCGGGAAGTTTGAAGGTTTCCCGGGGGTTGTATTTGAGCGACTCCCTCTATACTACTCCATTGTACCCCCTCAAATACCAGTAAGCTAACCCTCAAATACCAGTTAGCCGCGCCCACGTCCCCAATGGCAATGGAGGTATTACCAATTGAAGAAATCCCTACCCTAGGTATATAGGTACACTGCGTAAAAAAAAAATCCATATATATATATATATATATATATATATATATATATATATATATATATATATATATATATATATGGCGCAACCCCGGCAACGAAGACGACGTGGTTACACTCAACGAGAGCTGATTGCGTGGCTGGACGAACAGGAACGAAATGTCAAACGGATCGAGCCTGCCGACGACATTATTGCGGAGTTCGATCCTCTAAACAACCCACAGGAGCCAGATTTCGAACAATTTGTTCAAATCTATGATCGGGTTGACCTAGGCGTTCAACAGGGCAGGCGAACACGCAGGTTCCGTTTTGTAACCAATCTGGAAAACTCTCTTGTCTCCCGAATACATGCCCCCAGACACTGAGAGTCTTCCAGAGAAGCAATTCAATCTTATCGACCAATGGTGCAACCAAGTGCCTGTAGTTGGCTTCAACTCAGGCCACTACAATCTCAAGCTTATCCGCAAGTACTTTGTTTCTCATCTCGCTCAAGAGAACGGGATCTTTGCCGCGGAGAAAGAGGGTCGCATCATGTTCATCAATACGCCCAGCTACAAGTTCTTGGACATCATGAACTATTTGGCCCCAGGCATCACGTACGACAAGTGGGTCAAGACGTATGGTGCTACACAGACCAAGTCCTGGCTCCCATACGAGTGGTTTGACAGCGCTGACAAGCTGGACTACCCTGGTCTCCCGCCATACTGGCAAGGAGCACGAAGAATGCAAGCGCATCTTCCACGAGCGAGGCATGAAGACCTTCGGAGACTGGCTGAAGTACTACAACAATCTGGACGTGTCTCCCTTCCTCGAAGCTCTCCAAACGATGAAGTCCTTCTACACTGGGCTCGGGGTAGACATCTTCAAAGACGCAGTCTCCTTGCCCAGGGTATCGATGCAATACATCCTGCGAGGCTCATTGAGAGGGCGCAATGCCCCAGCACTATACTTCCCTGGGCCCGAAGCTTACGCCATGCTGAAGGAGGCTGTGGTTGGTGGTCCAAGCCTGGTGTTCACCCGCAAGCACGTGCGTGGTGAAACTCGCATCCGCCCCCACAAATACAACTTGGCGTGCATCACGAAGCGCATCCTCGGCTTTGATGCAAACTCCCTCTACCCAAGCACGATGCTCAAGGAGATGCCCTGCGGCAAAGAGAAGGTTGTGCACTACAACGACCCGGAGCAGGCGGCGAAAGCTCTCGAAATGAATCTGAATACAGGCAGGTGGTTCGGGTTTGCGGAAGTGGACATCAAAGTACCCCCAGAGTTGTGGGGGCAGTTCGAAGAGTTTCCGCCACTCTTCATCAATCAAGCAGTGCCTGACGAATGCGTTCCGCACGACTACCTCCAAGAAAGTGGTCGAACCCGCTTTCCGGACCAGAAAAAGCTACTGGGTGTGCTGTCAGCGAAAAAAATGCCAATCTACGCACCCCTCTTGAAGTGGTATCTTGAAAGAGGGCTCAAGATCACGGCAGTCTACCGCACTATCAACTACAAGCCCAAAAAGCTCTTCGATTGGTTCGTTCGCGAGGTAGCCGACAACAGAAGGAAAGGCGACGCTGACAAGGAGAAGGCACTACTTGCTGAAGTGTTCAAGTTCCTGGGCAACAGCACCTATGGCAAGTTCATCGAAGCAGTGGAGCGCCAGAAAAGAACGGTGTACACAAGGGACGAGGACGAGGTCAACAAGAATCTCCGCTCTGCCTTGTGCGAAGACCTCGAAGAGATCGGAGATGCCTACAAGATCGAGATGCGCAAGCCAAAGGTCACAATCAACCGCCCTTTCCAAGTGGGTATCGTTGTGTACCAGCTTGCAAAGCTCCGCATGCTGGAGTTCTACTACGACTTCCTGGACTACTATCTCGACAGGCGCGACTTCGAGCTCATCCAGATGGACACGGTCAGTATGTACTTCGCCCTTGCGCACGACAAGCTGGAGGAGGCAGTGCAGCCAGAACTCCGCGACCAGTTCGAGGCGGAGAAGAAGACTTGGTTGGCGTGGGACAAGTGGAGCGGCAGAGAGCCCGGCTTGTGCAAGCTTGAGAAGGAAGGCACACGAGCCATCGCCCTACGCAGCAAGTGCTACCTCGTAGACAACGATGGCACCCCCAACAAAGAGCCCAAGATCTCCGCCAAGGGAGTGAACAAAAAGCAAAACGGGCTGGCGTGGAAAGAGCACGAGTCCCAGCGCCTAGCCAAAGTGGAGCAAGAGCTGCGCTGGGAAAGGTACGAAAGAGCCCTCGAGGGGCGCAAGGACATGGCCACCAACAGGGGCTTCCGAATGCACAACGGCGCCATGCACACGTACGAGCAGCGCAAGCTGGGCCTTTCCGCGTACTACGACAAGCGTTGGGTGCTGCCAGACGGTATCCACACAGAGCCCATTGAGTTTCACACCCCAGCTGGTGGCAACTGAGTGCTCGGCGGCACAACCATTAGCTCCTCACGAACAAATCCTCGCTTGGGCCCATCGTAAAGGTAGTACACCACTGGCTCATTCGGCACCTTGTGTATTTGGTAGACCTTCAATGACCAGATGGGATCAGTCGCACGCCTCCTGCCCCCTTCCAGCTCGCCAGGGTAGTACAAGTATCGCAAATTAACCCCTGGAGGGAGCTTTTTCTCATAGACCCCAACAGGCCTAGCATATGGGGTTGAAGGCTTGGCTGATATTGCTTTCTCTTTGATCGCATCCTTTGGCTTCTTGCCAGTGAGCCGGGTCACGTCATTGTTCAAGGCCGAGATAACATCTGGCAGTCTTTTGACCCATGCAGTAGACCGGCCAGAGGGCATATTCATTTCAACGGCATACTGGTAGCCAAACAGCCTTTCAGCCAGGGTGTGATTGAATCTCTCCACAATTGCTTGGTCTCTGTGGATATCGGGGCGCCCTCGGCGAATGGCAGTTTTGTTGTTTTCCATGGTCTTAGTCACAGCCCCCATAAACTCACTCCCAGGGTCGACTTGCAAGAGTTGAGGCCACTTCAAAGGCCCCTTCCTATATATTTTCTGAAATGCCCTCGAGACTTCTTCAGACTCTTTCGAGGTCAAGGGCTCCGCAGCTTTGTATCGGCTAGCCACATCCACAACTGTCAGGGCCTATTTGTAAACCTTTCTGCCTTTAGGGAGCTTGTCATGGGGTAGGAAGAGAAGATCTGCTTGATGCACCGCATTGGGCGAGGAGACATCAAACTTGGGCCGAGGGATGTAGCGTGGCGCCGGGAGGTATATTTGCCAAAGGGCCTGTCTGACCAGCCATTTCTTTGTCGCCTCTTCAGAAACTCTAGCCGCAGTGGCCAGCTTTTTTACAGCGGCAAGACCTTTTCAATACCCTTTCGGGCTGTAGTATATCTTAGAGAGTTTGGCCTCCATAGGGGGGTGTGCGGGATATATACTTATGTATTGTGTTGTTTGTTTAGAGAAAGCGATAGGCCGCATACCCACCCGCAAGCAGGGTGCCTCCAATGAACACAAGTTCACCAGTCTGCTGTTGTGGGCTGGGCTTGTAGAAGTCCGAGAACTGAGGCTCTTTGTAGTCTTTGATTTGTTTATCTGGTTGTCTTTGGTGCATCTGGTTATACCAGGCCAGGGCTTGGTTGGTGGTTTGGAAGTTTTGGCTAGCTTGGTGTTTCATCCGATCGTTGGTTGCAATCCAGTCAAGGAGCTTGGTGCGGTCCTTCTGGTATTTGGCGTAAGCCGCTTGGTATTGTTCCAGGGCTTTGTCATGACAGATTTTCTCATCCAATGCTGCCTTTCCGCTATCACCAGACAGATATTTTGCGAGATAGTTGCCGCCCGTGAAAGCGGCCGCATTGAGAACAGCGCCAAGGGCCATTATTGCAATCGAGGCCATTGTGGTGGTGTGTATACATATGGTTTTTACATGTTGGCGCGATGCTGCCAGATTTACATGTTGGCGCGATGCTGCCAGATTTACGTGTTGTCTGGGAGGATTTTCTGGTCCTCGAGATATTTCTTCAGCGCGATGCTGCCAGCCATGACGGCTGTGAATTTGACGTAGTTCATCAAGCTTGCACTGGGGTCGGGAGTGAAGTTTTCTTTGATGGTCTTTTTACCAATCCAACCAATACCGGCGACAAGGCCAGTGATTGTTGCGGCGTCGAAGATAGACTTCACAAGCTTGTTGTCAGACATGGTTTGTGTGCAGTATATACATATGTGTTTGTTTTTTTATTCCATTTTTCTAATTCCTTGTCTTACCGGAATTCGAGATGGGGGTGGTGAAGCAGGCTCTGGGGTTGGCGCTGGTGTTGGTGATGTGTTTGGTGTGCGTCCAAGCTTTTGCATTATGGCTTCGCGTTGGTAGTACACACCAGCAGCAGAGACAATGAACCCACCAATCTCCAGAATAAGGTAGATCGAGTTGCTGTTGGTGTCACTTGTTGCGCCACCGGTGTCACTTGTTGATGGTTGGTTTGCAGCACTGGGCTGTGTTGAGGGTGCAGTCTTTTGTGCTTCTGCCTTTTTCTTTGCTTCATGGGCCACGTGGTTGCGTTCTGCTAGCCTTTTGCCAGAAGCAACGCGGCCGGGGTTCTTTTCTGTTGCAGGCTTTGTTTTCGGGGTCTCGGAGGTAACATGGACAGGTGTTTGGGTTGGAGTTTGAGTTTCTTCAGGGATCGCCTCTAGTGGTGTGGCCATAGTGTATATAAATGTGAATTTTTATTTTTGTAAAATGTGGCAAGTGTGTGGCAAGGTTGGTGTAAGGTTGCTGCCAGGTTCCTTCAAGGTTTCTGCAAGGTTGCTGCCAGATTAACACCAACTTCATCAAAGCCCTCAAGTGGATAGCCTTCACTGTCTCTGCTTGGATGTGTGGGTTGGGGTTCCAATTCTATCAAGTCAGGCTCTCGTTCAAGCTTGATGTGTTTTGTCGTGATGAGAGCAGCATTGGCAAGCGCCAGCCATCGTCCGCATCGCATGGCAAGAGCCCCAGCAAGATTTGACAGCTCCTGGTTGATGATGTAGTCGTTTTTTAGTTCTTGCTGCAACTCCTTGACATCCTCAACCGGGATCACCGTGCCAACGCCTTTGGACATGAGCATGATAGCGGAATCAACTAGGGATTCAGTTGTCTTGTTGCCGATATAGGCCTCGTACCTTTTGCAGTACTTGTCAACGTCCTTGTCTGACAGTCGCTTGACATGATCGTGTGTGAGCTGCACGCCGATAGCTTCTTTGGCCTTACCAGTAGAAACAAGGATTGCCAGCTTCTCACGTTTGGCAGGAATGTCACTGGTACCGGGCACGATGATACCAGCTATCCCTGTGGGAGGTGTGTTATCAGGGGTGGCCTCCAGCAACTGCAGTACTTCGTTCAAAGCGGTCTGGTCTTCAGCTGCTTGTGCCATCGGCAAGGGTATGTATATATATATATATATATATATGTGTTTGTGTTTGTTTTTAATTTTCAATAATTCTCTTGCTGTGGGGTAAAAGGGTTTCAAGCTCCCGTATAAGCCCCGCAATGGATATCTGTTGAGAAGCATGAGGCGCAGATCCTCCTTGCCAGCGGCTTTGATAATTTTGTTTTGCGCATCAAGCGTATGGGCACGCAAGCCATCCAAAAGCTCAGAAAGCACAGTGAGTTTGTGGAGGTTGGTTGGCGCATTCATGGTCATATGTATATTTGTGTATATATGTGTGTATTATTTACATCTTGTACTCAATTCCATACGGGTGCCTCAGTGAGAATACCAGGTGGGAGAACTTGCGGGACTTGAGCCTGGCGATAAGCTCTTTGTACTCCTCGTGGGAGAGCTCACCGGCATAGTCTTCGAAGATGGCCTTGGTAGTCTTGCTGGAGGGTGTGTAAAATAGCACAATCGCTGCGATATTATCACGGTATGGCTTGGCAATGCTGGTGATCTGCTGGGTCAAGACCCACACGGATATGCCGTCATGCCTTGCGCTGAACCCCAGATTGACCAGCTGGCTAGTGCGGCCTTTGACATCTTTGGAGGCGGCGCAGTCATCGAGTATGAATAGAGTGTTGGTGCATGTGAAAAAGAAGCTCGCCAACTTCAACCAGTCTTCGATCTCATGCTGTTGGCAGACAATCATGAAGATTCGCGGATCGCGTTCCACGAACCCATCGTATGTCTTGTTCTTGACAAATGTGGGGCAGAATAAAACGATGTAGTCAAAACAACCCCTAAAGGGGTCTCGCAGTTGGTTTAGAAGATACTGTGTCTTGCCAGAGTTAGTGGGTCCCACGATTAGTGCATTGAATGGCAGCTTTTTTGGGTCCATAACCAACACCTATATTAGTTGGTTTGCAAACAATTGGTTCATGTGTTGGTGGGGAGGGCGCCATTGCCAGAAGTCTTTGTATTTCATTGTATGATAATGGCCTGGTGGATGGTAGTGGAGCCGGCTTTGCATAGAAGTTGAGCTTGTTGCTTGTTGTTTGTTGTTTTGTGGTCATGGTATATATTAGTGTGTCCTAGTACTGAACCGATTCCAGCTGCCTACCCATGAGATTCATCTGTGAGTCAGAGATGGTGAAGATGTGGCAGTTTGCGTTTCCCGAGCCTTTGCCGTCTCTTTCAATCTCGAGTTGCACGCCATCCTGTGTGTTGATGAGCCGTTGGCCGTTGGCATACATGGTTGTGTCAGCCATGGACCGCAGGTCGATCCAGAGGCCAAACTTGTTGCCTGTGAGATATTTGGTCAGGTTCATGTTAGGCCTGCCACGCGTGCGTGGGTTAAAGTATCGGTATATTTCACTCCACATGTCAGTACCACTGATGCCCTCGTTCTATACCCTGTTTGGGATACCGTTGACTGTGACCTTCACTTTGGTGATGTCGGGATTGAAATAGTGCTCAGAGTCCCTGGCACCCGCTATATAGGGATTGATGAACAGTAAGAGGATGCCCTTGAGAGACCGGCGCTGTGGGTTAACCCGAAGATTCAACCGAGTGTCAACGCCTTTTGAGAAGGGATGCACCCGATCTCGCATTACAAGGTCATAGGCGAACTCCTTGCCATTAGTGTAAGTGCTTGTTGCCTCGTCAGCCAGACTCTTACTTCTGATCGTCTCGTACTCCAGCTGGAGGTTTTCCAACTTGTACACGAGCTTGCTTGTGTCTGAGCCCTGGACAACTTGGGATGCAGGGGCGAGGGTTAGTTCGAAGACCAGATCATTGAATAGTGCTTGAGGATATATGATTCCGTGATCAGTTAAGATTTGGTGATCCAGTTTGATGCGGTACTTATTCTTGTATATTGTCTCCAGCTTGTTCTCTGCATCCACGCCGGAGGTCTTGTTGCCAGCACCAGAGCGAATCTTGCACAAATCCACACTCTGGATGCCCTCCATAATCATGTTGTCCTGCTCATCCACTGAGAGGAATAGGTCTTCGAAGATTTTGCAGATGTTGTACCCAACCGTGTCCTGGACGGTGGTGGCGGCAAACTTTACAACGAACCTGTCCACCAGAGCCCAAGAAACATTTTGTACAAGAAAGTTGTTTGCATGGCTGCCGGAGAGATTGATGTTGAATACCAGTGCAAGTGAGCCAGAGACGATGACATCGTGCTGACTCAGCTTGGGTACCGAGACGTACAGTGTCTCGCCGGGATTGGCCTCAGAGGGGTTGAATGTGATGCGCTTGACGTTTCGCTCTGCCTTCATGGCGCCCAGTGTCTTTTCACTGTGAGATGGAAGTAGATTCGGTTGCATAGCCATGGTATATATTTGTGTTTTAAAATTTATATTTATATATCATCATGGCAGAAGGCGGAGCCGACTACGATCCAACTGAGACAATTGACACAGACCCTCTCATCCCAGACACAGGGGATGACAGCGATAACCCATGGGATCAATTTCAAGTGACAGAAGAAGAATACCATAAGTGGTTCCCCAAAGACACCAACACCACGCAACCCTTTGAACCAGGTGCTGCTTCCACACCATCTGGCGAACAAGTGCCTATGGCCACAAGAACAAGACTCTTCCAAGAGCAATAAGGGCCACGTGGCACTGCAGAAACCTCTTTCATTGAAGGGGCTACTCAAGGCCGGCGAATGATCACCACGGAAGACATGGCCTTTTACGAGGTTAAGGAAGAGTTTGCCCACGCAGACAGAAACCAACTTGATTTTCGGTACGAGTCAAAACCAAGATCAGGTGGGGCCATCATCGAGGTAAAATATCATACTAGAGACAAATGGTATCCTCTTTACACAAAAAGCCGTGGGGCTGTCGAAAAGACTCTCAACGCTTCTCTTCCCAAAGAGATCAAAACTGCTCTCGGAAAGTCTTTGACTGAAGAGTTCAATGAAACAAATGCTGCATTTGAAGCAAATCAAAAAGAACTGGAAGCAAAACAAAAACAACAACAACAAATGAGACAAACGCTTGCTGATACACAAAAACTTCACCGTGACATGGAGGCCAACAGAAATAGAATCAAAGAGGATGATGACCAGATTCAAGAGATGGAAGATGCACATGGGCCACTGAATACGGAGGAAATACAAAGACTGAAAAATGAAAAGAGAAATCTTGAATCTGAGCATCAAGCCAAACGAAAACAACTGGACAATGCGCAAAAAGCTGCTAAACAAGCAGACAAACTACAAAAAGACATCGACAAACTCATGCTTGACAATAGGGGATTAGAAGGACGCTTAGATGAACTTAGAGCAAAAAAGGACGCCATAAAACCACTGGACGAACTGAAACAGCAAAAAGAAGAGCTTGAACGACAAATCGGGGAAGACAAGCGCGTCATAGAGGATGAGAACACTTCTCCCTCTGAAAGAGAAGCCGCGAAAGCCCGGGTTACAGAACGTGAAGAAGAGCTGGCAAGGGTCAATACAGAAATTGAGGTGCGGGAAAGGCAAAGGCCCTTGCTAGAGAGGGTTAGAGAAATCTTCAAGAAATACGGATGGACCCTGCAAGCTGTTGTTCTGGCAGCTGGCATCACCATCAGTGCTGTGGTACTCGCCACCTTGAATAGCCTGGCAAGGGCCACCAAGGATATTGGAAATGGGCTTAAAGAGCTTGGCAAAAAGGCAGCTGCTGCCCTGCCTGGCCTTATCGGCTCAATTGTGAGCTTCATCTTCAAAGCGGCTGGGTCGGTCATCTCCTTTCTGGGTGAACACGCTTGGCTGCTCATCCTTGCCGTGGTGGCCTTCCTGGTTGAAAGGATCACCAAGCGTGCGAGGTCTTGAGATTTGCACTTATCTAAACCAAACGATAGCGCCTGCCAAAGCAAGCGCACCCACAGCTATGAGTGCCTTGTTTACGTGATGCGGGTCGGGGTGTGCTGGCGCGCTTGTGGTTTGGGCTGGCACGCTTGTGGTTGGCGTAGGCGCGCTTGTGGTTTGGGCTGGCGCGCCTGTGGCTGGGGCTGGCGTGCCCTGTGCCTGTGTAGCCTCTTTATGTATCGGGTTTGATGGGTGGCTGTTTGGTGGATTAATCTTTGTTGGTCCACCGTCCATGAGGTGAAATGAGGCTTTTTTTGTCCCCACATTAACATCATTGTTCACTCCCAGCTTCATCCCTTGAGTTGCCTGCTTCAACTTGTTATTGTACCCAACCACGCTCCCTGTGTTGATAACCATGCATGACGGCATTAGCCAACATCTGGGAGCTACAGCAAAGTCCAAACGCACTTTTGCCTCTTGGATGGCTAGCTGAAAATGCTGTACGTTCCTGGAAATGTCTGGCGTCCTGATTGCGTCTTCCATGAGGACTAGAAAATCACTCTGCGTCTCCTTGGCCCGCCCGCCTGCTCCAAGAATGCTGCTTCGTGTGTTCACCTGAGCGCCAAGGACACAGTAGACAAAGGCCTTGATTGACTGATTCATTCGCGATAGGCCCGCTTGTGTTAACCCCTGTGAGAAGTTTGGGACAAAGTGCTCAAACTGGTTAGCCGAGTGGCCATTGAGAATGTAAGTAATTCCATTAGCCTTGTAATTCGGGTTATTTCTGTCTGTTATACGCTCATCCTCGAACAAAGCTAGATCGGGGTCGGGGTAGGTGTAATCGACAGGGCTTAGCCCTTCATATGCGATCCAAATGTATACACTGCCAAGGCCATGGTTTTTGCCGAATGTGAAACAGAAGTCAGTGCTTGGTGCGACACCGAACTCCGCACAGATCCTGTTGTAAGAGGGGATGTCGTATTTGTTTTCTTGCTGATTGAATGTCGGGTCGCCGGGCAGAGCGGAGAAACTCTGTATCCCGCCCAACTCATAGAGGATTCGTCTTGTTGTGAAATAGACGTGGAAGAGATAAAACGACCTGAGCTGTGGGGTGAGGTCTAGGGAGGAGGAGAACAGAATATCACGAGAGATCCCAGAGCCTGTTGTCGCGCACCACAAAGCAAAGTTTAGCTGCTGTGGCCAGAAAGACATGCTTGGTCCGCCAAGCCACTTCCTTGCGTACTTAGATTTAGTGAATTTAATCTGTGAGACCTTGAAAATCTCCCTGAACTTGGTTGAGAAGAACTCTGTTGGCGTTACGTAGATCTTGTACTCATTGTCCAAGACATCGCCAACTGACATTTGTTTGCTTATTGTTTTTGAAAACTCAACGGCCGGGATTAGTTTTGTGATTGGACCCCTATTCAATGATAACTGATAGGGGAAGCCTCCGTCTTGGTGTAGGCCCAAGGCGTCTTTCATTGCTTGAGTCCAATTCTTTGGCTCTATGTCTGAAACGAGCGCCCATGAGCGTGGGCCCTCTATGAAAAGCACTTCTCCTGTGGCCTTGTGGTTTTCATCAAAAGATACCTCTATTCAAAACTTTGACATGTCAGCGTTTGGGAAACGCGTTTTGAAGTCTGAGATCGCCTTGGCCTTGGCAGCAGCAGAGAGCCTGGCAGCCTCTGGCGAACTCATCCAAGCCATTTCAGGATCTACTGTGGGTTGTTTTGTGGTGATTTACCTTGGCTGAAGAGTATTTGGAGAATAAAACGGGGGCGGGTTGTTTGTTAAGATATCTCGTAATTTGGGGTGCGTCTTATAACAGGGTATTTGGGTGAAATTTTCAGTTTGTTTACTTGTCACAATCGCCTTCAAAAGTTTAGGGTGCGTCTTATAACCGAGTGCGTCTTATAAGTGAATAAATACGGTATATTAGTTTTTAATAAATCCGAAAGACTGATAGTTTCATCTTCATGCGTGCATAGTCCCTCATCGATTGGGGGGTCGAGGGTTGATAAATGAGCTTCTAACGGTGTAGGTGAGAACCTGACCATGGTTTGTTTAGTGCCATCTTCATTTGTAATGTCTTGATATGATACGCCTATCAGCATATTAGCGATAAGCGTATCAAACTGCTGCTGGGTTAAAACATAGACATCGTCAAACAAAGGCTGAAAAAAAGCCTCCTGGCCCCCGTTTTAGTATTTGCCGTTCAGGTTGTGGAGCCTGTTGCTCCAACAAGGCTGGTGATCCTTGTGCGGTGGTAGCAGTCAATGATTGTGCAGCTTGTGTCTCCATCAGTTTTGTATGCAGTGTGTGTATATACCAAGGGCAGGGATTTCTTCAATTGGTAATACCTCCCTTGCCGTTGCGGACGAGGGCGGGGTTAGCCTTCTGGCCACGGAGGGCTGAGACGGGCAAAGAAAGATATTGTATATGCGGCACGAAATGTCCCTTTCAAACAATAAGGGCTGTCTGGGTTCTAAGGGGGTGTATCGTAGATGTTATAAAGGCTGCTCGAGTAAATGCCATAGAAACTTTCATGGGCACTTGGGTCGTCATAGTCTTCCTCGTCATCACTGCCGATGTCTGCAAACAGTAACACCCTCTGTATGTATCTATAAGGGGGCATGCCGGGGCAAATGGCTTGGTGTCTGCCCATGTCCACTTCTGGTGAGAAGAGTTCTTAGCATTTATCACATGTTTCTGAATTTAATAATGTAGGGAAATGGCAAGCGTTTTGCCAGTGATAATGATTTTTTATTGAACGGCATACAGATTTCATCCTGCGTTGATAAATTTCCCTTGCAGCCAAGTCACGCTGGTGACTCCTTTCGACCATGTCAAGGATGTAGTCTTGGATCATGTCTGGCAAGTAATCCCAATGGGATTCACCAAAAGGCAGTTGCTCCATTGCCATGAATATACAAGGGTGTATGGTTTTTTCAATTAGTAATCAGTGATACAAGTTGCTGTGGAGTTAATGATTCGGCAATTCTAAGTATATCTGGAGGGATAATGTTTTCTTTTGGACTGGGCTTCACCATTGTATGAGAAGACCTTCCAATAAAATAATTTGAGGGGGTGCGCTGTTCAAGAAGAACTTGTTTTTACTTACCAGTAACAATAACACCGCTTCTTCCTCGTCCCATTGTCACAATGTGCGTATATACCTAGGGTAGGAATTTCTTCAATTGGAATACCTCCATTGCCGTTGCGGACGTGGGCGGGGCTAACTGGTATTTGAGGGTTAGCTTACTGGTATTTGAGGGGGTACAACGGAGTAGTATAGAGGGAGTCGCTCAAATACAACCCCCGGGAAACCTTCAAACTTCCCGGGGGTGGTATTTGAGCGACTCCCTCTATACTACTAAAAGTGTGACAGGAGGAGCACTTTATCCCCACAAAATGCAAAGCATTTCCCCCATTGACGAGTCACAAGAAATAACAAAATATAACCTACATTACAAGAGGTTGACCAGTGTCTGGGGAACCTGTGCCAGAACTGAGCGTGGGGTTTTGATGTACCTCTCAAAACAGTCTGATGACCAGCGCCCTAAAACCTTAATAAGCCATGGGGGTAAATTGGCTGAAGCCGCTGTTGTAGCTGCACCTATTCGAAAACTGTGGCCAGCAAATTCACTCGAATTCAGTCCTCCCTTTGAAAGTAAAAGCCTTGTCTCACTTGTTAATTTTTCCCGAGTAAGGAATGAGCCAGATTCATAAGAAAATAGGGGCCCTGTGGTGGGAAAGGGGTCCTTGACTCTAGGTATGCCAACATGGCAGAGATAGGGCATAAATTAGAGTTTGTCCTCCCAATTACTATAGTCTGTCCTTGTCTAAAGGGGTCGGTTTTCGAAACTTTTAACCGAACTAACATACATTTGGGGGAAGACTTTGGCATAAACACTAAGTCGGTTATTGTGAGGTGACGTTCAGGATTGAAGTTGGAATCACAGGTTAGTTCACCAATACGAAGAAAACCAAAAAAGGCAAGGGTCATAGCTGCCCAAACCATTAGGGAATCTTTGTTGTCAGTATATTTGACATTTGAAAGGTGGTAAAATAAATTTAATAAGTGCAATGTGATAGGTCTGCGGACTGTGGAATGAACCCCTTGGGAACGTTTTATCCCATAGAGAATGAGCCTCAAGCGAAGGAAAGCTGAGAGGTTCAGCTCGTAACCACTGTTGGAATGGTGGTGTTTTACTGCAGATAAATAATTCTTGATAATACTATGTTGTACTGAACGAGCCATGTAGACTGAAAAATTTATCAGGGTGTCCTCATTGATGGGAAGAGTGGGCATAATTTTCATTTGTGAGCAAAAGGAGTAAAATTGTCGTACACTAGAACTGTAGGTTTTCTTAGTATTCTGTGAAAGGGCCATCCCTAAATAATACTGAGCTTCTCCGCTTAGAGACTGTACATACACGCTGGGATGGGATCTGGAGTTACATTGCACTGAGGAGCTAGCTGGCGAAAGCGCTCCATCTGAAACCGAGAGAGAGAGTCTGCAATATTGTTATTTTTCCCAAGGACATGTACTGCACGAAAGTAGAAATTATGTCTTAGGGTACAAAGGGTAAGGTCCCTGACCAAGTCCATGACCCTGAGGACTTTGGATTTCCGAGAATTGATAACCTTGACCACACCCAAATTGTCACAATGGAACTTAATGCGCTTGGACGTCCAATGGGGCCCCCACAGGTGGCAAGCAATATTGATTGCAAATAATTCTTGCCAGAGAATGCTCATACCAGGTTGACCTAAGTTCTGGTGGGGTAACCACTTTCCCTGAAACCAACCATTTTGAAAAAAGCCCCCATAACCAATGGAGCCAGAGGCATCCGCAAATAGGGAGAGGGTCTCAGAAGTGTCCCATTTGGAAGACAGGAACAACCCTACTCCATTCCACTGTTCAATGAACATGCTCCACATTTCAACGTCCTTGTAAAAACCAGTTGTCAGCTTAATGTGGTGATGGGGTTGTTTGACACCTCTGGTAAGGCCAATCATTCGTTGCAGAAAGGGGCATCCGGGGGGAATGACCTTACATGCAAAATTTAGTGTACCAATCAGTGATTGGAGCTCTTGCAGGGTTGTTGTTCGCTTTGATTGAAATGCATGTAGGGCGGTTTTGATTCGCTCAACCTTGTCCTCCGGCAGCCTTGCTTCCATTTTGTGGGAATCTAAATAATTCCCATGAACTTAATGACTTTGCAAGGACCCTCTGTTTTGGCTGCCGAAATGGGGATATTGAGGTTTTTGAAGGTGAGGATCATGCTAGATAGACTTGCCTGACAAGGAGAATCGAAGGGCATGCTGGGAGCAGGGGGTTCAATTATAAGGAAATCATCCAATATATGGCAGACAAAGGAAATTGAACAATTATTTAGCAAAATTCACTCAATGGCATCAGACACTTGATTGAAAATAAATGGCGCCGAACGGAGACCAAAGGGGAGTACCTTGTCAAAATAGTAGAACCCATTCCAGAACATTCCCAAAAGTTCCCAATCATCTGGATGGACGGGAAAAAGCCTAAATGCTGATTCTATGTCAGTTTTGGCCATAAAGCAGTCGGAACCAAACCCTTGGATAGCTGCAATGGCATTGTCAATGGTAATGTATTGAAGTGAGAAGTCATCCTTTGCAATGAAATGGTTAATACTGGAAGTCCCGGATTTAGGGAAGGACAGATGGAATATTGTTCGAAACTTGTTGGAATGTTTCTTAGGGACAAGGCCAATTGGAGTCAGAGTCAGGGTAAGAGGCTCATCATAGAAAGGCTGCAACGAGTTAAAGTTCTTCGGTAATAACTTTGAAAGTTCCATAAACTCACCAGAGAGGATTTCCTTCACTAGCTTGGCTGGGAGTTCGTGTACAGAATCAGAAGGCTGCTGCTGAGACGTAGAGGCAATGGCCACGTCGATCCGGCTAGTGCCATCCGGTGCAATGGAACGAAGGACCGATGGGGAAACGGTGTCCTCGTTCGACGCGTTTCTGTCCAGGACATTAGCAGCGGGAGGCGAAGCTCCGTTGAAAGCGTTCACTGCAGCTTGAGCAGCGGCAGTTGCTGTTCTTTCAATGGTGTCATTAATGGTGGCTTGGACGAGAGATTGTACCTGGGTAAGCTGGCTATCAGACAGCACTCTCTCGTCGGAGGATTCGCGGTTCAGCAAGCCTTGAACTTGTTGTTGTGGCTGTACAAATTGCTGTTGGAGATTGTCCGCGTGGTCGCCGCCATTCTGGTCAGTGGGCGGAACGCCGTTTGTAGTTGCTGGAGTTATTGTGGTTGCAGTTGCTGGAGTTGTTGCGTTTTGCCGACGAGCTTCTTCTTTCCTTCGAGGTCGAGATCGGCTGGGATATTCACAGGTTGGTCTGCTACGCTCCGTTTCCGACGAGTAGGCGGCATTATGCATACAGCCGTTGATGCAGAGGAAAAGATCTTCGCCGCTAGAACTTACAGGCGAGAAACAGGATTAACTGCACAAATAAAAACTTACTGCTTGGAAAGTTGTGCCTTGTTGCTCAAGTGAAAACAGAATGCAACAAGCACATGGAACGCGAGCTAAACAAGATGGCGAAGTGCCACATGATTGGACAATAAATAATAGAGGGGTCCCTAGGGTTCGGTTCCCGCGAAGTCACATGAGAAGGTCACTGGACAAAGTACAAAGCTCAAACAAGAGTTGTTAATTAACTGAAATTTATTTCTGGTGTTCAATAAATTGTGATTTTATCCGGTGCTTAGTGACAAATCAGCCTCAAAATGTTCTTAAAAATGTTCTTAAATTTGTATTTAGTAATACTATCCAAAACATGTTGCTAGAGGTATAATTAGCAGATTTTAGGAAAATAAAATAAATAATTATTCTGTAATTTGATTATATTAACAAATGAACACAATCAATATGTAGGTTCACACTAGACCACTAAGTCGGTTTTAGCAAATCACTAAGTCGACTTAGTGAAAATAACGTGTGAACCGCTAAGCTAAAAATGCATCATTTCTGACTTAGAGGCGGCAAACTCAAAGGAATTAAGTCATTGCTAAGTCGTTTCCAAACACGACTTACTGCTTACTTAGGAGACATGATAGAAGAAACTGTCAAATTAGCGGTGGAATTTTGTCAGGATCAGATTTCCCGCGCTTGTGGCGCCAAAAAGAGTCGTTTGTTGCTTGCAAACATGTATCGTGGCAGTCAAGATGATTTTCCTTCATATAACGCAGATGATTTTTCTCTGTATCCAACGTAAGTTGAGCTCGTATTGTTTGTCCACAAATAACTTGTTTTCTCAAGGCCTTGTCTTTGCCCCGTTTTATACAGAAATGAAGCACAATTTCCATACCTGTATTTCTCAGCCTCGTCAACTGCTGGGTCAATGCAGGCAACTCAATTATTCAGTCGATCTCCATCACCGTTTCTGCGGGGACCGTTTCCAGGATATTATTCCGCAATAACGCCAGACCCTACTGACAACGATTCAAGTTCTTCCGCCGAGGGAAGGCGCACAAGGGTCGACTGGGGTAGAGAGGAAACGAGTGCACTGCTCGACACGTGGGGCTCACACTGTGAGTCTCTGAAATCAGCTTCGATTGTTCAAAGGAAGATGTTGTTGAACCAAATCTTTAGGAGATTAATTTTGAAAGGAAGTGCAGCGAATCGGGGAAAATTCCGTCTATTTCTACGGCGAATCCTCAAAAGAAGGGAGGTGAGAAATAAGAGGTTTTCACTCTCTTCTGCGAAATCTTCAATTATTCTTTCACGGAGGAACATGAGATTTCTCAAAGTTATTTGAGTAGCCAACCTTTGCAAATTCCAATAAACACACGACCGCTGCAATTATAGCAATGCTACGATTTCTTGGTCTCATTTCAACCACACAGGAAATAAATTCGTGACTATAGCTATTGCGAACTGAAACACGCAAGAAAGGAAATGTACTAAATATATCTATTTTGGTGACTGGCTATGACAACTTGCTTACTTATCTCTGATTTTCATCTCTAATGACCCTACCATTTGACAGGTTGGCATGGAAGGAATTCGTCCGTAAAATGATGTATGAACGCCTAAGCAGACTTAGACTGACTTAGGTGAAAGTCCGCTTAAGACGAACTTAGTGTGTAGTGTGAACCCACAAATTAAGACAGCTTAACAGCTAATAGAGTTATGTAGTTATCTGACAGCAAACATAAACTTACATGTTTTGTAATTACGACACTTTTTCCATTTTATAAGAACATGTTACAATTTTCATGCTGATCTTGTTCTTATAAAAATGGGGCTTTATTGGCCAAATTTCAGCCTGGAGTCAATTCAATAAAACTTTTACAAGTGTAATTTACATGTGTAGCTATTGTTTCAGAGGTTAAAGACAATAGCTACACTTGTGAATTACACTTGTAAAAGTTTTATCGAATTGACCCCTGGTGTTCTTAATCCATTTGTTCTTATATGCGGGTGTTTACTGTATATTGAATTAATTCTCTTACCTTAGGGGCACTTACAAGACCCTTAAAGCGTCTTAAAGCACGACTTCACTACTCGAAGAGTTGTTGTTCTTGTTTTAATATGTCATGGCTATCATTTTTAGATTGACAAGGTCTTTGCTGGCAAAAGTGCCTATACCAGCGCAACATTGAAAGCTGTCAGGTACAGTGTATGTTGAATATTGAGATCCCCACATCCAGCAGCTTTCATTTTTTTTGTTGCTTAATATATTTTTGTCATTAATTTATTTTTTTTTTCAGACCATTAATAAAATCAATGATAAATAGAAACTAAGATTACCATAATTTTGTCAGAACTGGCCAGCCGGAGGGTTCATTTCGTAAAATGGTATTTGAGCCCTTTAAGACCTGTTCCTACAAGTCCTTAAAAATGATGAATACTGTTTTTGAGTTGACCAATCTGGCAGCCAGTTCTAACGAATAATGACATACAATTACTATTAACTACGAAATTGACTGGTACAGCCGTTCAGTTCGGACAAACTGGTAATTAGCCGCCCTAATAGATAGATAAATGTACATGTATATTGTCCATTGGGGGTAACCTGTTCACCACATAGCTCCAGGGGTGTCCTGGGTACTTGCTAAAAAGGTTGAATATGTTATTCCTACTTTTGTAGCTTCAAATTATGTTATAACGTTCTTGTACAATCAATAATGGATAGCAAAAACGTACTAGTTTCCATTTTTCAAGCCCAAAGCGTGAAGGTCAATGCGAGGAACTCATTGTGTTTGTAAATAACAGTTTTAATTTAAAGTGCCCCTATGATCAAATTTTTGATTTTCATTTTTTTACATTTTCGTGTACTATTTGACTTTCTTACTCATCTTGCTAAATTTCAATCCATTACGAACATCAGAAGTCATTTTATTTTAACATTTATTTCAAAGAATTTACGGCCGCCATTGATCAATCTTGTTCCGAGGCTTGGTTGCGAATGGGAGAAAGTGACGTCAAAGGCTCAAAAATACCTCACGGGTTGAATTAAAATAACAATAAGTATTGAAAATCACGCGAAAAGAAACAAAAACTTTGGACTTGTTCTTCGTGCAATTTTCTATGCTGATTGTTATTATAATTTCAACCCGTGAGGTATGTTTGAGCCTTTGACGTCACTTTCTCCCATTCGCAACCAAGCCTTGGAACAAGGTTGATTAATGGCGGCCGTAAATTCTCGGAAATAATTGTTAAAATAAAATGACTTCTCATGTCCGTAATGGACTGAAATTTGGCAAGATGAGTAAGAAAGTCTAATTGTACACGAAAATGTAAAAAAATGAAAATCAAAAATTTGATCATAGGGGCACTTTAACCAGCTCTGCTGATTATTTTTATCGTGTTGAAATAAAGTTATCCATCTATCCATCCATCCATGCCACCATAATGGGTCATAGCCACAAAATAAATTGGTAGAGAAGCTAAAGCAAGCCTGTGATAGTTCAATATTCATTTCCTTTGTGTTGATCCTGTAGTTGTGGAAGCTTGATTGTTGACCTTAGCCTGAAGTTTAGTTCCATTGTCCGTGAAAAATGGGTCATTTCCATACTTAAAGAAGCTGCCAATGATGGAAAGCTTGGAGAGTTTAATGTGGCTGCTTCATCCATCAAAGGGACGCGACCTGTTATTTCAACTACAACTTCACCGACTGGCAAAACTACTCCAAGGTCGCCTGATGGTAAGATGGCATTCAGTGTACATGAACATGTACAGTATTGACTCCAATTAATGGCTCTTATCATGAATTCACATGCCCCCCCCCCCTAAAAAATACATATCGCCTGTAGAAACCTTCTGTCTTGTTGTTTCAGTCATCTTTTAAGGCCTGGTTCCCACTAGCGACATAATAGGAAGTGGATTCGGAGTTGGAAGCATAAGGAGCCTTATATTCTAGTGTGAATCAAAAAATGGAGTCGCAGTTGGAATCGCAAGCTTGACTGAATCGGAATCGGAAAGATGAGAAGGTTTTCTTTTTCTTCCGATTCCGCTTATGCTTCCGCGTCGCTTGCTCCCCGCTTCCATCATATTGATTTCCAATAGATCATAACTTTCATACGATTTTGATTCCGCTTCTGTCGCTTTTGCTGGTGAGAACCAACCCTACCCTTTTAATAAGATGTTCTTTTCTGTGATTCTGTTTGAATTGGAGCATTGCAAAGTGCATATTGGGTACTCATTCCAGTTTTTAACTTTGGTACCAGTGGCAGGTACAGGTGGCAGTGAAAGGTTTAATGAGACTACAAACAAACAAACAAAAACCTTGAGCAACACCGAGAATAAGTTGTATGGAACATGTAAGTCATAATCAAATTATCCCATAAGATTGGGGTTGAACGACAAGAGTTATCATGAAGATGTTACATTATTTTATACTTTTACAATTTGAAATGAATCTCACACGCCTTGTGTCTGCTGTTTCTTTTTTGGTAGATACTAATATTGGTCTAATCGTTGGTTGTGCTGTGGGCGGTTTTATTGCGCTGGTCATCATTATCGCAGTTGTTATTTGGTGTGTCCGCAAGAATAATAAGAAGGACAAGGATAAGAAAAGGAAGAGTAAGACCGGCAACAAGGGTGAGTATTTGAGTAGTATATTTACAGTGATCGCTTAAAATCTAGCCTGTTCCAGGCTCCGAGAGAGTGGGGAACGCGCGAAGTAAAAAAGGGGAAAAATCGCGGGGGAACTGGGGAGAAGGCGGTCGCCGAACAGTTCCCCCGCGATTTTTCCTTTTTTTACTTCGCGCGTTCCCCACTATCTCGGAGCCTGGAACAGGCTACTTAAAATCTAATGGGAATAACCACGTGTTGCGTAAAGCCCATTTGGATGGATGACTGATGGGCGTGAAACGTGGAGAAAAACAACTGACACTCAGACGGTGGGTAGGAAATACGGAGTAAATATATTAAATGGTTAGATTAAACACTACTCTTCCTCTAAGCGTAGTGCTGTAATTTGTCTAAATAACATCACAAGAGCGTTTTTTATATAGTTGTCCAATACAGCTCCAAAACTACAATGTATGAATGAAAAGATAGCCCTGAGTGGTTTGTTCGTGATCAAGACGATCAAACGAAACCTAACAAGAGGCTACACTGGTAGCCTGTACTCATGCGCTTGCACAAAAAAGATATACGGTTTATTTTTAAATGGGTCACGTACCCCTTCCCCCTCAACGAGTTTTGCGTGACACACTTAAGAACGCGTCAAGACTCGTTTTCAGTACTCGCCGTGAATATTTAATTTATTGATTCCTAATCAAATGCACACTCGTCTAATATTTCCAAAACAGTGACTTCTGTCACATTTGAAAAGGCTACTTTTAAAAGCAATGAAATCAGTAAACGACTGGGCTATTTTTCAATTTTAGCAATTCTCAAAAACAGTATTACGCCCCTACGCGACCGTCTGTAATATAAGATTGCACAACTGTACTCGCTTTGAATATTTAATTTGTTGATCCCGATGAAATCCACACTCATCTTTTATTTCCCAAACCATGACTTCTTTCCGTTACATTTGAAAAGACTGCTTTTAAAAGCAATGAAATCAGTAAACGACCGGGCTCTTTTTTAATTTTAGCGAGGCGACGCGTGTGAAGTTAGAACTATAAAATTAGGCCTTTAATTGTTTTGTTTACATATATCGGATATTATTACGACTGAATTTGAGTGCGTTTTGTAAACATTTCTCCAACTAATGAGAACACAAATCAAAAAAGTAAATCACAAATTGATATCAACATAAATTCCCATCGAAAAGTTCAACTTATTTTACGGTAAAGTACCTCGGCTTCACTCGGCTGCTTGATAATTCTTTAAAACTCCGCTTGTTCGAAAGAAATAGCCCCGCATTGAATAAAATGTATGAAGTTCCCCGAAGCAAGATTTCGTCGCTTAAGTTATCCTTTTTCTCCACTACAGCGGCTTCTGAGTATTCTTTAAAGCCTTCTCTTTCCATTTTGAATATTTTAATGTGTGTTATTACTCCGATAAGACAAAACTATGGTTTTGAAAACCAAGCACATGCCGAGCGCGGCAGCCATTTTTGTAGAATTTGTATGCAACCTGACGACCCGGTTCGTAATAATGTATGCGTGCATAAATTTGCATGCACAAATGTGACACCAAAAAAAAAAAAAAATGACGGAGAAAAACGAAGCCGGAACCTTACCTCATGCGCGCTATGCGCATGAGTAATTACTGTACAGTCAACTCTCTCTCTAAACACGGACATCCTTGTAAAGAGTTCATGTGACCTGACAATATAAAAGTATTTGATTGAAAGATAACAGCCAATGTTCAGGCGATATTTATGCAACTTTAGTTCCAGTGCCATGCGTAAGAGATTTCGTGTTTTTTTTATTTATTTACAAAGACATTTTTGCTAATAAGGACTGAGTGCTTGTCCTTGTATTCAGGTCAGTTTCAAATGTTAGTGCTGTGGTTTGTTAATCATATGAAATAAATAAATCTATTTATTGTGCACAAATTTGTAGTTTTAGTGTCCACCTTGAAAAGCATTTGTCAGCCTTAAAGAGAGTTTAGTTTCAGACAAACTTGTAAATAAGATTTGGCTGGGACCAGACAAACCAAGAGGGGTGTACAACTTACAGGGGTATTCACTTTGAGAGAGTTGACTGCATAACCAAGAAGTTTTTTGGCTCCTAAACAACTTGCAGCATGTAATATGTTCTGAAGTTCTGAAGTGAAAGATTACAAATCCACGAAATCTGACAAAATAAATTCCACATAACATGTTAGAGATCTACCATTGCAAAATTGCTGTGTCCATTGTACAAGGGATCTTCAGTGTACATGTACATGAACATGTATAGTTATTGAGACTACGTATATATATTTTATAAAACTGTTACTGTTATCAGGCATTTTTGGGTGGTGCTTCACATGCCAAGTCTATTGTGATGTTGTTGTGTTTGGTGCTGTTCTTTGTGACTTAACTCGGGACTCGGTATACCACCCTATTTTGTTCTTGTCTCCTTTTTTAATTTGCCTTAATTTGTCACCTTTTTTAATTTGCCTTTCTTGTATATTTTCTTTTTTTTAAGAAGTCAGCGATAATGATGCCGAAGAGCATAGAATGTGAGTATTCATGTTCTCTGTTTATTGTACAACTGTGTTCGAGATCTTAGAGTACCTTTCAGTAACTGAGTCAACTCACCAATGACAAGACAATGTGACAATGGATGGTTACGCTTTAAGCGTCAAGTGCACTGGAAAACTTGAACCACTTACAGACTTAACTAAAGTTACTTAAATCTCTGAAAAATGTCTACATTTCCTTTGTAAATTACGAACTCTTAAAAGGTGCACATTCCCAGAGATTTTGTAACTCCGTAAAAAGTCTGTAAATTACAGCACATTTTCTGCGCCAAGATCGCATAAAACAAAAGGATTTAACAGCTTTTAATACTGCCTTTTATTTAAAAACTTAGAAGTTCAAATAAAACTAATGACAGCGAATGTGACTGTTTTAAAATGTAAGATTTTAAACACCACGGTTATACATTGTATAAAGTGACATTAAAAGGTCTTCAGTAAGGCTCTGTTTACACTTGGTGGCTGAGAATTTATGGCACTTGACCCTCAATCCACTGCTTTACATGCCCATAACTCCCTGCTATGCCCATGTTTCAAAATGGTGTCTGAGGGGTACCCAGTGTGTGAACACAACACCATCTATGCCAGTACCAAGGCACTTGTGCTTGGGCACCAAGTGTAAACATAGCTCAAGTCTTGTTATACAATCAAATTTCAATTAAGTTACATAAAGGTGTTCATTAAGATATAATTATTTCAATTTGTTAACTCTTGATATAAGCTATTTATGTCGTCTAAAAATGGTATGCCCAAAGAAACCAATCAAAGACAATCTTAGAGAGAAAAACTGCATAAAAACCTTATCTAAGACTCCAATGCTTTATAAGGTAAGTCTTATAACTCTCTATTATAATTTTGTTCTCTAAATCTCTATAATTCAATTAAATTGTATAAAAAATTGATAAAACCTAAATGCTGTCAAAGAAAACGTAATGGTCTGATACATGGGAAATAACTCTTTAAAAAAATAAGACATTAATTTCATTATTCATAAAAACTTTTTGATTTCATGAAATTAGCGCTACAATACTGCATAGCATTTTTAATCCGTGAATACGCGCATGCGTAATGAAGGGGCTATCGGTAACAGAGACAGATATGCAAATGAGCACTCACTCACTCGCTCGCTTCTTCCATCAGCTGTAAACTTTTGTCACGTAATGTTTTAAATTAAATTAAGAACAATGTGAATTCTAGCAATAACAATAACTAATTTATTGTAATCGATCATGAACAACAATAAGCTTAAAGATATTTCGCATTTGGAGTCCTTTGATGAATAAACCAAATTTATGTCTTTCATGTCTTAGCGTGACAGTACAAATACGCTTTGTTTGATTGAAATAGGAGAGGACTAGACACGGTTATGCGCTAAAGGTCAAGTTTCATATGTCGTCAGTGGATCTGATCTGTTCCTCAAGTGAAAATATATCCTTGCGTTTTTTTTCTGAACAGAATATGTAGACCTTAAGGAGGCTCGTACCCATTTCTCAAGTCCACATTCTTTCAATTTTAATGGGCCATATCTTTTGTTGTAGCGCATAAAAAGACAAGCCACTTTGCATACAAACACACAATACATTCAACTAAATGTGAGTATAGGATTTGTTTACATCGGTGCTTCCATGGCAACGGAATGGCGATCCTCCGAAATTCACAAGCCGCGGAGTTTCTCTAGATCGTAAAACCCGCTTGTGGACTAATTGATTAGACCATGGTCTTCAACTGGACAAAGTTTAAAAGAAATGTATGAGAGCGTTTTTGAAATTTTTGGGGATGAAGTTTTGGGGATTTTTAAAACAGTGAAAAACATACTATCGACTTAATTGGCTGATATCTAAAGAAAACGATGCACGTTGGAAATGCAGTTTCATCTCAAAGTAGTTTGATTCCATTTGAAATCGTGTGGGAAAAAGTGAGGGCGAGCCTCCTTCAACATCACACATATCATATCGCGGATTACGGTATTTTAAAAGATATCAAGCCGTGTTTATAATTTAAAAATACCGTACATTGCGTTACGCGTTAAAAATCTTAATTTGGCAATCTTATCGAATTTGTTGCTTAAAAAGAACAGCGATAACAATACACTGTAACTAATTTGTTGTAAACGAATATAAACAACAATAAACTGCTTAAACTGCAATAAACTGCAGATTTAAAATGGATTTTAATACGCGTTTTAACGCATATCTTGGTTAAAATACTAAAATTTTACCCTTCTAGTTATCGTAGGTTTTCGTGGCCTAGTGGCTTGGTTCCTGTTATAGATATCAGACAGCTAGCCTGCATAACAGGCGTTACTGGGGCGCTCAAGCGGGATTTAGGGCGCGAGCGCGTAGCGCGAGACCCGAGCGCGAAGCGCGAGACACGCACGGGGAGGGAAAAGAATTCGCGCTCGCGCCCCAAAACCCGCTTGAGCGCCCCCAATAACGCCTGTTGTGCAGGCTATCAGACAGCAGTCAGACGGCTCGAGTTCAAATCTTGCCGTGCCCTTTTTTTTTCTGCGTTCTTCAGAAGTCATTACGTTTAATTTTATAAAAAATATGGAACCGCGTCAGTTTAAAAACATAAGCTTGCCGCAATATCGCGTTACGCGTTACCATTTCTTATTTACGGGTTTGCTCATAGAAGCCTTTGATTAAAATAAATTTGCTTAATATTTACTTATCTGGGTTGGATTATAAATAAATAATCACATGTAATAAACTGTAACATTAATGTTTGCCTTAGCCTAACACGTATTATAAACTTCCTTTCAATGATGTTTCCATAGATGGTATCAATTTGTTATAAAAATTTTTTGTGTAATCTTTTATACTTTTTGTTTGGTTTAGCCAATAAATTCTGCTTAAGTTTAATGATGCATGTATACTTTAAATAAAGATTTGAACTTATGAATGATAAAGCATGTTTACTATGATAATTCTTACAAAATCATCAACAAAATATTACACTGTATTTTTCCCTTCCACTAATCAGTGGTTAACATAAGATTATTCTTCGCTATTAGCTCCTCTTTAACCCGTGAATACGCGCATGCGTAATGAACGGGTTATCGGTAACGGAGACAGATATGCAAATAAGCACTCACTCGCTCACTCGTTCGCTCGCTCCTTCCATCAACTGTACACTTAGTGACGTAATGCTTTGTTACGAATGCGTTTCGTAACAAGAATAACGTGAATCCAGCGATAACAATAACTAATTTGTTGTAAACGAAGATAAACAACAATAAGCTTAAAGATGTTTCGCATTTGGAGTCTTTAATGCAACATTAAAATCGATCTAAAAGGATTTTTCAACCGAGACACGCGTTTTGATGCGTATCTACCTTGAAGTAATTAAATTTATCCTGTTCTAAGTCAGTGATCACGGTGGCCGAGTGGTTTAAAGCGCGGAATGACCGCCGAAAGGCAGGAGTTCAAGCCTCGCTCGCTTTTTTTTTTCTTTCTTCTTCGGACTGAACATTATGAAAGTCATGTACCGTATTTTTTTTTGCGTTTGTCAAAAATCCTTTCGTTTAATTTTAAAAAAAGATATTGAACCGTGTCAGTGTGAAAACATACGCATACCGCAAT
The DNA here is from genome assembly GCA_024195265.1 of Dendrophyllia cribrosa. Taxonomy (NCBI): domain Eukaryota; kingdom Metazoa; phylum Cnidaria; class Anthozoa; order Scleractinia; family Dendrophylliidae; genus Dendrophyllia; species Dendrophyllia cribrosa. The sequence goes on from JAJLRJ010000010.1 coordinate 10,245,876, forward strand.
ATTGCGTTACGCGTTAGCATTTCTTATTCACTGGTTGGCTCTCAGGAGCCTTTGATTGTCATTCATTATAAAACTAAGTTTCTTGGCCTTCAGAAAAAAAAATGCAGTAATTGATGCATAGGGTGGTGAAACCAGAAAAGAAACAAAATAATGCATGCAAGTAAGAATGTTTTTTTTTTTTGAGAATTTAAACAATGAGTATTAGACCTCCATCAAACAAACTAGTCTCGTGTTAGCTTTTCAAAATCTAAGTTTTTGCATAAAACTCATGTTGGGCACCCTGGATTTCACAGGTTCAGAGCTTAAGGTGGTTCCGTTGCTATTTCGGGCGCACTCGTCTATGACAACCTTTGGGTCATAACTTTTCCGGCTCTAAAGCGATGCTTATAAAACTGCGAAAACTTACAGCTATTATTTAGCAATAATATGATAGAATTCGATTTCACTGGGAAAAAAATATTTTTAGTGACAGTCGGGCCTAAATGAACCCCACGTTTTAAACAATCACCCTGTGAAAAATTTTGCTGTTATATTTGTGTTAAATTTCTGGAATCAGCTTACATTGACGTAATACATACCCTACCAAGTTTCAGCAAAATCGTCGGAGCAGGAGTGCGGAAGTATTAAGGCCATCAAAATTTAGCCCTAAAATTCTCCTCAAATTTAAAAAACCTGAGGTTCTTTGACAAAACAATCCACGAACCCAAATTTCTGGGAGAAGCCTTCCGAATGCTTGCTAAATCTAAATTGTAAGCCGATTGTAAATCGCGCGAACCGTTAAAAAGTACTCACTAGTTCTGTAAATATTATAAAATGCTCCAAAACCTGCTCAAATCTCCAATGCTGCGTTTCCCATTATTTTTCGAAAATTATCCAGCAGTTTGGTGTCAAACTCCTTCCACATGAATTTCAAGGTACGGCAATACTGTTGCATCTATTGTTTTTTGCTTAGAAGGGCTTTCGATTGGAGAAATAGTTGTTGGGATTATAAGCTGCTCCGCATCTGAGCTCGGGCGAAGCTGACAAGCAAAAGTTTATGAATACGAAATGAGCACCTGTGGAATTTATTCTTAGAATTCGTACCTTTGTAAGGGGGGCGTACGTGATATGCGCGCGTAGTCCCCGCATTTAAAAACATTTCACCTCAAGGAAACTTCAAATGGAGCGTACATGCTCCTTCCCATCCTGGGGTAACTACTGCGCATATTTTGCTCGCCCCCCTTATAAAGGTGCGAATTCTTAGAATAAATTCCACACCTGCTCATTTCGTATTCATAAACAAAACTCTGAAAACTGCCTGAGCTCAGATGCGGAGCAGCTTATAATCTAATAGTAAGCGGTGGAGCTACGCTATTTGTGGAAATTTGGTGATGTGAAAAACAAATGTAAATTAGTTGAATGAAAAGCGTTCGTTGATTCCGTGGGGTTAAGAGTGCCGATTTGAAAGATGATTTTTTTGTTCTAAGTTTTTACGGCTTTCTGTGTTACCCCGGTGTAGGGAAAGGCCGCAGATTGTCATTTGTTGTTTAGAATGGTTAGTAAGATTGACTGGTTTGGATGCGTCTTTCTCATTTTTTTCAACGTCTCGGAGATGTTCACGGAAAATAGTAGTTTGATTCCATTTGAAATCGTGTTTGAAAAAGTGAGGGGGAGTGCTTTGGCCGATTGCGAGAAAGAAGGGTGCGTTCAGCTGCTCTTGTTGCCATTTTTGTATATAATTTGGTCTACGCTTACAAATGTGATGATAATTTGGAAACCGCTTGATAATTTTTTTTTTAAATTTGACAATCTCGAAATAAATCATCAATTTATACGGCCAGCAAGTTTCAAGTACATTGAAAACATGCAAGGCAATTAAATAAGGCCTCCAATGTACCAATTTTTCCCCGCAGATTTCGTGTTTACAAGAGAACGTCCTCATTATTCACGGGTATTGTTTTCAAGTTTCACTTGCACAACTATAGCAAAAAGTTAATTTGCATCGAACGGAATAAACGCTCAATATTATCCGAAGAATTTTCCGAAACATGCTAAAAACTGGCTTGAGAATTGTAATAACATTACAAACTCGATGTCACGCTATTATGCTGTAATGCAGCCATGCCGAGGGTCTCTTTGTCCAGAAAACAGAAAACAAATAGGTATTATTCTGCAGAACAACAGCGCAGGAAAAAAGTCGAGACCCAGTGATAATGAAACACAGGTATGGTTTCTTTCTTTTGATTTTTCTCCATTTAAATGTGCTGACATCGTCGTCGTGATTTGGCAAATAGAAAAAAGAAAAAATTCCATGCCGTTTCCCAATTCCAATTTTTTAACGGAATGCTAAGAAGAAGATACGATGTCAAACTGAGTTCCCTGTCAATTACACATCCAAACACGTGAGAAATGAGCGGTGCAAATCTACGAGAAAGCGGCACAGGAGTGACCGAGTTTAAATTGAGTCAAATTAAGGTGGCTTCAAGTAGTTTTCTTTGGGTCACACTTACCTTTTTGAATGCGCTTATACATAATCTTTCTTTAGCTCAATGAATATGAATTTGATACCCGATGTTAGGCTTGGATGGAAGTTTTTGGCGATGCTCTTTTTATGCTAATAAGCGTTTCCATAGAAACGGTAAACAAACATGGTGAAAATTATCTTTCGATTTTGGGGCTACCCGCGACAAGCGAATAAATGCGTTATAATCTACACAGTGTAGCACACTAAAGGGGAAAATTTCAAACAAATTAAACTGTTTGATTTTGAATAAATCGTTGAAACATTTTTAACATGTGTTTTTTCATGTTTGAAAATATAATCGGTCAAAACATTCCATAAGTCTCACAAATTATCATTAAATTACCACAGAAAGTTTCCTCGGACTTAAATTATTACTCCCTGCAAATAACTCTGACTAACTCCTCGGCAATAAAGAGATCGAGCTTTTCATTCAAATGCAGTTTAAAAAGAGTGAAAACGTCAAGCAAAACTGTATTTGAATGAAAAGCCCGGTACACACAGAAGGACCCCCCCCCCCCCCCCTCCCGGGGGAGGGGGTACTCTCATATATGAATGAGCTATATAGGTATGTGCTGCTGTGAAGGGTATGGTTTTCAGGCAGTTTAGTCTGGGATAGGGTATAGTAATCAGAGATTTTTGGTCTGGAATAGGGTATCATTTTCCGCGAAACTGATCAGTTGCGAAAAGAATTTAGTCTAGACAAGGTTTACTGGCAAATGGCATTTAAAAATCGGTACGACGGGCAGTACGGCACTAATAACTGTGATAGTGAAGGAGTTTCTGAAAAAAGGGAGTCTGGAATAGGTCTAGGATAGGGTAGGGTTTTTTCGGTGTTTAGTCTAGAATAGGGTTGCAAAATGCAGCTAAAGTGGTCTAGTGTAGGTTAAGGGTCTCGGAGTCCCAGCGGCACGCCCCCACCCAAAAGTATGGGCCGTAGCCATGATTCCTCGTCAGGAGTAGGCACAGCAGTGGGCTTGCAGACCGGTAAAGTTATTAGTTATGCTACTCGCAATAGATAATTTAAAAATGATTAAAATTCTGTTCCACAAAACAGATGCTCTGTAGTGGATGGAATTGAATCTTTTCACGATGACGTTATTAACCCGTGAATACGCGCAAGCGTAATGAACGGGTTATCGGTAAAGGCCCTGTCACACTGTTGCGTATTAAAGAAACGTATGAGTTGCGTATGATGTAAACTCAGGCCCCGTTTACACGGGTCCGGACAAATTTTTGCACGGACGAATTTTGTTCCTAGACCACGTGTTTACATGGATCCGTGCAAATTCTGTTACAGATTGCAGTGGTGTTTACACGGAAACTTGCACACCGTTCAAGTTTTTGTCCGTGCAAAAATTTGTCCGGACCGTGTAAACGGGGCCTCAGATGTAAACTTTGTCCGCATATCTACGTTGAAATAACAAAATTTGACATAGGTGGCGCAGTGTGTAAGCGATCAGACAACAGAGCCGAAGGACGTGAGTTCGATTCTCGTCCTGGCGGATTCTTCTTTTCTTTTCTTTTTTTTTTTTTAACCCGCAATATTGCGTTACCGCTCACTCGTTCCATCACTCAGCTCAAAATGTAAGCTAAAATGTAGTCTTATCTTAGTATGTGTTCCGCGATGTTCTTGTGGATTAGAGCCGCGATTGACAGTCGGAGGCCCGAGTTATTTTTTCATCGGACTGGACATTATGGAAGTGATGTGCTTTTGTGTGTGTGTGTGTGTGTGTGTTCGCAAAAATCCTTACGTTTAATTTAAAAAATATATCGAACCGTGTCAGTGTGAAAACATAAGCTTACCGCAATATTGCGTTACGCGTTAGCATTTCTTATTCACGGGCTGGCTCTTAGGAGCCTTTGATTTTCTCCTCTGCATCTTAAATTTACGTGTTCAAAATGTTTAACTAATAAGCTATTTATACAGTCTGGGACCGTGTTATTAAATATTTTGTACGCCAATTTCATTAAGCTTAATTTGTACGTAGTAAATTGTGGTTTCCAGCCGGTCTTTTGTAAGACTTCCAACCCAGTAAGGTCATAAGGAAAATTAGAAATAATTCTAACAGCCCTCCCTTAGTGGTGATTTGTCTAAGCAATTGAAGTTATCACTGTTCGATGTGCTACCCCATATCGGTAATGCATAAGTAATTGCAGGTAATTGCTGCGGAACGAGCGCAGCGAGTGAGCAGCAACATAATCAGGATTTAAGAGAAATATATGAGAAAAAAATATAAGCTACGACTAGTGTATCCAAAAGATAGTAATTGCTGCAGTAAATTTGTTGTAATAATGCTGTTTAATCGTCTCGCTTGTATTACAGAATTTTGTCTTTCGTTTTTTTGAGGGGAAGCAAAGCAAATGTAAACGGGATGAATCGACGAAAACTCCAGCTGATATTAAGACTAATTTTGTTTTGTAATTCACACATCAAGTTCTTGCAATGTCTGTAGAATATTGTTGAGCAAAGGACGCGTTTACCACGAGGAAGGTGTGAAATTTAGGTTAATTATTGATAGTGAGTATGTTGCGTTACTAGCTAGCCGTATCTTGTTCGCGTCTCCACGCGCTCAGCTCAGGTTTCGCGTCCCCACGCGCTCAGCTTAGTTCAGTTTCATCGGCCGCTGTCGGAGTGATTTCAAAATAAATTTGTCTTTTATTCCGTACAATCTTCGAAAATCTTTGCTATCCAACAGTCCTATCGCCATGCCTCACAGTCCTCGCTCAACTCGCGGTAGTCTTCAACACTTCAGTTCTGATTTCGACTGGGACATGTTGGACCAAAATATTACAAATCTCGCAGCTAACAGCTTGAAGCAGCAAGCGAGGCTATTGTTCGTGGCGCAGTGCATTCTGGCCCAAAATGTGTTCGTGGCGCAGTGAATTCTGGTAAAAAGCGATCAATTCGAGATTTTTCGTAGCTTATATTTTTTTCTCATACATTTCTCTTAAATCCTGATTATGTTGCTGCTCACTCGCTGCGCTCGTTCCGCAGCAAAAAATCTCCAATTGATCGCTTTTTACCAGAATTCACTGCGCCACGAACAATAGCCTCGCTTGCTGCTTCAAGCTGTTGGCTGCGAGATTTGTAATATTTTGGTCCAACATGTCCCAGTCGAAATCGGAACTCAAGTGTCGAAGACTACCGCGAGTTGAGCGAGGACTGTGAGGCATGGCGATAGGATCGTTGGATAGCAAAGATTTTCGAAGATTGTACGGAATAAAAGACAAATTTATTTTGAAATCACTCCGACAGCGGTCGATGAGACTGACCTGAGCTGAGCGCGTGGGTACGCGAAACCTGAGCTGAGCGCGTGCAGACGCGAACACGATACGGCTAGCCAGTAACGCAACATACTCACTATGAATAATTAACCTAAATTTTCACACCTTGCTCGTGGTGAACGCGTCCTTTGCTCAACGATATTCTACAGATAGTGCAAGAACTTGATGCGTGAATTACAAAACAAAATTAGTCTTAATATCAGCTGGAGTTTTCGTCGATTCATCCCGTTTACATTTGCTTTGCTTCTCCTCAAAAAACGAAAAACAAAATTCTGTAATAACAGCGAGACGATAAAACAGCATTATTACAACAAATTTACCGCAGCAATCACTATCTTTTGGATAACTAGTATAATCTTAAAATACTAGTGTATCCATACTCCCACCTGTTATTGCTACGAGGTAATGTTTGTTCCAGGCGTGGATATACAGCAAAACTACATGTTTACTTGTTGGACATCCGCATCTGGAACAAACATGACCTCGAAGCAGTGTTCAACAAAGCCATCCGATTCCACTTCTGAATCATTTAATCGCGAATCCGAGTTGCTTGCACTGGAACTCATTTCCTCGTTAACGTTCTCTTGGGTTTCCCGTGGGATGCAAGAATGATCACCACGAGCGTACTGGACAACTCGTGCAACCAGCGCTACTTTACCTCCACTGATCTTAAGACCATGCTGGTTTGAGGTACATCTTCAATCTGTTGCATTATGATTATCTATGTTGTAGTGAAATTATGATTTTGGTGCAATTTTGTCTGCACTGGTTCAAATTTAATTTGACCCAGTGCAAAATATTTGAACTGGAGCAAAATATTTTCACCAGGGCAAAATATTTGCACTGGTGTGTAACTATATTCTACTGTTAATATGTTATTGACAATTCAAATTTAAAAAGCCAGAAACGTTATCACAATATTCGTCTCTATATTATAGAGATAAAGACGAATAGATAATCGTATTGCAACAGATTGAAATTGCAGTTCAGCCACAAAACAGATCACCAAGCCTTTCAGTGAGAACTATAAACACTTGAAATAAAATGTTAAGCCCCCCCCCCCCCCCCCCCTCCTCTTGAGTGACTTATTTTACTTTGCGCCCCCCCCCCTCTCCCTATTCTTGCTTTGATTTCACTCCCCCCCCCCCCCCCCCCCCGCATATGGTCGTTCCAGTTCAGTTTGTGATCGAGGGTGACACCCAGTAACCTTGTTCTTGTAACCCATTTTATTTGATGGTGTCCAATTGATAGAGCTTGAAGAGGACCGCTAAAACAGCGCTTTTGCAACTGCATCCCCTCGCACTTGGAAGGGTGAGGTGTGAGAGAATTGGACATACACGAGTTGTAGAGTTATGCTAGTGATTTGTTAAGCATCGATACAACCTCGTCGGCTGACTTCTCCGTGCAGTAGATCGTGGTATCGTCCGCGTACATGTAGACAGAGCCAGATTTAACTGCAGAGGGCATGTCATCAGTGTATAAAGCAAAGAGCAGTGGACCTAGGACAGATTCCTGAGGGATGCCAAATTTGGCTGTATCGGTGTTAGAAGACTGTCCATTTATGACTGTAAATAGTTTCCGATTGCTGAGGTAGTTTTCGAGCCAAGATAACAGGCTTCCGTTCAATCCAAATTGATGTTGAAGCTTATTTAATAGTGTTGGGTGAGATACACAGTCGAATGCCTTTTTGAAGTCAACGAACGCAATTGCGACAACCAAATTTTCATCAAGAGCTTTTCTCCAAGTCTCAGTCAAAAATGCAAGCATCAATTCCGTTAAGTAACCCTTACGGTAGGCCCATTGATTATCCGTGATTTTTACGTGTTCTAAAATAGTATCAGAAACACAGGATTTCATAAGTTTGGAATGTGTACATAGGTTGGCAATTGGTGTGTAATTGCTGGTATCTGTCTCATCGTCCTTTTTAACCCGTGAATAAGCGCATGCGTAATGAACGGGTTATCGGTAACGGTGGCTAATTCGCTCACTCACTCACTCCTTCCATCAGCTGTAAACTTAGTGACGTAATGCTTTGTTAGGAATGCGTTTCGTGATAACAATAACGTGAATCCAGCGATAACAATAACTAATTTGTTGTAAACGAATTTAAACAACAATAAGCTTAACGATGTTTCGCATTTGGAGTCTTTAATGCGACATAAAATCGATCTAAAAGGATTTTCCAATCGAGACACGCGTTTTGATGTGTATCTACCATGTGTTTCTACCATGTGTATCTACCATGTGTTTCTCGATGGCCTCGTGGGCTAAGGCGCCGAATTTGCGCTCGGGAGGCCCGGGTTCAATTCACGCCCGTGCCTCTTCTTTTTTTCCTCGAACTGGACATTATGAAAGTGATTACCTTTTTTTTTTTTTTGCGTTCGTCAAAAATCCTAACGGTTAATTAAAAAAATATATATACAGTCGGACCTCTATTAAGCGGCCACCCTCCATTAAGGGGCCACTTTCCAAAGTCCCGAATTATTTGTCAGTAAAGTGCTGTATTCGATACCTCTATTCAACGGCCACCTCTATTAAGCGGCCGCGGCCACCTTTTTGCTGTTGCAAGTTTAGTATTTATTGTTTTTTTACCTCTATTAAGCGGCCAGCAAATTATCTTTTCAAGCGAAATGGTGACAGATAATATGAAGGTGATAACTGATAACAACAAGAACTGCAATTTAATCTCCACTATAATGACAAGTCATAAGCCGCAATACAAAATACTGTACTTATCGAGTGCATGCTCTGTGTTAGAGCTAATATTTTGCACGGACTTGAAATGCGCAAATACAGGGCACTTAATTTTTTGTTTCAATGATTTTTGCATTTATCTTCACATATGTTCTCTTTTCAACAAGCGTTTTGCTATATAGAGGCAATAAAATGACGTTGACTGCCATTTCTATCCAATTTATATTGTACGTCTATTAAACGCCAACCTCTATTAAGCGGCCAGTTTTCAAAGTCCCGAGGGTGGCCGCTTAATAGAGGTCCGACTGTATATCGAACCGTGCCAGTGTGAAAACATAAGCTTACCGAAATATTGCGTCACGTGTTAGCATTACTTATTCACGGTTTGGCTCTTAGGAGCCTTTGATTAAAGATAGGCGTCAGTCGGGGACTCAGATTTTTTCTTTCTCCCACGCTCGTGACATGATGAACATTGCTTTGATTTTGCATTGCTACGCTTTGTGATTGGCTAAAAAATCTCGCGTCACTTTCTCGACCAATCAAAAGTAAAACCAAAACCAATCGTGACTTGCTCGCACGCGTTTTCCCGCGCTTAGCGCCGCCGACATGTAATTGCTTCGAGCTCTGATTGGTTCGTTGGATTGTTTACGTCTGCTGTGATTGGTCAGAGTAATTTCTTTGGTTTTGGTTTTACGACACTCAATTGAAAACAGTAATACCGCAGTTGAACTAAGTTGTGTCTTGCATTTTGAAATAGTATTTTTTTCTTTGAATGATACGTTTTTTCCCGCTCTCGCTCGAGAAGCGGCAATCTCTTATGTGTGTTTTTTCTTACGTGTGAGTGGACATGACTGCTACTCTAAGTTCACTCAAAATAAAGAGTTTTTTCAAGTCACTGTATTGGATTAAGAATTCACTCATATTTTAAGTTTGAGTAAGAAGCACTTACTCACTGCGATGGTCGTATGTTTGAGTAGAAGTGACACCCACTTGATTTACTCAAAATAAGGAGTTGTCTCAGCTCACTATGTTGGGTTAAATATTTAACTCAAATTTTGAGTTAACTAACTCAAAATATCGAGTAAAATGCTTACTTTACTAAAAAAATACATCAGTTTTATGTGCGTCAATTTACAGAGATTTTATGATGACCCGTTTGCGTCAATTTACAGAAATTTATGATGCCCCATTTTCGTCAATTTACAGACATGTTATAATTCCCCGTTTGTCATTAAATGTTTCGCTTGGGGACCACATTAATTTACAGAGATTTGTTAACTATAATTAACATTAATATTACGCAGTGCCATTTACAGACATTTTATATTAAAGTCTAGGCATTATTAAATTTTTGTAAATAGAGTGATTTTACGAAGACCGTGAAACAGTATCTAGCAATTAATCAAAATTAGCCAAAATAAGTAAAAACTAAACAAAAGAAAACAGTGGAATTGGTATCTAACAGTGCCTACTAGCTTCACGGTTTAAAGAAAATCACTCTAGTAGATTTTCAAACATTGTTGGCAGATTTTATAAAGTCTGTAAATTGTAAGTCTTTCCTCTTATTACAGCTCCCAGAATTTATAAACTTTTACAAACATTTTATGGAAATAGACAACTAAACTATATAGAATTTCTGTCAAAATAATTTATAGAGATTTCTTTGAAACAGGTAAAAGTACCAAGTCTATAAATTCAAGATTTATCAAAATGAAATCTGTAAATGGTCCAAATTTTCCAGTGATAAACGGAAAATTTATCATCAACAAACAAACGTAGGTAAATTTCCCCGTCATTCACCAATGTTATACGGGGATAAACTTAACCGCCAAAAATTTGATGGATGGAAATTTATCCGTCACTGTCGAAATGCTGCTTTTGTACGGTAATAATAGTCAAAGCTGTTCCCCCATTGAGACCCCTATACAACGGGGTTCCAGCGGACTGCGGATTCCATGGCAGTGAGATGTTGCAGTTATTTGCGTTTTCTAATCTTTATTTTTCTAATTTGTTTAGGACACAATTCCAGGGAGGTCGTCCAACACCAGGTTATGGCAACAATGGGTATGAGGACACTGGGTCAACCTCTCGGCCCCCAGCGGCAAAGTCTGGCAAAAAAGACAAGAAAGGAAAGAAAGCACAGGATGAACCGGAAAAACCTGTTGGCGTAGTGTATGCACAGGTAGATAAGTCCAAGAGAACATCAAAGCCAAAAGAGCCGGAGAATTTGTATGACGAGGCGGCGAGGCCAAACAGCAAGGTACGATTGCACTTTACAGTGTAGTTATACGATTTCTCGTGTACCTGTCGATATTCCTTTAAGGAATAAAATAATTTTTAACAAATAATTTTTAATAAATAATTTGTTTCACTACTTAAGTTTGGTTATAATGATTTTCTCTTTAACGTGAATTTTTTGGTGATTTTAATTTTCGTTCTCTATCCCATCTTTGACTCTTACAATTTCAGCTTTAACTCCCCATTTGAATGGTTTTGCACTTGGCCTCGGTTTGAAAAGGAGGCTAAGAGCAACTCGGAAATTGGCTATTGACAGTTGTCTGCTTAGTGACCTGGCCGTTGTATGGAATAGAGGCTGGAGTTGACCTTGTTATGATAGAAACCTCCCTGCTTTTCATATGTAAATCATGTTATTCTTATGCATAACTAGTTTTTGTTCAGCATGATTCACATATGAAAAGCAGGAAGGTTTGTATCTAAACAAAGTCAACTCCAGCTTAATTTTCACTCAAAAGAGAGGGTACTAAGCAAACAACTGTAATATAGCCTATCAGAAATCCGTGGTATAATCCCTCATATACACGAACCTCGCGTAGAGAGCCCATCGAATTTCTGAAAATGTGTTATTATGTTGAATACAAGAAGCTGTACACAGCTTGAACTTGTGGCTTTTTTAACCGGTTGCGGTATTGGTTCCTGAGTGTTTTGAGTGCTTTTGCGGAGAAACATAAAATTATGTCTAAAAAGTGAGACTACACTACATGCACTACATTTAGAAGCCGACACTTGAAACCTCGATCGCTAAACAAATTGCAAAAATCCCACAACAATAAGCGGCGAACATAATATCAAACGGTCCTGTCCATTCAAGAACGCCTTGCATTGTCTTGAAAACTTGCAATTGTACGCTGTTATTCTTCCTTCTGCTTTTGAAGTCAACACACGGAGAGATGTTGCTGCCATCTTGAAATCAAGAGCGATACTACTACTACTACTACTGCTGCTGCTGCTGCTGCTGCTGCTGCTGCTGCTGCTGCTACTGCTACTAATAATAATCAAGAGCGATAATAATAAGTAACATAGTAGTAATAATTAACATATCTTTACCACAGGGACCAGGGGATCTTCAGTATGCCTCACCTGAAGACCTACACCAAGGGCGCAGCATGCCCAGGAATTCCGCCGCTCAGCCCAAGAAGCCCGAAGCATACACTGAGACTCAGTATGCTGTCTTAGTGTAAAGCAAATGACAGTTAAGTAAGTACCAAGAGTTCCTCGCTTACAATGAAATCGAGGCCCGTATATACTAATTATAGACGTTTCACCTATCTTCCACACTAAAACGATAGAAAAGCCGATGGAACGGAGAATTTTGAAAACGAAAACGGTTTTACATGTAAAGGTAGACAATGAATGACACTCTGTAATAGTCAGTTCTAAGCAACACTTGTAAGTCGCTGAAGAGCTTGCCGCCCGAAATATTGGAAGAAATATAACACCCAATGTTTCTTATACCACTGGCTTCGTTTCGTTATATAGTCTACCATAACCTTACCAGTGACAGTCCACTGCCGCAGGATCCAGAAACAGATTCCCGAAGGCGTGTTCCCGAAGGCGTGTTCCCGAGGCAGTTTTCCATTCATTCATTTTCTTTTTCCAATAGTGGAGACACCGTTTTAGTGTGGACGGGTAAAAATGAGCTTCCGAAGATCCACTCGCTTATGACATGACACCATTTTCGGTCGTTTTAGTGTGGACGCTAAGTAAAAACGTATAAAAAGTATCCGTTTTCTTTAAAACGCATTACTATAGACAGGTGAAAAGGATATCAAAACACCTGTGTGAACAAAATATTTTGCTGAGTTTTCGGTGAGATGAAAACGGACACTTTTAAAAAGCCTTAATGTAAACGGGCCGAGTACGCTGAAGTACGCTGAAGTAAAAATAACAGATCACATAAATGCAAGTTATCAGTACTTAGGAAGGATCAGTGATATGTTTTTAGACCTGGATTCATAAAGTCCTGTGATTTTGGTCTGTAGTTTTTAGAACTGGAACACCCTGGAGAACAAACAAGTTATTTTTGTAGTTTCTGTAGAGTACTGATAACCTAGAAAGTCATACACGAGTGACTAAAATCATTAGATTTTTTTAGGCAATTCAGAATTTTGTAGGAGTATCACTTATTTTTTGATTTTATTCACGCAAAAATAAGATATACGAAAAAAGAAACGTTTTGTTCAGGAGAATTTTTTTAATTGCAATGGATGTACGATCAGTAACTTCGTTATTATCACCATTAATTATGTTAGAAAATGAGAATAATTTTCGTAAAGTTAAAAAGCTTAAAAGTTCATTAGGAATCTTGCAACCATTTCAATAAATAATAAAGTTATTATAGGAGATGGTTGTGGTAGGAACTGTAAATATATTTAAGCTACTTCATCGAGATGTCCTAAACAACTTGATCAAGATGCTATAGTTATTTTCTAATACAGTATACCGATTTTGTTGCTAGGTAATAAGAGTTTTAGTCGCAATATTTTACAAACTAAAAATGCCGAAATAAATTCCGCCATTTCGGAATTGTGGTAAATATTAAAGGTCACGAAATTGTATGAATAAAAAGGAATCCGTTGTCACATAATTTTCGGCAAATTTTACATCTGCAAAATTTATGAATGCCGAACTTGAAATACTAGGTTACAATTTGTTATGTTGAAATTTGAAATATGCACCTGGGCTATAAAGCGTACAATCGCGTTCTAATTATTTTCTATATTTGTCTGTAAAGCCTGTCAAAGTTCGCGGGAAATGTTTTACAGACAAATGTATGGAAAACTTACAATTCGATTACACGCTTTGTAGCCCGGATAGGTCGCTCCAATCGTAATTCATTCGCACAAACATCTTTTACCTTATATCTCAAGTTTGCCATTCATAAGTTTTTCAGATATAAGAAAATTATTTCACATTGGATTCCATTTTTTCTAAACAAACACTGTATTCCGTCACGTGACCTGTGTGCCTCATTTTCAAAATGGTGGATTTTACTCTGAGATGGTCAATTGGCTTGATCACGCTGTTATGTGCGATTCTACCGCAATCAACTCCCACCCTTGCGGACACCTTGCTATTACAGAAACCTCGAGAGTTGGTGTCGCGTTGAACATTTTAAATTTTGTCCTGTTTAAATGTTACCATTCTTTGGCATTTAGCAACAATGAGAGATGAGTTGATGTTGCGTGGCATTTATCAACTGTGCGAGATAGCGTGAACAAGCGACAAAAAGGCTTTAGGTTCTTAATTCTTTTGGGGAGCCGAAGGTGAAGCCTGGGTCTGGGGTGCTCTTCCCCAGGCTAAGAGCGTTTGAACGGGGCAGTTTGGTGGAATTTGACCAGGTTCAAGTATAATGATAGGCCGTCCATGCCACGTTCTAGAAATGGCCGTGCACCGGATAATTTCAACATCCTTGGATAACCAAAAACGTGACTTGATTTCTGCCGGCATTTGGGCATTTGCGTTATAAGGTGATCTGTAATGGACAGATAACGTTTTCCTTTGTCATGTAGTTCGGTTTATCATGGACTTTTTATGGTTGACAATTTAGATCTCTACAGAAGGTAGCTAATGGGAGTCATCGGTTTTTATGTCTCCTATAAAGATCGTAGTTACAGAAGATATATACAAAAATCGCTAAGCCTGAATAGCGTGACGTAGCCTTTGAAATAATAGTTATAACTTTTGAATTGCTTGCGTAAAATGAACCGTTTAACGATTTAAGAATGGTAGCTGGCTTTAACGCTGTATTGAAGAAATAGACAATGGCTTGTATGTTTATGCAACCTAACATAACCTGCGCTTCAAACCGGATCATTCGCGCGAGAGCGAGGTTTTAGAGGCGGAGTCCCGAATTTAAGCGGCCAACCCGCGAGAGCTAAACCTGATACAAACAGCTGTTTTCGAACCTTTCAAGCTACTTCGAGTGCTTGCATTAGGTTATGTGAGCATAAAGCAACCATCTTCCATTTCTTCTAAAGCCTATAAAATGTATGTCCCTAAAACGCGTAGGCATTTTTAAAAGCAAAGCACGTTATAAGATCAATAAAGATTTAAGAAAAAAAGTAAACGTTTTCCTTGTTTTCATAGGCTATGGAACGCGAGTGAAAGTTTAGGATAACGAGAAATATGTGGAAACACGAGGGTTTGTACACTATTTAGAGTTTTCTCAAACTTCTCGTGTTACCATAACGTATAAAAACAAGAAAAGAAAGTTTTCTATTTCTTTTATAAAATAACCGATCAAAATACCTTAGTTTCTATATTTCCATAGTTATAGCAAATGGTTATTAACCAATGAGAGCGTGCGTAGTATCTCGTTTATTTTATAAAGGAATATAATGCAATTCCAGATTCCAGTGATTGTACTTAGCTACATAGCAATGTTATAGTCCAAACTGTTCATGATTTAATAGTAAACAGATTGTAAAAAAATATGTAGATTTAAAGGGGCTATGTCTTGCGGATTGTTATGCTTTTGGATTAAAATGTGCTAAAATAAAACTAGTACCGTTGCTTCTACAGCGCAAAGAGGAAGATATCAAGTGAACTTTCAAAAGGAGAACACAATTTAAGACGTTTTAGCAATTGTCCGAAGGATTAAGGAAAGAATCTATCTATTTTCATCCAGGCCATCCGTAATCAAAGACTGTTATTGTTTCAGTACACTAGTAGTAGAGTGGTTTTAAACAAAACTTGACCATTGTGTTTGGCCTTCCATTGATGCATAGCTTTTCAAAGTTTTTTCTAAAAGTAAGCTTCATGGCCCCTTTAAAGTACTTGTATCTTTCCCCATATTCAGGCACTCAAATTGTGGGCATCGTCGGCAAGCTACCCTCGATTTGCATCCGTTCTGTTCGCCCGCGGTCTTCCACGTGAGAGGATAAAACGGTGTCTTACCAAAGCTTGGAA
Source organism: Dendrophyllia cribrosa (assembly GCA_024195265.1). Classification (NCBI taxonomy): domain Eukaryota; kingdom Metazoa; phylum Cnidaria; class Anthozoa; order Scleractinia; family Dendrophylliidae; genus Dendrophyllia; species Dendrophyllia cribrosa. The sequence goes on from JAJLRJ010000010.1 coordinate 10,261,567, forward strand.
ATCGAGCCTAACGTAAAAGTGAATCACCAAAAAATGTGTGTATTCTACCGCAGATCGGAGTGAACCTGCGTTACTGCAGCTCGCCTGCGCTTTATTCTCCTTTTGTTTCCTCTGGACTATTTTTTTTGGTTTGTGTGACACCTTCCGTCTTTGTTCACAATTTGAACAAGCTAATTTGCCTGAGAAGATCATACTTAGTCTATTTGTGCTCCAAAATCCACTCTGTTTTGTAATTTCAAACTGCTTTTTTGATGGATTTGTTCCGTTAATTGGGTTTGGAGCTTTTAATGGCTGTTGAACTTTGTAAAGTACTTTTTGGTATAATTTAGACATATTTCATTTTCCTTTTTAACTATAGTGTTGTAGTCAAACCGTTTGACTTCAGATATTACAATCCATAATTTGTTAAAATAAGTTTGGAATCAAACGCGTTTGAAGCAAATGTACTTGTAGGAATAAAAGTTCAGAAAATGTATGTTATTAATTTATTTGGGTGCCTTTTAATTACCTTTTTAGCAAATCTTTGTTTCTCATTAGCATATATACGCCTCATTCTCTAACCAAGCTACAAACTAAACTCAACTCTGAATATTGAAAGGGCATAGCACAATTAGCTTTCTCTGGAAATTTGAGCCCAAAATACTATATACACTTCGTACAATGCTGTTTTAAAAACTCAAAATTCTACAAAGAATGTATTGCTTATTCTCTATTTTCGAATTGCCCATAATACACTTTGTTTGTCCCCCAAATTTTGCATAAACTATTGTTTTGAAATGCTCTTGGGAATATGCAGTCCTCCCAAGAGGATTTCAAAACAATAGTTTACGCAAAATTTGGGGGCAAACAAAGTGTATTATGGGCAATTCGAAGATAGAGAATTAGCGCTTTTGCCACCCAACAATTTTGCAGTTTTGATAACAGATATTTCCTTAAATACTGCATGAAAAAAGCTAAAAATTGCATACATTTTTAGATTACCAAGTTTAACAAGCTCTGACGTCAGCAAAGATTCGCCTATATTTCAACTGGCAATTTATTACGTCTTTCGCGGTACTTTACTGACTTTAGCTGTATAACATGATGGTGCGTGTACTGTTTAATCATGCTATAATAGCGGAGCTCTGCGGGCCGAAGGCCCGCGCGGAGCCCCATACTCGTAGAACCTATGCCTGTCATTTTTCATGGTCATGGCTAGCGGAATGTTTCGCGGGCGCGCGTGTGCCGCCGCCGTGCGCCCGTGTTGGACAGGACCAGTTCGCGGACGCGTATGTCGTCGCAAAACATGCGCGTATGACGCCACACAACATCCGAGATGTTTGTTTTCATTTAATACGGATTTCACAACCAAAGAAGCGGAGATTTAAAGAATTTCCAAGCAAGCGAGGGACTTAAAGGTAAAACAGATTACATTTTCCGTGGGAATTTATGTTGATATCAATCTGTGATTGACTTTTTTGTAAAACGTGCTTAAATTTAGTTGTATCGATTTCTTGAATTACATCCAAGGCAGCTCGAACTCGATCGATGCGCTATAAATGGTGCACGTTTTGCTTTTAAATGGAGATTTGAATAAAATTTTTCGAAAGAAGATTGTGTTGTCCATTTTTATGTGTCTGTTCATTCATTACATAGATTTAAAAGCGATTTTATAGTTCTGTCTTCAATCGCGTCGCCATATGAACATATGTTTGTGTATTTTTGCAATTTTGATTTCCAAATCAGTTTCTCTGGCAATTTTTGACAAGCAACAACTGTATTTTATTCGGAAAGTAGTCGTACTAGTTATTGTTGACGGAGAAAAAGTTGTTTTTGTGAACTTTTGTACGGTCTAAATGTACTGTGCAGACGGTCGCGTAATACTGTTTTTGAGAATTGCTAAAATTGAAAAATAGCCCGGTCGTCAATCTTAATCCTTGTGCTTTCACCTTAGTTAAGTTTCACCTTAGTTAAGCTTGTTCAGTGAGCAACGCTGTTGGGCTCAGCCTATCTATATATATTATTTGCAAGGCTTAGTTAAATGAACTACAGGACGTGTAAATAATTTTAGTTGATGAAAAACTTATTTAAGGACGTTGGCGCTAATTGTTTATGCGCATCCTTACTGCACACGCAATTCATGTCGCAACGCATTCTCGTCCCCAGAGCCCTCGTTTCGTTTGGTCAGCGGAAAAAACGAAGGCTCTGGGACCAAAGCCTTCCGGATGTCGTAAAATCCACGACATCCGTTAGCGCATGCCTAATGCATTAATCTACTATTGCGCTTGCTCAATACCAGAAACCGGAAATAATAAAACCTTTCGTGTGTGCATTCTCGTCCCCAGAGCTCTCGTTTCGTTTGGTTGATCTCTGGAGACGAGAATGTTGTGTGTGTGAAATGGCGTTCGAAAGGACTGTACAAGACTTACAGGAAAACATCGCGCAGAAAAAGAAAGAAGAAAAGCTTTACGTGCTGCTGTTATTTATAAGAAAGATTGCCTTTGTATTTTGCTTACTGGTTTTAGAAAATCGTCGATAAGTCAATCGATTTCTTTCGTTTGAGAGCTGTGTTTTTATCGTTTATCGTCGCTACTGAACGCTATCATATCTGACCAAATCAGTTGATGGGACAGCTAAGTTTGTTGATGGACACGCTGTGGTCATTGATTAGGCTTATTTCATCAAACAGTGGTAAGAAATATCGAAGAAATTTTTGTTTTGCTTTCGTTTCATGTTATTTTAATTGGGCTTCAAGTGACCTTCGTTTCCCGAAATTGGTATTTCAAGTTGTAGAAAAGTGTACTACCTAATAAAGAAAATATAACTTGCTTACGAGAGTGCTGATAGCGTTGTGTTGTTGTTATTTAAAATGGGTAACCTAATGGTAATATTTCTTTTCACCCTTGGGCTTTCTTTAGGATTTCTGCCTCTCTTTACTCGTCCCCGTAGCAAGCAACATACTTCTTTAATATTCGTGGCCGCTTATAGCTTCGTCTTCCAAGACACATACTAATTATTTTCGGAAACGAATCGCTCATATTTAGCGACAATCAGATCCCGTTTATATACTTTGAAATTTAGCAGCCGTAACCAAACAAAACTGGGTGACATCGGTCGTTGAATGCGTTTTGTTGATCATAGTCAACATTTGAAATTCAACCGGAAGTAAAACCTTATGCGTAGAAGGGTAATTTTTTTTACCTTGTTGCGCATTCATTTTTAAACGGCCAATCAAAAAATTCAATTTTTTTTCCGTTACCAGAGCTACACGAGACGCAATTTAAAAAAAACCGTGGAGCTCTGGGGACGAGAATGGTCGCAACGCCATGCTACGTCATGCACGAGCGCGCGCGCAAGAGAAGAAATCTAAGGACATAAAGGGCTGATAGCCGTTGCGTTAACTTTGCTTAGATTTAACTCGCTTGGATGGTCGGTGACCCCCAATTTTTTTTTTCATAGATAATTTTCTTTGCCAATTCTCGACAGATTTTGAAAAAATAAACAAAAAATCAATGTAGGAAGTTTAAATTTTTTCCATTTTTCTACCCGCGCGCTATCGAATCGTACCAACTTGCGGCTGTCAGAGTTTTCAAATGCTGTCGTTTAAAGTTGAAATTTACTTCAAGGATCGTCACCAGTTGAATGAATTTTCCGTACAGACCTACTCGCATAAAATTGGGGAAAGAAAGTTGCATTTTAGAGATTCATTTGCAATATTTTTAGACTAACAGACATGAGGTCACATCCCGTAAGGAAGACCAATTTTTCAAAATTAGGGTCGCCTTTCAGATAACTTATCTCAGAAACGAAGTCGGTGACCCCGTCATTGTTTTGCATTTCTGACACAAGTAACTCATAACCTAGCTGTAGCAAACGTTTTATAAAAAAATCAATGTCAGAAGATTTTCGCGCGAACGTCCTTAAGCAAATCACGTCAGTGTAACATAAAACCAACAAACATGAATCTTGAGACCTTGTAGACTTAAATAAGCAAGATTTTAATACAAAATTTATTCCTTCAAAAGCACAGATGTTAGATCCTTTTGTAACCATGGAGGCACGGTTACAACAGTCCTATATACTTACAGTAAAAACCCGCGTATATAAGAATTTAAGCTACTAAGGTTCCTAAATAAGTTGTTATTTCCTTAAGAGGAAAAGGTGCTTGTTGCTGGTCCAACAATTGGTTGTATGGGTGTGGTTACTTTTTTGTGTTTTAGAAACATAATTTTGTCTAAAAAGACTATAAATTCTAAGCAAGACTGAGACTAAATTTTTGTGCAATTGGATGTTTAGGTTAACTATTGAAACACTGTTTAGCAACTTAATGGGAGTTGAACCGGAAATTGTAAGAGTCATAAAGATGGGATAGGGAACGAAAATTAATTTTCAAACACCAACAAACAGTTAATACCCACGCAAGAGCACCCCAGGATGGTCGTGGACTGTTCTGGTGTCCATCTACTTATTATTTCCTTCGTGTTCTAATTTTACAACTACATTTTCTTAAATATATTTCTTATTTTTCTAAATTTCACAAATCTTCCTCCTCCTCTTCTTCTCCTCTCATGCACTCCTAAAAAACACCAAAAAAATCACAAAACATTGCATAACATGCATCTACAACAGGTCTATTTTGGCATATTTGAAACGTTAAAAAGAAAATCAATAAAACTGATCTCAAGTAGCGAAAAAAATATATTTATTTAAAATTATTTGTTTAAAATTGCTTTATTCCTTAAAGGAATATCTAGAGTTACACGAGAAATCATATAACTGGGGTGTAATCGTACCTTGCTGTTTGGCCTTGCCGTCTGGTCATACAAATTCTCAGGCTCCTTTGGCTTTGCTGTTCTCTTGAACTTACCTGTGCATACACTACGCCAGCAGGTTTTTCCGGTTCATCCTGTTTTTTTGTTGTTGTTTTTTTGGCCTTCTTTTTTGCCAGCATTTGCCGCTGGGGACCTAGAGGTAGAACCAGTGTTTTCATACCCACTGTGTCCTAAAAAAAATTGAAAAATAAAGATTAGAAAACGCAAAGAACTGTAACATCTCACTGCTGTGGAATCCGCAGTCCACTGGAACCGCTTTTTAAAGGAATCTCATTGGGGGAATAACTTTGACAACTGCATTTTCTTAAATATATTTCTCGTTTTCCTAAATTTCACAAATCTTCCTCCTCCCCTCCTTTTCCTCTCACGCACTCCTTAATAGAAATTTCACAGTGGAAGGCAATACATAGCAGCTTTATTCTAAAAGCAGAGTGCATGAACTTTTCTCAAGATAATTTCGGTTATAGCCACCTTTAGCCTTTTATCAATTTTAAAGTTAGTTTTATATATAATATATTTTGACATTTAGGTATATTTTATTTTGCTGCATATACATGTACTGTAGTTTAATTTTTTTCATGATTTTTCTTTTTTCTAAGTTTGTATGTTTAATCTTAAAGTGCCACTATGATCAAAAATATACATTTTCTGTTCTCTTCATATTTTGAAAATATAAGTACTCTTTACTTACCTTAACGAAGTTTCAAGTCAAAACTCGTACGGGAAGTGCCATTATTTTAACTTTACATTTCGAATTCGGTTTGACGCCATTACTCAATTTAAAAAATGACCGGGACCGAACCCTGAGAGTTGGATCGAGTTGGCCTAACGATTTTTGACGTCAATGACTCAACACGTGCCTTTTGGCTTTGTTGTCTGTGTCCCGGAGGGAACCGCGTTGAGTCATTGATGTCACAAATCAAGTCACGTGTACCAGATCGCAAACCAGTAGAACGTGGGCTCGGATTTATGAACGGAGTAATGGCGGACGGATTTTACGTGATTTTCGTTGGTTTTCGGCTAGCTATTTCTCGGCTGTGTAAGAATATATCAATCTAATTTATAGCAGTTCGCATTTGTCTAAACCTATTAGATACATTTGGTTAAAAAAAGCGGAAAAGAAATACAAAAATTTTCGTCGTAGTGGCACTTTAAGTTAGGACCTTTCTGAAAACCACATAATTGTGATTGAAAGTTTCCGAATAAAAAGATTATTTACGACCCGTTATGGTCAAGGGCAGTGATAAAAATGTTGGCAGTAAGCATGTCTCGTGAACATAACCAAAAACTGTCCGTGTCGTCAGAATTTTCTTGACAGCGTCAAAACATCATTCAGGATGTTTCACGTTTTCTTTCAATGTCGCTTGATGGAATTTACTCTATGAAGGCGTTTAGTATAGATGGCAAAAGTGCACTTCGGAAACGTTTTTGGCATTACTATGTAATCGTGGATTAGAAATATAAGAACCAAGGCAAGGAAAATTTTATGTTACGCCTTTGAACGTATTTGTTGAGAAATCATATTTAGCAATGATCTTCATATTTAGCAATGTTCACGTTGTCACATTGTCTAAACTTGGTAGAATATTTTAGTGGCAATTCTTCTAGCTTTTTTAGTCATGGAATAGGCGTTTGAAAAACTTGCATATATCGGCTTGGTGTAGAATATGTGAACCAAGTTATTTAAGCTGACTCAGTTTATTTAACGTCTGTTCATCCGTATTTTGTAGAGGCATGCTGGTAAATGTTGTGTCCTTAGACAAGACACTTTACTCCAAATTGTCTCTCTCCTCCAAGATGTACATATGAATGGTGAACTTGAGATACCCAGGTTAACATTTTTTCTGTTAAAGTTTGAGATATGTACCTGGGCTATAAAGGGTACAATTGCGTTTTAATTTCTGTAAAGCCTGTCAAAGCTCGCGGGAATTTTTTTACAGACAAATGTATAGAAAACGTTACAACGCTATAACACGCTTTGTAGTCCGGATACATCGCTCTAATTTTGGCACAAATATCTTTTACCTTATACCCGGCTCACGTTTGCCATTCATACGTTTTTCAGATATAAAATTTGCCGAAAATTATTTGACATTGGATTCCATTTTTTTCGTGACCTGTTTCATTTTCATTGAGAAGGTATATTTCAATTGGCTTGATGACGCTGCGAACACCTTGCCATTACAGAAACCTCGAGAGTTGATGTCGCGTGGAACATTTTAATAACTTGTATTGTTTAACCTTTTGGCATTTATCAACCATGCGAGATGGCGTGAACAACCGACAAAAAGGCTTAAGGTTCTTAAGTCTTTTGACGCGCCGAAGGTGAAGCCTGGATCTGAGGTGCTGTTCCCCAGGCTAAGAGTGTTTGAACGGTGCAGTTTGGCGGAGTCTGACTAGGTTCAAATATAAATATAGGCGGTTCAAGCCACGTTCTAGAAATGACCTTGCACCGGATATTTTCAACATCCGTGGGTAACCGAAAACGTGACTTGATTTCTGCGGCATTTGGGCATTTGCGTTATAAAGTGATCTATAATGGACAGATATCGTTTTCCTTTGTTATGTATGTAGTTGGGTTCATCATGGACCTTTTATGGTTGACAATTTAGATGTCTACAGAACTTAGTTAACGGGAGTCATCGGTTTTTATGTCTCCTCTAAAGTTAGTAGTTACATAAGATATATACAAAAATCGCTAAGAATAGCGTGACCTAGCAGTTGAATTATAGTTATAACTGTTGAATTCCTTGCGTAAAATGTACCGTTTATGATTTAAGAATAATCGCTGGCTTTTTTGTGCTGTATTAAAGAAATAGAAAATGGCTTGCATGTTTATACAACCTAATATAACCTGCGTTTCAGGTGGGATTATTCGCGCGAGAGCGCGGTTTTTGCGGCGGGGTCCCGAATTTAAGCGGCCAACCCGCGAGAGCTAAACCTGATACAAACAGGTGTTTTGGAACCTTTCAAGCTACTTCGAGTGCTTGCCTTAGGTTATGTGGGCATAAAGCAACCATATTCCATTTCTTTTGAAGCCTATAAACTGTATGTCTCTAAAACGCGTAGGCATATTTTAAAAGCAGAGCACGTTTTAGGATCAATAAGTTAGATTTAAGAAAAGGAAAACGTTTTCCGTGTTTCCATAGGCTACAGAAATGCGAGTGAAAGTTTGGGAGAACGAGAAATCTATGTGGAAACACGAGTGTTTATACACTGGTTAGAGTTTTCTCGAACTTCTCGTGTTACTTTATCGTATGAAAACAAGGAAAGAAAGTTTTCCATTTCTTTGATAAAAAAAAAACGATTAAAATACCTTTTAATATTTCCATAGAGTAATGACAAATGGGTCTTAAACAATGAGAGCTTGCGTATTATCTCGTTTATTTTACAAAGGAATATAAATAATAATGCCGTTCCAGATTCAAGTGATTATACTTAGCTACATAGTAATGTAATAGTCCTAACTAAACAAGTTTTAATAGTAAACATGTTGTAAAATAGATTTAAAGGGGCTATGTCTTGCGGATTGTTATGCTTTTGGGTCAAAATGTGCTAAAATAAAACTAGTACCGTTGCTTCTGGAGCGTTAACTAGAGGAGGATATCAAGCGAATTTTCAAAAGGAGAGCACAATGTAAGACGTTTCTAGAAATTGTCCGAAGGAGCAAGGAAAGAAATTTAAAAAACAGATATTACCATTTTAATCCATGTATTTTCGTCTAGGCCGTCCTTAACCAGAGACCGTTAGATGTACGTTTCAGTGCACCAGTGGAGTAGTTTTAAACAAAACTCGACCATTATGTTTGGCCTTCCATTGATGCATTGCTTTTCAAAGTTTTTTCTAAAAGTCGGCTACATGGCCCCTTTAAAGTACTTATATCTTTACCCTTATTCAGGCATACAAATTGTGGGCATCGTCGGAAAGGCACCCTCGATTTCCATCTGTTTTGTTCGCCCGCGGTCTTTTACGCGAGAGGATAAAAAGATGTCTCACACTTAAAAGATTGCAACAATAATTTCCTTACTCTAGATCTATCTGAAGTCAAGACAAAATACAATCTAAATGTAAGGCCTTTAGCCTACTATGGAATAGTTTCTGCACTAAACACTCTCCGGAAAAAATGCAACCTCAATTCCCAACTTAACAACGACCCTGAATATGAAAGCCTTTCGACAAAGTTACTAAAAACATCAAATGCAAGTAGATTTGTGTATAACAAACTTATTACAATGAAATGCTCTGCTCCATCCCAAAGCCAGCAAAAATGGCTTAAAGATTGCAACGTAAGAAGCAACGATAATTACCAGTGGGATGCTACCTATTTATTGGCCTCCAATTGTACAAAAAATGTTAGACACATAGAATTTCAATTTAAACTCCTGCACAGACGAATTCCAACAAACGACTTCCTGGTAAAAATTGGTAATTAAAGATGATCCACGATGCTCATTCTGTAAAGAAGAAACTGAAACACTTGTTTGTCTTTCCTGGCTTTGTTCTAAAACAACCTTTTTTGGAAAAGTATAACAACAAGGTTAAAACGTTATAAAATTATTCCCGAAAATTACTCTATAGAAAACACTGTTGCACTTGGGCTGAGACCAGATTCTTCAAAACACCAGAGACAAATCAATCTTTGTTTCCTTTTAGCTAGACACTATATCTGGCTCTGCAAATCAAAAGAACTTTTACCTCGTATGACGAGCTTTCCCCGACATGCGAAATCTATATATGATATAGAGACAAAACAAGGTAGCGCTTTTCTAAAACAAATCGTCACTTCTGGATGATTTTTTAAAATAACTTCTTTCACGGTACATTGCTGCCCTCTTCATCTCTAGCTCCAGTTTTTTTTTTTTGCGATAGTTGTTTTTACCATATCTCTCAGTCCCTTTTCGTTGATTCACCTTAAAGCTTTACATATTCAAGCAGTTACTACCGGTTTTTGTTTTCTAATTATACTTTATATGTCTGTTTACTTTATTGCCTTTATCTATAGTGACCCTGTTATTTTTTTCTGTTACCTGAGTGTTTAACTTGTTTTTTTCTATGCAAATGTAAATGTAAAAGCTTGTAACTGTTTAATTAAATTATTATTAAAAAAATTAAAATAAAAACTTTATTCTCCTTTTGTTTCCTCTGGTTTATTTTTTTGTTTGTGTGACACCTTCCGTCTCTGTTCACAGCCTGAACAAGCTTATTTGCCCGAGGTCATACTATTAAGTGCTCCAAAATCCACTCTGTTTTGTAATTTGGAGATTTTTAAGTCTGTTGACATTTGTAATGGGCCTTTTGAATTAATTTAGACTTATTTCATTTTCCTTTTTAACTAGAATGTAATCAAACCGTTTGACCTCAGATATTTCAATGCATAATTTGTTAAAATAAGTTTGGAACCAAACACGTTTGAGGTAAATGTCTTTGCTAGAATAAAAGTTAAGAAAATGTCTGTTATTGATTTCAGTATTTGGATTTCTTTTCATTTAGTTGCCTTAAATTTCAACCAGCAATGCATACGCCTAATTGAAGAAATATTGTCGGGAATGACGCATAAACGATACCACACAATGGAATCTTGGGAACAAGGCAAATAAGGCTCGTTATTATTCCATTTTTTGATGCATAAGAGATATTCCTTTCTAAACTTTTTTCAAAGGCTAATTTTGGAAATAATGGTTATAGAGCGCTTTTCAATTGAGTATCGAAAGTAATCTCGCAATTGCTTTGGTTTTGCATTGCTACGCTTCGTGATTGGCTAAAAAATCTCGCGCCACTTTATTAACCAATCAGAAGTAAAACCAAAACCAATCGTGACTTGCTCGCACGCGTTTTTTCCGCTCTTGGCGCCGGCTACATGTGTTTGCTTCGAGTTCTGATTGGTTCATCAGATTGTCTGCGAGTTCCGTGATTGGTCAGAGTAATTACTTTCCTTTTGGTTCTACGACACTCAATTGAAAATCGCTGTAATAATGTGCAATTTATCTGAGAACACAAGACGTTTTTAACGTTTCCCAGAAAACCATTCGATCGTATCGGTCATGATTTATACTTTTTTCCCATAACAGTTTTTCAATCAGGAGTATATACTTTTTGGGGTGGTGTTATACTGTATAACATGAAGATGCATGTTTCATCTTGCTATGGAATGTGTAAGGCTTAGCCCTAGATCCGCCACAGTAAAAGAAATTCATAGGGGGTTTGAAAATGACGCGTGAATACAGACATTTTAAAAAGTACCACATCTGACAACAGAAACCTTGCTCCTTAGAGCGCGCTGCTTTTCTGTAATCACCGTATTCTCATCTGAAGGAACTGAAGGAGTTACAATTAGAGCCTGTCAAAATCAGGCCTCGAAGGGATTAGAACCCATCACCTTTGCGATTCCGGTGCAGTCACTCTATCGCTACAAGTTTAGATAGGAGCTTGGTCAAGAAATGTTTTTGAGAACTGCAATGATCCCTTTCTATTAAATTCTTTCTCCCGCAGTTCACATAAAAATATAACATATATACACACCATCAAACTGAGGTCAGCAAAGTTGAACTTCCCATTTTTCACCGTAGCTCTTGATTCGTCATAGTCTGCGAACAAGCTCATTAGCCAGACGCAGGGTAAATAAAGACTTGCTACTGAAGAGTGACAACACGAGGTAAGAGGATGATGAGAAACTGCAGGGATTAAATTTAGACAACAATACCTCTTGTTTACCACGCACACCCTACCGTACTCCACCCCTCTGTAAGCATCGCTTTGGCTCGTTTTTTCCCCACTCCGTTCAAGTTTGAGTTTGTCCATTAAACAGTCCGGGACATATCCATTTCTGGATATATATTTTCCAGCGATGTGATTGGACCAAACCAAACCAAAACAAAACAAATTTGGCCGAGAGAAACTGGGACCAGACATGAGACCACAACAAAAATTTTGCCAAGCGGCCATATTGAAATACACAAAATACGTACAGCAAGTTATTGACCATATTTATAAGTATATTTCAGCTACAACATCTCTACAGTCATCTCATCTTTGTTCTCGCACTCGATAAGATTTGCGAATTCGTCCCATCACGATCTCCGCGTAAATCATCGGTCCGAAGAAACGAAGAGTGGCGGGGATATTTGCCCCACCACCAGCCTGCTCGTTCTTTGCGAACTTCTGGGCGGACGGAGGATTTACTGACAAACAAGGCTCTCCATTTACAGTCCTAATTTCAGAGAAATAGACAAAAGTGCGATTGTTGAACAAGAAACTGAGCAAGAACCCCGCGAAATTGAAGTATTTGTATTAGACCCTTGCTTAATTAAAATTCAAGACCATTTCTTGTAAGGTGGAAGTAATTGTTTTATACACTGTTATCATCTTTGTATATATTACACGAGCTACATTTTTTGTTTTAATAAATTCAAATTTTTTAAGAACCACTTTCTTTAAAATTCAGTGTGTAGCATTTTGAGTTAGCACTTTGAACAAGAGTAAAATCAGTTTACTCTTTTCTTTATAGGTTAACAATTCACACTTAGACTACATCTTCCATTGTACACCAGTATAGTGTTTTCACAGCAGTGAATTTGGAAGAGGGAAACAAAAAATATTTGTACAAAATTGAAATTTATTCCTCGGAAAGGAAAATCATTTTGTTTCACTCCAACATGGCAGCTACGAAAACACTTTATCGACAGGTGTAGAATGTAGTATTAACCATATTCATTTGATTATCTACACTTCTCCACAGACCTTTTCTGTTTTAACCATCCCCCATCCTCTTCTCCCACAGCTCTGGAAATTCCAGGTTGGGTGTAAACTTTATAAAATTCAGCCTTCAGCCTTCAGGTTTTTCCAGTCAAAACAATGACAATCCATGGGGAGGATTCAGATGTTTTTCTGAAACCACCCATTGTTTTTCAATAGTTCACAGTGTTTATAGTGAATAATTTGCAAAAAAATCTGTGAGGTTTCATTAGAATTCTGAAAAATATCATCAAAATCTGGAAATTATGTGAAGAATAAATCTTCAATTCAATTTTATGATCTCCACATCCCACTTAATACACCTTATTTTAAAATGGCAAAAAATAAATTAATAATTATTTTGTCTCCATGTTTAAATTGGCCCTTGCTGCCTCGTTTTAAAATTTCTGAATTTTGCAGATGCGATTGAGGCAACAAGGGTCAATTAACATTGAGACAAAAGCCATTTTGGAATAAGATGTATGTTAAAATGTAATAGTAAACAAAATGTAATTCATTTATTTACATAAATGAAATTAATAAAATAGTTAGGAAACTACAGTAATATGCCATTTTAGCTCCAATTTTATTGCATGGTAATTGACAGGTACACGTGTATGAACAGATACACTGATTTTTTAACCTTTTTTTGATAATGCCCTATTACAGTCAGCAAATGGGAATGAAGTTAAACCTCAGTAGTTTATGAAGAAAAACCTCTTTATCTGAATTTTTAAAATCATTACAGTGAAAATACTCAGCGTGTTCCGCTTATTATTTGGGAATGACTTTCATTATTCGGGAACAGTTTGCATTATTGAAATCAAAATACATACAAAATTCAGGTTTTAAATTGATTATTGGAATCTTCCAACGGTAGCCTCATTCGAAAGAATGAATGCTGATTGGTTGACATCAGGCAAATGTTCACGTGCAAAGCAGGCAACAGTTGGCGGCTTGACACATCTGACCTATTCCTGTTCGCTCAACAAAAATTAACCACCGCGTATTTTTTGACGTAAAGAAGCTCTGCATTATTAAAATGCTAGTGTGCTGGTACTGAAAGAGAAATTTTCACCAAAAGTGAGGAAAATTTCCTAAAAAATCCAACCGACCGAAATCTCAGAAACCAACAGCGACCAACGGTTGCGCATTTCGCCCATGAACTTTTGACCTACGTCAGTAAATAAACCAATCAACATTTGTTATTTCGATTGAGGCTACCGTTGGAAGATTCCAATAATCAATTTAAAACCGGAATTTTGTATGTATTTTGATTTCAATAATGCAATCCGTTCCCAATTAATGGAAGTCATTCCCAAATAATAAGCGGAACGCGCTGAGTATTTTGACTGTAATAATTCATACACAGGAAATTGCAGCAAGACATGTTTAGAAATCTGACAAAAAACACTCCTCATTTTGGCATCCTTACTTTCTTTAACAAAAATCATTTTGTTTGTGAAGTCATATAAAACATTCTACAGAGTGTTTCATCACAAGATCTAAAAGTTACTGGGGTTGCATGTGTAACACGTACACATGACCTGGTCTTGCCCCAAACCATTTTTGATTAACCACATTGTTTTGCGAATGAACTCACTGGGATAACAACTCAACGGATGTTAACAGAAATGGCAGACTGCAAGCAGTCTATACAAGATCAAACACCTAAAGTTCATTGTAAATACTTCGCCATGCATTGTTTTTTAAACACTCTTCTTGGTGTTTGATCTAATGTTTGATATAATACTCCCAGGGGTGGAGGGTGGGGGGCACTCAGGTATAATAGTGTTAGGGATGTGCGAAGCCCTTTTTGAGGGTTGAAATTTGAGATCTGAGGACTTACTGTGGGTTAGGAATATTCTGCTCACTTTCCCTTTGGTAAACTGATTTTTTTGCAGAGAAAGAAAGGACATTTCTTGAGTCAAGATCTGGGTTGTTTGACTTTTTTAGGAGTCTGCTTTTGGCCTACATGGCTCTTTTTGGGTATAAAAATTTGTCTTTATTCGCACATCCCTGTCACTATTTTACCTTAGTACCTCTCCCCTTCCCTTCCCCCCTACGTCAAGGAACCTACATTGTCCTAAAATCATTGTTCGGTCCCTCCTCCTCAACAACATATGCAGTCTCTTGCAGTGCCTGTAATTGTTGCAGCTCTTCTACAATCTCATTATAAAACAAAACAAGGTTTTCCTTTTTGAACTTGTTAAGATCTGCTCTGAAACTGGCCAGTTTTTAATCTCATCAGAAATTTGCTGCACTGTGTCAGAAATTCTTTGAAGAATGTCATCCTCACTGCTGTTCCTTATATCCTCCACCATGGCTCTCTCTTTACATGTAGCTGTCACAAACAGTGTTTGAACACCAACATTTCTCCCCATCAATGAAATGCTTGTTGAAGAGGCTTAGTTTGTTACACTGAAAAGTCTCCTCATACTTTGCCATGTCATAATCCAGTTTGGACCATCCAAGGAAGTGACACTGTCTGAGGAACCACCTTGAAGATACCTTAACAAATGTTAAGAGACCAATCAGTGCATATTTAAAGGATGTTTGTTGGCAATACTGTATTAACCTAATTCCCTTTAAGCTTATTTCTTTTCCACAAAAATGACGAGTCTTTAGAAAATGCTGTTCCATTTGCAACAGACTACAGAAATGAAAACCAAAGATAAGTTTAGAATATGATATCCACGAAATGCGCGTACAGTGAAGCAGTCATGGCGCCGAAATTACACACGAACAGATTTTCAAAGGCCGTGCATATGAACCAAAGCATCGTGCATATGAATTTTGTTTGAATAAACAACAAGCGAATTTACTCTAGTTTCTAACCGTAATTTTTTCGAAAACCAAAAAAATTATTACATACCTGAAATTTGCAAGAAATCAAAGACCACTCCACTCGGAATGCATTCAAAACGCAACCGTCGAGTTCACTTACGGCAATTTTTTCTCAGCGTTGCAGAGAAGCCCGCCATCTTTCTTTTGTTTCGCGTGTTCCTCTGATGTTCCTTTACAAATAACGCTTGGTCTCATGGGATAGATGAAAGGAACCAAAATAATAGGGGCGCAAAAGTGGCGTGTACACTGATTTTTCTTTAAGGCCCAAGACGCCATTATTGGTGACGTCATCATATATCCAGAAATGGAAATGTCCAGGACTGTTAAACCCGCGGGATTAAATCAACAGTGAGCCTTTTCAATCCATGAGCAACCCGGACTTTTAAAAGGCAATTAAACGAGAGCAACGTCGCCCATTATGCCTTGGTTTGTATAACGAAAACAATGGGGATATGATGATAAGATTTTCTAACACTATAACGACAGTAAAAATGGTTTAATTTATTAAACGCAAACGTTACTGATAAACAGACAATCATTGTCAGAAGTCGTTGGAACATCCCTCCCTTTCCCCTATTTCAATGTTGGATCACATAATGAACGCGTGTATTCATTTCATTTCTCCAACAACATTGAAAGGTGAGGAGGGAGGGAACCAACATCTTTACACCATCCAACACACAGTGTTCCAACGTTTTGGCAGAAATTGTAGATAACTGCATGATATCAGTACGAAAAGTTGCTTTAGGACATGCATTATTTAGGTAGCAAACTATTCAGCTACCAGTCTGATAGAATAAAATTCTGCTTAAAATATGAACAATTACAGTGTCTAAAAAAAGCTATGACTATAAACGATCTTAATACAAAACTAAGTTTATAATATGTTACATTGTGTGTATAATAATGGACTAATAGGTACTAGCTAAATTGAGTGATTTTTATATAATTTTTGAAGCACTTCATGGTTGGGCATGTGTAGGCCGCTATTACGTCTTGTATCAGAAGAACTGACGGATATTGCTTTTTGGGTGTAGTACGATATCATTTGTACGTCTTATAGAAGGTTATAGGCTAATATCTGCTGACGTCATTGTTTACATTTGGTTTTATTAGCATACAACAAAAGTTGAAAGAGCTTATGTTAAACTTAGTAATCTGGGGCTGGATTCACGAAGCCCTCCTAAGTTAAGACATATCCTAAGAATTGTTTCTTAACAGCCTATTGTATGTATGACGTCAGTTAACTTAGGAGGGCTTCGTGAATCCGGCCCCTGCCCGATATTTAGCTTTTTGCATGTAATATATAGAGAACAATAATAGTATTGTATTCGTTTTGTATTGTATTTGTTTTATATGTCATTCTCATTATTGTAATTTCTTTTTCTACATTTTATTTATTGTAAATTAGTTTGGAAGATCCCATTTGGGAAAACTAATAAAGGATATTGTATTGTATTGTATAGAGAAAATATCAGCCATCAAAACCTGCAAAATTGCTGGGTGGCAAAAGCGCTGAGTCATACAAGGTTTGAAATTAGCATTGCACAAAGAGTATTTAGTATATCGAGCCGAAATTTCCAGAGAAAGCAGTGATATGCCCTTGCAACATGTAGCTCGATTAGAAAACAAGGAACATATGCTAATGAGGCAAAAATTGTAAACAAATATTTGCCTATACAGACAAAAATTGTCCTTTCCAAATTGAAAAATAAAACGACATTCAGAACAAAACTGAACGCCGCGACAGACTAGAAAGATAGTTGTCCACATACTAGAGGCCAAAGTTATCTATAATTATTTTTCTATGCGTTAGCTTTGTACCCAATGTTTACTGCGCATGTTAACTTGCCTGCAATGCGGCTACACATGTTCTCATCTGTTTGGTAACTGATGTCTTAGTTGCCGACAAGTGTCTCACATACTTGGAAAAACGAGTTGTCGACGATAAAACTATCGCGTTTGTTATGGACAACTAAAGTGTTTTTTTCTTTTGAAAAGGAAACCTGTTTAATTGTCGATAACTATTTTTTAAAGGTTTGTTGTCGATAACATGCTTCACAGACTGGCGTTTTTGTTATCGACAGCTTTTTAGGATCAACAACTAAATAGTTATCGAAAACAATTGGTCTAGTCTATCGAGGCTCTGAAATATTTGACTTTATAAAATGTTCAAGGAAATGCGCGCGCTATGATTGGTTAAACCGTGTTCATTATAACTCGATAAAGCACGCTCGTGACGTAAGGCTCACAGTAGTTATGATTTTTAAAAAGCCAAAGGACTGTAGAAAATTTATAAAACTGCACCGTCCAAATCGAAAAAAAAAAATGACATTCAAAACAAAAGTGAAGGCCTCGACAGACTAGAGAAAGTAGTTGTCGATAACTATGTGCAGTGATTCGACGACTAAAATGAATTGACCACACACCAGAGGCCAAAATTATCGATAATTATTTTCTATAAGCCTGAGAAAACAGACCGCGTTTCGCGGTGCCACCACTGGTTCCAATTGGTTACGACAGCTTTGTAACTAACGTTCAGTGCGCATGTTAACTTCGTTTCCAGTGCTAGCCGTGCGGCTACACATGTGCTAACTGCACCGTTAATGTTAAATAACTTCGCATTAATTGCCTTATGATTTCAATGGACATCAGTTTATCGAACTGCGCATTCAGTGATCTTTTTTTTGTAAAAAAAAAAACACCACAAATGTTATATTATTCTGCTGAACTGAACATTTTTTAACAGATTGCGTGTAGCAATTTACAAAGCCTTTTTAAAACAAATTCCTGATCAATAACAGGAATGCAAGTCTTGAAATTATTTAAAAGAGAAGATGTTTCTTCCTCCAATTGCTTGATAAATATTAAATTGTTATTTAAGTTGATAACAATTGTGGATAATCCTACCAGAAATAAATCTAAGCGATTGGTGACTACTATTAACCATCCACCAACTATCCCATCTGACATCGCATACGCACTAGCTGACAGACTGAACTACACAGAACCGTCTAATAAGAATTCTTTCTGACATAACTAACTTATTTTGATGCAGTGTTATGATGGATCCAAGATCTACAAAATGTCAAAAGAACACACGCAGTTAGAGAAATGCTACTGAGAACAAAACCGAACCAAAATCAGAGTAAAATTATCCAGTAAAGCTAAGCGAGCTTCCTTACTCCGAGCATATTTCATAGAGCTACCCCATACCCGCATCCCACTAACGCACTCCCACACGCATACCCTCCCCTGTGGCCTGCGTAATTACCTTATAAATGGTAATTACGTTTGAAACTAAAACTAAACGCTTCTCTAATTTCCATTTACAGATAATATTATTTATGGGTGTTGAGTTTTCAGTTGATAATGTAACTCTTAACAACATGATGGGAATTAAAAGCACTTAACAATAAGAAATAAATATTAAATGACCCTGACAACTAAATTGAAGAACGCAGATTTTGAATGTTCTAACATTTTGTACCATTTACAGCAGATGAGTATCTATTTTAGCAATTAACGGATAAAACTCTTGTACAAACAGAACATATGTTATTTAAAATGTAAATGTGGTTGTTGTTCATCGTGGTGTGTAAGATAGGTAAACGCTTGTTCTTTTGTGTCACGATGGAGTCACTTTGAGATGTTGATCGCCGATCATACTGTTCAAAGTACTGTTATTTGTTGTTACTTACTTTCAATAGTCCAACAATGATAACCACGACCAGCACACATCCTCTCACTGAAGAGCCATCTAAATAAAAAAAAAAACAATGGCAATGCAAGAGTTTCATTGTCGAACTCATGGCTTATTAGGACATAGGATATTGACCCTTGTTTAACTCTTTTCAGACTAGAGGGACGAGTGCCCGCGCTGACTATGAAAGCCTGAAGACCAATACACATCAAACTTTGTGAATTTTCATTTAAGATTCCATTCAACTATACATTGTACGCAGAATAAACTCTGAAAATATGTACTAAAAGGGTTATGGGCTCATTAATACGAACTTGAGTTGACACGGCCGCCAATCATAACGCGTTTTACCCATCACACAGACCTAAACAACAACGTTTAAAATAAACAACCCACCTGTTGTTACATTTGACTCGTCCTTAAGCGTAACAGGTGTGGAATATGAATTCAAGGAAACTGCATGGAAACAATAATTGTGATTTTAGTTGACACGTGTTTAGTTTTATATTCACACATGACTGGTGTGTAAACGTTCGTATTATCTGTAATTAAATAGAAATGGCTCGTTTAGGCACTAATCGGCGCGTAGAGACATTAGAGTGATTTTCATCAGACCGTGAAACAGTTTCTAGTAGTTAGTGTATACTAATCAAATAGACACAAAAGAAAACAATGGAAATAAGATCTACTAACCTCTATTAGTGTACTAACTATTTCACGGTCTGAGGAAAATCACTCTAATGCTTAGTAGGCTATAGAAAATGACCTGGAAGGATCGATAACTTAAATAGAGGTCTTTGCCAGTGTTTTGCCAGTGTTTGGCTTACTGATTGAAAAGTCTTTATAAGTCATTTCGTCTCAATTATAGATTCACAGTCATATAGCTAAAACTAAAAAACAAGCAGTTTTAAGCGTATTCAACAATGCCGTAAATGATAATTACAATGAAAAAAATCTAATTCCCTAGAGATTTTGAGTCCTTTGCGCTTAAAATTTGTAAAAGTTCTCCGGTTTTTCAATATGGATTTGACAATGATTTCCAATATCAATCTTCCATTTTCAGATAATTAATAAATGCATGCAAGCTCCCTACATACGGTGAAATCCCAGTGGCAATGTTTCTTTTCAATTTACTTTACGCAACTGACATTTCATCTCGCCAGCTGGTGGCATTTTTACTGTGGGCTAATAAAAGTAATTGTTTACCTATCATCAATCTAATTTGTTAATATATACAGCTTACTTGATGAAGGCCGTGTTGTCTTCTTTCCTGGAGTGCCAGCCGTTGTAGATGTAGGTTTACTTGGCGGATAATAAGGACGGTTTGTGGATACTGCGTCTTGCATGACTTTCAGGGTTCCAACTGAGAATGGCCCAAAGGTTCCATTATTTGCAGCATTGCGCAGTTTAGCAAGTGCCTCATTTGTAGTGAGAGGAGTTGTAAAGAACAGTACAAATGAGACAATTACACTTCCTTCCCTGGAAAAAACGAAAATACAAAGGAAAATAACTAAGTACTTCTTCTGTAACCGATCAGTGAACGATTGACGCGTCAGTGGGCTACTTACCGCAGACCAGTTACTTCTGCTTTTTCATAGGTGGAATCATTCGCATACACCTTGTCAACCTGAGGGGTGTAAATGTTTGACAGGTTATTTTTATGAGCAATAAAAATATGTTTTGACAAACATTGCTAAATTGGGAGCAGCGTGTCCCTCGTTTGTGAAATAACGTTTTACATGCAGCAAAATTTGTCAACAAAAATGAACAGCAGCTGCTAAAAGCGTTAGCCTCATAAAATGCAAACTAGTCTAAAAAGTGAGCGAAATTTCCAGGACAGGCGAGAGGGATATGGCATCACCCACCCTCTGTGTTAAATGTGATTGCGATTTTGAAATTTTGTGCAGCGCCGACTGAGAGATGAGTGCATCCAAGATAAGCATAAAATATGTATAGGTTTCCTTGGTGAAAATTCCACAAAAAGCCATAAAATTAAATTGATCATAACATTAATTGCTAATAAATGAAAATCACAGTTTTAAACTTACTTCTTTCACAAACGTTTCCACAAATGCTCTTGCAGGAGCACTATTCAGATCATCATATTCTTGCTGATAAACATCCTGTACTCCATTCAGCTTCTCTACCAGCCATTCAAGTCGAATATCATTTCCTAGCAATATAGACAACAGACATCGACAATAATACTGCCTTTTTCTTCAGGTAACGTATATTATGATACAGTCAAAAAAGCAAAGGCCTCATCCATCATGAAGCAAAGACAAATATTAGTGCCACAACACGATGGATTAAAAGGGAACGGCGTTAATAGTTTTTAACGGGCGAGGTTTCTTATGCAAACAGTTAACCATGCAGTCGCAATGTTAGGTCTAGATGAAGATACAGACATATTTCTAAATCAAGCTCGAACAACAAAAGGATAGCAAACAGGAGGTAAACTATCGACCGTCACATCGCATGTGTAAAACCTGAACGTCCTCTCCTTTGAGATATCATCATCATGGTTATCTTTTATTTCAACACTTAAATGTTCTCTACAATAGGATCCTGCATTTTTATCTTGGCATAATCCAATTTCGCAGATACTTATTTTTCCTTCGTGATATGTTTAACAATAACTGTCAAATGTATAGCGCACTCATTGGCTGTCGCCATCCAGATACCATGCACCTCTTCAGAACATCTAATTACTTTTGACTGGTTAACTCGCACATGTATTTTTTTTAGGGCTAGGGTCCATTGTTCTGTTGTTTGTTCTATTGTTTTCTCAGCCAATCCTGAGGCGTTCCGAGACGTGCATACCGCCTCTCGCCATCAGCCAAAGTTTCGCTTAACGTTCTATCAATGTATTCTGAGTGTGTCAAGAATTTTGTTTGTGTGAAATAGACTGAGATGAAACAAAAGTGGCTAAAGAAGTTTCTGGCTAGTTGAGGTTTGACAAAGAAATCGGAGATGAGCGGGAATAAAACCCTGGGAAATTAAACTAGAGCTGAGCTGCCTCGTGTGTCCTTATTCGTCTTCGAAATTCCCATTCTTTGATTTATTTTTAAGTTGTATTTTCAGACGTATCATTTCGTGAGCCTATGGCTCTCTGAACTGTTGTGACGTCATCTCACGTGCCGTACCTCCACTAGACAACAAAACCTCAGCTTTGCCTTTTTGCTGTTGTAATTTCCGTCTATTCTAAATCTAACCTCAGTGAATCATTGGCGTGTATGCAAAAGGTCCGCGACGGATTACTTGTAAATGTTTTCAAGAAAACACAAATGAAACTTACTTATAACTTTGACCAAAATAGTGAAGCTCGCAGAATCCAGGTAATTTGTCACAGTACAAGTATAGTTTCCACCATCACTATCATCTACATTATTAAGTATGAGATTCCTTGCAGTGGTAACAACTCCACCAGCTGCATTCGTCCAAACATACTGTGGGCTAGGGTTGCCATTTGCTAAGCATTCAACAGTGGTACTTTCTTTAGTCTTAACTTCACGTATTCCTGTTTCAGGTTTGGTAATTTCTGGAGGGTCTAAAAAATGAAATGAATATAAACATTAATAACTGGGCTGATTAGCGAAATAAATATAAATAATGTGAAGTTGGCAAGTCGAAAAAAAATAATCTATTATTAACGTTTTATTACTAACGTTTTGAGGATGCGATGGGCTCTGAAACTCATTGCCTTTTAACTATATGAAAACGGAAAAAAGATCATCTACATAGTCCGTTTATAACAATGAATTAAAAATTAAAGGAAGCCATTGTATGTCTCTTTGAATCACGTGGCCTCGGATTCAGCTTAGGGTCTCAAGGTATTCACACAGACTTCTTCCATAGTATTGACATTTACTTCTAAGGGAATTTGAACATTTACTTTGCGAATGTGGATGAACGTAGCTGAATAAATTTGGCTTGTCTAAAACGCCAATAGGATATCTCATTTATTGGTATGTTTACTTTTAATAACCATGATGCTTTTAATGTTATTGTAAAGCGCCATTGGCAATAGGTGGATTTGGAGCTATATTATTATTATTATTATTATTATTATTATTATTAATGTTGTCATATAAATGCAGACGTACGTACAATTAACAGTAACGTTGGAAATAGCTATAGCAGGACTCTCCACTCCATTACTGGCTGTACACTGATACTGGATCATGTTATCAGGCGTTCCAGGTCTGCTCACATTCATAACTGTAAGTATCGAGGTATTGGATAGGATCTCATAACTGCCAACTCTGATCCATGTTATGCTGGGTTCAGGTCTGCCAGATGCATTACAAGATAATGTGATGCTACTTCCCTCAACAACAGTGTCTGGTTTTTCGTCGATTTCTGCTGAAGAAGGGACTGGAAAAACAAGGTAAGGTTTAACTTTTTTTAGCGATAACACCATGCCCATAAACAAAACATCTCAAACATTAAAAACAGAATATTGCTGCACAAAAACACTATTAGAGGAAACGAGAACTTCAAATATGAGACACAGATTTAGTCACTAACATACCAACAACAGTGAAGATAATAGTAGCCTTTCCCGTGCCGATTGCATTGTTAGGAAAACAGGTGTACTCTCCATCTGTCTCAATAGTGACGTTTAACACACCCGAGTTGCTGACACCAATATAGGTGCCACTGAACCAGAAAACATACGCACGTGCATCAGGGTTGGCATCAGTACTGCAAATCAGTGACACAGGAGAGCCACGTAACACTGTCGTGTTACTAGGAACTGAACTGAGGGTTGAAGCAGATGGAGGATCTACAATGTAAGAAGGGCAAAGTGAAAACACTGAATGGTAACAATTTGTACACAAAGGGGTGCTTACCATTTGCAGAAAAAAAAAACAGTTGGGTGGCTGTTAAGAGTTTCGCCAAAATCAGCATTCCAACCGAAACAGTTGAATTAGATGTCGCTTACCAACCAAAATTTGTGAAAAATGAACTGTTGCATTTACTTTCAAACCAAAATTACCGGGATTTTTCGTTAAATGCTTTTTAAAACACCCAAGATGCCAGTAGAGTAGTTTTTAAACTTGCTATCGACGTTGTCGCATGTATTTTTTAATGAGATAAGCATGCTCTGGACTACCACTTAGAGCGTAAAAGAGGATATCATTATAAGCTTTCAACTGATCAATCGACTGGAAAGCGTTGTAGCTATTGATGTTACAACATTGGACAAAAACTACGCTCTCATTTCTCTGTTGTCCTAGAAAAACCCTCAAATACCATTATGCAACTTTATTTCATACTTATTAAGATTTTCGTACAAAGCATTGCCCGTGAAGTAATCTATATATTCGCCCCCTCCCCCCTCCCTCCCCCCCCCCTCCCCCCTCCCCTCTTGCAATGTTGTCTTGGGAATCACAGGATTTGTATGGACCGGTTTTTAGGGGAACACAACATTGCATGGGGGTAGGGAGGGGGTGATTTGTTCATGTCTGTTGATGCCGAATTATGGCGCAAAACTGCAAAACAGATGGTCTCAACCGTTTTGTCTGAGGTTGTGCCGATGGTTTTTCATAGCATATGTGCCGCGATAAAATGTATCCATTGGACTCACCTCGTTATTTCGGCACCTTTTCATCGAACCGAACAAAACTTTATTCATTTTAATATTTAAAAACCCATTAACACGACCAAATACCACCATTTGGAGTCCTCAACCGTTGTCTTATGTATAAACTATTGCCATTGATACGACCATTCGATAGCGAATGTTTCAATCTCCAGCATTTTCCGCAAGTTGATTCGGCAATGGATGCGACCATTCTTTTCACATCATCAAATTTTTATGGCCCGTCAGTGGCTGTATTAATGGGGTTTCATCGTAAATCCGTACATTAAAACCGTAATAATGCAATCGTAAGAAGTGGAAAGTCTGACTTATCTGATTAATCAAAACCAGTTCCAGCCTTGGACCATGGTTCTAACTTTTGACTTTGTGAGCAAAACCCTAGAGTGTGACAATTCATCTGCGGTGCTTACTAACATTGTGCTGTGTCAAGTGATTGTATCATACGAATCTTACGGGTGTACATGAAATCCTGCTGTCTGGCCATTCAATTGAAAGCGGCTTCAAAAGTGCATTTTTATAATTCCGTTTATGATTATTACTTTACAAAAATGGGGCTTATCGTGATTATTATGCTTTTAACATATGTTTAACAAATCTGTATGCAAAAAAAAAATGGTGAAATGACGTGTAAACTTAACTCACACTTAATTTAAAGATTTGAAAATCACTGATGCAAAATAAAATTATGTAAAAGTTACTTACATTGCACATCAATTGTACAGGCCTTGCTGTTGTTACCAATGGAATTCCAAGCAAGGCACTCATAACTGCCTGATTTCCTCCGTGAAATAGCTGTTATGCTAAGCTTTTTATTGTATGATGCAACTTCTCCTGTACTTGCTCTGATCCATGCAGTGCTGGGCACAGGGTTACCAGTAGCAGTGCATTGAAGTGTTGCATTTTCACCCTCAGTAACTGGAGTGGAACACTGTTGAATAGTCACACGGGGTTCGTCTGTAGGGAACGTTTTAAGGGAATATATTTAACAGTTATCTTGCATGAAATTTCTGGACATCTACACGGTTTTACTAAATCTTGTCGTCAGACGAATTACAGGATGACCAATAGAAATTATGAAAAATCGCTGCACAATTTTTCCAAGACTACACAAAATATTAAGCGAGCAACAACTAGTTCTCCTAAAATGGCTTAATTTAATATTTAGAACCATATAATACAGGCATGACCCTCCCAGCACGTAATGTCAAGTTATGCAGAAACTCAGACAATACTCACACAAGACAGTGATCGTTGCAGTAGCTTCTTCTGACCCGATATTATTTTCCCCTTTACATTTGTATATGATTCCATCGTCTCTCGCTGTCAGGCTGGTAAGAGGTAGAGTCTCAGATGTAGAGAGCACACTGTTGCTCCCTTGTTTAGTCCAAGTAATGCTCGGTGGTGGATTACCAGTGGCATTGCAGAATAGAATAACTTCGTTGCCCTCAACAACTTGTTGACTTGAAGGGGAGGACACTATCTCTGGCGGATCTACAAAACGGAACAAAGTTTGTTTGAAGTTTGTTAAGAAAATTTTATCAATGTTCATTTGAAAGGAACCTTTCTTAAACGAGAGCAAGTGTTTCTTTGGGTATCCAAGCACCGAGAAACAAAGTACGCGTGTTACGTACTGATCTACAACTGTTTGGGATGATATAACGGACTTGATCTCTGGGTGATGTATCAGTTTAATTAAAATTTTAATTGTAATTTTAATTAAAAACAAGAGGCTACACTGCTAGCCTATACTCATGCGCTTGCATAAGAAAGTTTTACGGTTTATTTTAAATGGGTCACGTTCCCCTTCCCCCTCAACGAATTTTGCGTGACAGACTAAAGAACACGCTGAGAGACGTTTTTGTACTCGCTTTGAATATTTTTAAATATTCAAAGCGAAATTAAAATTTCTTGTTTTCCTATCAAATACACACTCGTCTTTTATTTTCCAA
This sequence comes from Dendrophyllia cribrosa, assembly GCA_024195265.1. Taxonomy (NCBI): domain Eukaryota; kingdom Metazoa; phylum Cnidaria; class Anthozoa; order Scleractinia; family Dendrophylliidae; genus Dendrophyllia; species Dendrophyllia cribrosa. Next base: position 10,288,216 of record JAJLRJ010000010.1, read on the forward strand.
ACTTTGACTTATTTCCGTTACATTTGAAAATACTACTTTTGAAAGCAATGAAATCAGTAAACGACCGGGCTATTTTTCAATTTTAGCGAATTACGCGACCGTAAAAACGTATGAAGTTCCTCGAAGCAAGATTTCGTCGCTTAAAGCTCTACTTTTTCTCCACTACAGCGGCTTCTGAGCATTCCTTTAAGCTTTCTCCTTCCAATAAGACAAAACTATGGGTTTGAAAACCAAGCACATGCAGAGCGCGGCAGCCATTTTTGTAGAATTTGCATGTGACCTGACGACCCGCTAAATAATAAAATATGCGTGTATAAATTTACATGCAAAATCGTGACACACACACACACACAAAAAAATAATAATAAAAATACGAGAAAATTGTTTGAACTCATCGCGCTTTGTGCATGAGTAAAAAAAATCATAACACTAAAAAAATAAAAAGGAACACCAATCAGAAACGTATAAACATTAAATAAGGGTAGCTTAAGTGATTGAGAGATGGCCATGGAAGCAGAGGCGATCTCTGGAGGATCTATTAGTTTCCAACCATCTGATTATGGGCCGCTCCAAGGAGGCGTTCTGCTTCCAGATGATTTATATAATGCAGGTGGAAACAAGCACACACGCAAAAAATCAAAGGTTATTAAATAAATATAGTTTTGTTGTAAATTTTTTTATACAATTAAAAACATATCTTGGGTGTCAGCCGTTGAAATATTCGTTTTCAGTTTAAATGGATTAAAGTGACTGACCATCAATCCCTATTTTGAGGCATTATCCATAATTGATTAGAAGGTAGAAGAATGAATATTCCAATGATTGTAGATTGCGCTAGTCAAAAAGCTTATCTCTGGACATAGCATGCAACTAAGAACATCTCAGCAATTTTGTTTTTAGGTTGTTGAGATTATCCATGAGGGGGTCGAGATTTTTTTATTTATTCTCATTTTTTTATTTTGCCACACACAATGAATTACAAGCAGAATAAAAACGATAATAAATAGGTTAATTAATATTAAATTTAAAATTTATACATAACTTGGGAGAAGTGACTGTGGCGGGGAAATCTCCGAGAAGCCGAGCTTATGAGGAATAGAGATTTCCCCCCACGGGCAATTTAAATACTAGGCGGCATTTTATGAAATAAAGAAAAAAGTCGTTTATTTAAGTATATAAGTGTATTTAGGGGAAAATATACATGTAAGGTGTTAAGGTATTTAGGTTACATTCTGTCTGACCCTTAAAAATGGTTTGATCATACGCTTTAATATACTATAAGACGGGACATTTTTGATGTCGTTCGGTAATGAATTCCATATTCTAGGTCCTTGAAACAGGATCGAATTTTTTTTAATATTTGTTCTACAGGTATGAGGTCGGTAAAAGTCAGAGTATCTTGTTGAATATTGATGAATCTGGTTTCCAGTTTGAAAGATGAACGGAGTCAGTGGTTAATGAGTCTTCCCATTAATCATTTAGTCAGATAAATGACAATTCTGTGATAATTCATGCCTATGTGACCTATACCCTAGCTAATGATGCAGTATTGTACTTACAATTCACAGTCAGAACTATCATTTCTGTTGGTCCATCACCATGATCATTGAATGGAGTGCATCTGTAGTTTATCTGATTTACTCTCTCGGTAACTAATATGGTATACACTGCGACATTACTGCCAGTTGTGGTGTTAAACAAACTTTCCTGCTCTCTGTAGAATCGATATTTCGCATGTGGATCGGCCTGTGCACTGCATATGAGGTTAAGTTTTGTATTCACAACAACAGTGTTGTCTACACTGGCATTGGTTGTCAGATTTGTGTTCTCTGGCCGATAATCTAGGATGAAAGAGGTAAGTCTTTATACATAATGCTCATTTTGAAAGTGCAGATAGATATAGCCATAGACTTTTTATTACTGGACGATAATGTGCCACGCGATCCACCTCTATGTGCCCCTCGGCAACATTGCATGAGGGTCTCGGAAAACGGAACTCACTATTTCCGTTGGGACCAGTGTTTTCTAATCCGTTGAGCGGACACCATCCTTATACTTTGTATATTATACAATGTACTAGCAGTAATCACAGATTATGGAGACGCTTTCGAAGGAATTTCCGGCGGAAATGAGCCCCTGAAAAAAAAACCAATAGGGGTGGCCATTTGGAAGACCGTCTACCAAAAAATCTCAAATTTTACTGCACATAAACCACAGGACAACCAACACGAAATTAGGATTGCGTTCTTCGAACGCGATAAGTTCTCAACAACAATAACAACAACAACAGCAATGATTTATTTTTCAAATAATAAAACAAAATAAAGTAGCAACCCGCAATCCGTCAGAATGATTTGAAATATAATCTCTCGTAAGAGACCATCTTTCTAGGCTGTAGTAACAACCGTTCTAAGGGAATGAGTCAGCGCCCTGCCGCTGGTAGAACATCTTTTTTAGCAGCCATAATTGAGCCAGCTTCCATTTTCAGTTCGGGAACATCTTTCTTGATCAGAGAGTTTTAGTTATCAAAAATCTAAGGGCTACACATATGCTGCCAGCTATACTTACGTAGCATATGAACAATTGGATTCAGAAAGAAATTGAAAAGTGAAGGTTCATTTATTTCGGATACAACAGGGGCCGTCAGCAACCTTCTATTCCCGAGTTCCGCACCCTTGACTACAAGATGATCATTCCTCCATAAATATTACGATATAATTTACGCAGAACGTAAGGACCAAACGTGGTCTCTACCCTCGCTCTGTGTCCTGTAACAAGCCATGCACTACACTCTAAAGTGTTTCAAGTGCTTTGGAAAAGGGAGCCACAAAAAAAAATGGGTTAAAAAGATTACGTTTAACTGGTCTAGAATAGCGTTAGACGTACTTTGGACATGTATGAAGACATCAGTAGCGGCTGGATTGCTAACACCATTATCAGCAGTACATCTGTAGACTCCATCATTCTGTTTACCAGTGATGGTCAAAGGAAAGGTGACAACACTTTTATCAGAAAGTCTTGTCCAGGTGATACTTGGTGCTGGATTACCATCAGCTGTACAGTTGAGGGTCATGTTATCATTCTGATTCACTGTCTGGTTATCAGAGATGTTAATGATATATGGTGGAACTACAAAATCAAATAACAGAAACAGAAAAAGTTTAAGAAATTAATTAATGTAATGTTTAAAATTCTGTTTTTATATTTTTATTATTTTTAATTGTCAATTAGACACACTAAAGACGGCCCGATCAAACATACTGCAAAAAAGCTTCACATGATAATTATTTTTTTTATTACTAAATGCATGAATAGAGTTCGACCTACTTTGCACCATTGAACATTTTAAAAACGCTTCATTTTGCACTTTACGTAACTATAACGGCCTGAAACAACAGACATTGAACAATGAAATATCAGGAAATGATACATGTAAAAACTACATCGGCTGCGACTTGGGAGCCTGGAGATTTGTAATTTCTATATTACAAAAAATGGCTGGGATAAAGCTCCTGTCTGTAAAGACTCTTGCGTGATTGAGGGTAGTCCTTTAACAAGAGTGCACAAAATTCCTAAGTGGTAAACTACCATGGAAAAATAGAGCAACAAAAATGTGCCGGAATTGTTACTTTATTGGTCAATTAACAATTAGTTCATGTGTCAGCGTGCGTATGTCGAGATATTGAGCACGCGGGAAGTTTGGAGAGCACGAAAGAGGCGTAAGAGTTGCACAAGGCGCAGCCGAGTGCAACTCTAGCCTTTTGAGTGCTCTCCAAACTTCCCAAGTGCTCAATATCTCGACATACGCACAGCTGCAGCATGAACTAATTGTTTTATAACATTATCAACGCGGCACCTCACGTGGTGTTAGTTTGCTGACGTCATTAGCGTGCTCAATAAGAATATGAAGCACGCTCGCGCTATTAAATTTGATAACGTGAAAAGTCTAGCTATGTTATAAGAATAGTTTTAGACCTACTTTGAACAGCTATAAACATTTCAGCAGTGGCTGATTTGCCAACACCATTATTAGCGGTGCATGTGTAGACTCCTTCATCTTGTTTACCAGTGATGTGGATAGTAGAGTTGACAACAGTGTTATCAGAAAGTCTTGTCCAGATGATGTTTGGTGCTGGATTACCATCAGCTGTACAGTTGAGGGTCACGTTATCATTCTGATTTACTGTCTGGTTAACAGATATGGCAATGATAACTGGTGGAACTACAAAATTAAAATAACAAAAACAGAAACAGTTTAAGAAATTCCCTAGATGAAGAAATTATGTCGTTAAAGGCCTGGGTGGTAGTCCAAACGTTTGTCCTGCCATCGTTTTGTGTCCGGTCCTTTAACTTAGAGACCTAAACCTAAACTCTACAAAGATTATGCATTCAAGTGTACTTGCAATAAAAATGCAATTTAAATGCTTTACAAGGAAGACAAGAGGCAATTGCATTTTTTTAATGGCCAAAAAAAGTGTTGGACCTACTTTCGACAGCTATTAACACATCGGCAATGGCTGGATCGCCAACACCATTATTAGCGGTACATCTGTAGACTCCTTCATTATGTTTCCCAGTGATAGTCAAAGGAAAAGTAACAACACTGTTATCAGAAAGTCTTGTCCAGGTGATGTTTGGTGTTGGTTTACCATCAGCTGTACAGTTGAGGGTCACGTTATCGTTTTGATTCACGTTCTGGTTACCAGAGATGTCAGTGATATCTGGTGGAACTACAAAAATCAAAATAACAAAAACAGAAAAAGTTTAAGAACTTAATGAATGTAATATTTAAACGTCTGTTTTATATAGCTATTATTTTTAATTGTCAAGCAGGCACACTAAAAAGCTTAAACAACTGCAAAAAGCTTCACACGATAACTTTATTTTATTACAGTGAATAGCCTTCGACCTACTTTGACAGCTGTTTAAAGTCTTCATTTTGCACTTAACATAACAGACATTAAACAATGAAATATCAGGAAATTCTACATGGAAAAACTAAATCCGCTGCGACTTGGAAGCGCAATGGTATAACAGATATAAGATAACACTTCCTGAAGATTCATAATTTCGATATTACAAAAAATGGCGTGGTTTAAGCTCCTGCCTGTAACGATTTTTGCGGGGTTGAGGGTGATATTGAGTGGACGAACCGTGCACGGACCAGGGTGGTCCTTCTACAAGACATGCACGAAACTCCTAAATGGTAAACTTTCATGGAACAAGGAGCAACACAAATGTGCCGAAAATTTTACTTTATTGGTCAAGAATAGTTTTTGGCCTACATTGAACAGCTATAAACACTTCAGCAGTGGCTGATTCGCCAACACCATTATTAGCGGTACATCTGTAGACTCCTTCATCTTGTTTGCCAGTGATAGTCAAAGGAAAGGTAACAACACTGTTATCAGAAAGTCTTGTCCAAGTGATGTTTGGTGCTGGATTACCATCAGCTGTACAGTTGAGGGTCACGTTATCATTCTGATTTACTGTCTGGTTACCAGAGATGTCAGTGATATCTGGTAGAACTACAAAATCAAAATAACAAAAACAATACAATACAAATTCTATTAGCACCCCCCAAAGCGGCTTTTCGGTGTTAATTACTAAATTACAGTAAAAACATGATACAAATTGCAACTGGATTATGATAAAAATACAATAAAAATGGAATAAAATTACAATAAAGTACAATAAAATTACAAAATGTTAGCGAATTTTCCTATGAAGATAAAAATTCACGTAAAAGTTTATTTCTTAATTTTCTTTTAAAAAATGTGGAGTAAAAAAGATTAAGAAATTAATTGACGTAATGTTTAGATTCAGTTTTATGTTGTCGTTTTCGGTAATAACCACTCCCGGCCCTCCCACCAAAAAAGGCTTATTCTTACATATGTATCTTTTTTTAATAGTGGGTTATAGAAACAACGTTCTACAATTGAACACGACAGGAATTTGCACCAGTAGTTTGCGTTCCTAAAGAAAACTTGAAGGGAACTGTTATGTTTGATCAGAAACCCAAAGAAAAATACCCAAACTTAACAGTACGTTCGATTCCATTCAAGCGAAACTATTTACCTAACAAGCTTTCTCTTTTAAAGAATGAAGGCATGAAGTCTTTGAAAACCCATTGAACATTTTTTTGTCGCCATGTTATTCTTTCAACTGGGGTAAAGAAGTCAGGGATCAAGGCTTTTATCACAACAAACTTACGATCTTCACAACATTTACTCATCTTCTCCTAAATGAAGAAATTATCTCATTAAAGGCCTAGATGGTAGTTCCAACGTTTTTTTCTGCCCTCGCTTTGTGTCTGGTCCTTTAACTGAGAGACTGAGGTCCGAACTAAACTCTACAAAGATTATGCATTCAGATATACTTACAATAAAAATGCAATTTAAATAATAAATGTTTTTACAAGAAAGACAAGAGACGATCTGATGAAACAAACTGTATTTTTTAATGGCCAAAAAAGGTGTTGGACCTACTTTGCACAGCTATAAAGACATCGGCAATGGCTGGATCGCCAACACCATTATCAGCAGTACATCTGTAGACTCCTTCATCCTGTTTACCAGCGATGGTGAAAGGAAAGTTGATAACACTGTTATTAGAAACTCTTGTCCAGGTGATGTCTGGTGCTGGTTTACCATCAGCTGTGCAGTTGAGGTTCACTGCATCAGCCTTATTCACATTCTGGTTACGAGAGATGTGAGTGATATCTGGTGCAACTGCAAAGTCAAAGCATCACGGAAATTTTTGAATTAACCTTCTGAGAAGTACATTTGTATTGTCACTTACTGTGATAAAACAGAAAGCTTATTCGTATCTTGCCAATAATTTAATTTCCTTAAACAGATTTCTCAGCAGCTGCATGGAAGCCAAGACTAGCCTGCCGGTGCCCTGTGACAAGCAGTGTCACTAGTTTGATAGACTATTTGAAGCATCTGTTTGGAGAGACGTTTGGACTTCACACAAAGAAAAGCACCTCGGTCACAGTAGAAATCCCAAGGCAATCGAGAGACTAAAACGAGTTTATTCCTTTGACAAAAAGTATGTTGATACGGTTATGGATCTTACTGGTACCATAGCTGTGACAAAAGGCCCTCAAGGAACTGTTTCTGGGAACAATGATAAACATTTTTGAAGATCAAGAGAACGACGCAAATATTTTCGGGATTAAGGAAACACGAGCTAAAATAAATTTACGGAACAAGTGGGGAACACGGGATAAAATCAAATAAGATTAAAGGATGAAAGGAACATGTACCCGCCCCCCCCCCCCCCCCCCCCTCCCCTTCGAAAGTAACATCGTAACAGATATTTTTCCGAAAAATGAAGCCGCTAAAAAAGCATGTACAACCTGTTCTAAGTATCTGTAAGTTCTCTAAGCAAGGAAGAAGGGAAATGGCATGTAAATATTCACAGAATGATAGCAAATACGAATATTCAATGATCATTGCTTTTCTCTGTTGCGATATGTCGCCGAGAAATCTATTTAATTCAAGTCCTTTGTTTGTAATAAGAAAAGCAAACCCTGAATCATGAATAATTATTTTCGGAAATGATAGTAAAGATGCAAAAAAGGTAATACTTTCATCTTGTAGATTTATAATATTTCAGAAACATGATAATACCGTCACTTCTTACGATGACACGATCCCTGCTCGGCAATATTCCAACGCCTTCGACAATGTTATTGACGGCCACGGGTTTGCGTGTTATTGAAAGAAACAGTAACCTGACTGAATAGCCTTAAACTACGATGCATTTAACTTTCGATATGGCGCGGTAGTGTATTGGTTAGCGCGTCGTACTTTCAACCCGAAAATCTTTGGTTCTAAGCTGCTTCCTCAGCGAAGTAAATTTGGCCCACGGTTCCACACTGTCTCTTTCCATTCAGATGAAAAATGACTATCGGGAACATAAAGATGAAGGCTTTCATCTGTGGGAAGTCGTTTCATACAACGAAATGTTGTTGATCCACGTAAGCTCGTGAAAACTTTACCGTTAGATTATGTTGTAATAAAAACAAATATTCTTAAAATATGTTATACTACTAGGTTTAATGCGCACGGCTCTTTAGAAGACCACTCTTTAGTGATAAGGATCCCGTGGATAAATAAAGTTATTATTATTATTATTATTATTATTATTATTATTATGTTATAGACTTTGTACTCACAAAAGATGTTGAATAAATAAAGTGATTAAATTTATTTACTGCAAATTAAAAAGTAACCACGTATGAATCTCAGAGTTTTATAAATGTTAAAATAAATACTTAAAAGGCCTTTAAGTGTTAAGCTAAAGCATAATTAATAAAGTGCAATGGTACTATGAAATCTGAGAAATGTCTTTGTTCGATGATTTTGTTATCGTTTTTCGGCCTTGACCGTGCACAACACAATAGATGTTGAACTTTTGTTCGAGCAACTGACCAATAGAAATGGTGATATTAAGTTAGTCAGTCATAGCGTGTGATCAAATAACAAAAGATGTGCACGGTCAAGTAAGGTTTAACATAAATTGTAACTCCTTTGTTATCGCCATTGAAGTCTGCAAGGTTTCATAACCAGTCTCTCGATTAACTATGGTTAAAATGTACGCTATCAAAACTTATATTTTAGTCAAGTGTAACGGCTGCAATGCTTAACTTGTTAATATACAGAAGTCAAATGTTATGTCGCGTTTTCATGCAAATTTGTCATCCTGATTATTCGAGAACTCTATCATAGTTAGAAGGTTCAGTTATCTTTACATTTGCTTAAAACATTTACAGTCCTCTTTCAGAAACCAACTGGGAACGACACTCAATGGAAAACAACTCATGTTTATAAACTTGAATATTTGTAGAAAAGGAATAACAATGTCAGTTTGATATCGACTGTAAATATTTTTTTATTAACCCTTTATAACTGCGAAGAGGCCAAAATGAAAATTCATGAAAAGCACTGAATTTCTGTGAGTGCAATTGTACAAAAAAAAGTACCACGAGAAAGTACTGTTGGGGAGCTTTCATTCGAATTATCACATCATAGGATTTCATGTACACACTTAAAAGTTAGAACCACCTTGTACAGCATAATAAACAAATGCCACAGGAGTACTGCTCAATAGCTTTCATTTGAATGGTTACACTGTAGGATTTCATCCACAGACTCAAAAGTTAGAACCACCTTGTAAAGAATGATAAACAGCACAACAGAAAAGTACTGCTCAATAGCTTTCATTTGATGGTTATACTGTGGGATTTTATTCACAGACTCAAAAGTTAGAACCACCTTGTACAGCATAATAAACAGTACCACAGGAAAGTACTGCTCAATTGCTTTCATTTGAATGATTATACTGTAGGATTTTATCCACAGACTCAAAAATTAGAGCTACCTTGTACAGCATAATAAAACAGTACGACAGGAAAGTACTTGTGAAGACCAGTTTTACTTTCATGGTCAACTGCATAATTTCATCTACAGACTCAAAAGTTAGAACAATCTCGTGCAGCATAACAAACAGCACCACAAGAAAGTACGGCTCAGTAGCTTTAATTTGCATGGTCACACTTTAGGATTTCATCTAGAGGCTCAAAAAGTTAGAACCACCTTGTACAGCATAGTAGCTTTCATTTGAATGGTCACACTTCACAATAGGTTTTCATTTATAAATTCAGAAGTTAGAACCTGACCTTGTACAGTATAATAAACAGCTGCACCACAGGAAAGTACTACAAAATAGCTTTCATTTGAATGGCCAACTGCACGATTTTTACACAAACGTTATAACCACAGGATATGGCATCTTGCAGTCAAAGTGTTTAACCTAGTTCATTTATGTATTTGTTAGCTCAATGTTTGGAGGTATATTAGCATGCAGATAGGTAGTAGGTCTCCTTGAAGAAATGATCATGGTCATCAATGATCTTCGAAGACCAAAGCTGGACAACCAACAGCATGTTATTGTGCTATTCTCAAATCCGATGTGAAATAAAGCGTGTGTGTGTATACGTCTATATATGTAAACATTTTTCACAAACTGATGGAGGAGCGGACGTAACCGCAACATGCATTTAAAACCTACAAAACAGTACGGCAACATAATGACTGAAACACTAGAAAAAGCAGTGATGGATTAGCTATTACTACCTATACATGTTATACTATCAATATTATGATTTTCTTATTGTAATGGAAACAACTCGGGCAAACTGGTCTCACTTACACAGTTGTAAGTGCAGCGCCACTACAAAACTGCAGTTTGTTATTCTTGCTACGCCAACATATTTTCTTCAAAAGGTTTCTCGTAATCAATGCCTTGAAGATCCAGCTATGTGTGGGGATGTTAACCAACATATTTACAATAAAAACAGTTGACATAAGAATTTTTATCAGCGCAAGAAGCTTACTAAATTATTTGACCCAGAGTACTTCAAAGATTCGATTACATGTATTTCTACTCACGTTTTTTCGTTTTTCTTTAAGATTTCAAACTAAAATAGCAAAGAGTGACAACAGTACAGTGTGTTGCCCAGTTTCCGGCCAGTACCAGTTTCCGGCCAAAAAAAACTTATGTCCGTTATGTTCGTCGGAGTTTTAAATTTTTGTCCACCGAAGCATTCCGAAAGAAAGACGAACATTTCCGCTATACATTGGTGGTTTTGGCGCTCGTTTTGAACAAGAAACGGCCGAGGAAGGACAGGTTTTGTCCAGGTGATTAAACGTTTAGCGATTAATTTTGGTTCGTTTCACTGCACATCAAAACTACCGTAGATTATCAAATAGTTCGTTTCACAGGAAATATCTCAAGGAGCTTCATAATTTTTGGACAAATGTTAGATTAAAGATGAAAGTGATTAGGGAATCTATCATCATCAGCTAGAATAAGGCTGTTCCTGAAATTTTAGCAGTCAAACTCTCAGCGAAGATTTCGACCTAGTGTACCAGTTTCTGGCCACTAAAAGACACATTACTCAAAACCTATTTCTTTTTGAGTGAAAGAACCGAATTTTAAAATTTACTGGTCGAGAAATTAAAGATACATGTGTAAGTGTAACAAAGATTACGAATTAACAACAGCTAATGCATGTATAGCGTGACTAAAAGTACGTAAGTCATATGTATTTGTTTAAGTAGTCTGTCAACATACCGCGGAAGACACGCTTCCGGGTCACTGAGGTCATACATATTTTGAATACTGAGTAAAACGGTAGATGACAAAGCTTAATATTGAAACTTGCCTGATATTTATAACTAGGCGACCACTATTATCAAGGGGCTTAAAAGTCGGTTTACTTCGAGAGGTTTCAAGGAAAATTTATTTTAAGTCGATGGCCGGAAACTGGGCTAGCTGGCCGGAAACTGGGCAACTTGCTAGTTTTGCAAAAAATGGTATAATTTCTTTAATACTTGGGGAAAGCCGCCAATCATTGAACATTTTAAAGGTAAGTACATGAACTGTCTTTGAAAGGAAATTGAGAAATTTTCCGCACAAAAACAAGAAGTTATAGCGATTACAAACTAAAGTGGCCGGAAACTGGGCAACATACTGTAATAGTTATAATATATATTGTAAATTTAATTTGAGAGTATGGACCACCTTAAAATAATCTTAATGGTGTAACCATTAGGCGGATTAAATAATTACCTGTAACCTCAACTCGTATGTTGTAAGCCCATGTAGTGGAACCCACTTGAAGCTTGCACTGGAAGGTTGCCCCTTCTCGTTCAGTCACTGTGTTTATTGTTAAAGTCGAGAATTCTCTCCTACTTTCAATGCGGAACCGAGTTTGATATTCATGTCTATCGTTGATAGTAGAACGTCCACTTAACACAAACCCAATAGTGTCTGGTTGGCTGAAACCATCACCAATGTCAAAGAAGGTAAGTGTTATACTTTGGTCAGCAGGTAGAGTATACTTCCATGTCAAATTATAATTTGTACTCCCGTTCAGTACTCGAATAACAGCAGTGTGAATATCGGCTGTTCCAGGAATAGATTGATTCCAGGCCGGAGGAGGTGCAGTCCACTGACATATTCCATCTGTAAAAATGCTCAAAATTAAACAAACGAAGCATAATGTATGATGTATTAAATGTAAAATTTATAGCTATTTACTTGTTCGCTTAAAAATATACAAAGTTATATTCACCTAAGCCACGGAAGTTCGCGAAAAATATAATGACAATGCAAAGAAAACACGACATCAATGTTGTAAATCCTCTGCTGGTCATAGAAACACGGATTTAGGTGAGAAAAAGGAGTATTTTAATAAAAAATCCTCACTGAGTTCAGTATTTATTTATTTATTTATTTATTGCGCAGCTAGAAAAGAAAGTAAAAGACAGTTTCGCAGAAAAGTTGAATAATTTCGTGGAATAGTGAAATAACTCAAGTCTGTTCCAAAACTAATGTTTACATTCTCAACAGGCAAATATAAGTTTACAGTTGATTAAAAACGAAGTCAAGATATTGTTGGTAACAAGTCGTGAGTGAGTCAAATGCGAATTGTGATAGCGCTGTAGATCATTGGGCGTCAGAATAGAGCATAACGGAATACTATGGTGTTAAATTCCCAATAGAACTTCACGGGAGAAAGAAAGCTTCCTTACCTGATAAAGGGACATAAGTAAGAAAGTAGATGACAAGAAAATAGCAATATGATTGAAGTTCCTCCATTAATAACGACTGCGTTCCATAAGAAGGCTTATAATACTGTCACAATGTTATTACCTTGACAGAGCATGCGCTCTTTTGATACACTTCTTCAGAGGGAGGCTAGCTTCAGAGGAAGGCTCATACATATGCAAATATATTTAATGTATTTCTGTTCCAAGCTGTGATCCATTTGACCTAAAATGCCCATTAGAATTTCTGAAAATGTCGGCGGCAAATGCATGAAACAGTAAATTTCGGTTTTACAAGATTTCTCGGGAAAAGAGAACAACCGGCCTCCCGAGTTATTCCCAAAATCCCAAACATTCTTCCCAAACATTTCCGTTCAACTTGGTTTCCTTCCCGACATTTCCGGAAAATTTGATTTAATGGTTCGCAGTTCGGCAATGCAATAGCTTTCGAAATTTCCCGGAAAACTTCCGTTCCTTACAATTCTGTACCGTAATTTCTGGAAATTTTGGTCACTGGATCCCAGCCCCAAATAGGGCTTTTTGTCAACTCTCAATTAAGGTTCGTAGTCAAGCACGGCTTCCTCAACAACAACTACTATAGCAACTTGAATAGCAACAGAGGTTGTCGCAATTTTACACTGAAACGGAATCTTTAGATAGTTTTTGGATATAATGACTTCTTTCATAACAAGACAATATACCCGGCTCAATGTTTAAGAAAAACGAAGAAATATTAGCTGAAACAACTTAATATTTGATGAAAGCTGAATTGATACAGAGCGGCGATATTTAATGTTGTCTCCGAGACAACATTTATATAATTCTTCAGAAAATTATCAGGGTTTTTATGCACAAATGTTTTTTTGAGGACCGTCTGCCGCTCACACTAGTCTCTACACATAATTTATCAAATTTTAAGACATCATCGGGATTTCTTGAAGCAGTTTGTTCACTACATATACCTAAAGGAGCATTGCATTTTGTTTTATATTACATTTGGAGTTTCAGTACTAAAACGTTTACATCACGATTGCTGCTGATTTCAAATACATGTAGTTTACATCTGGCAAAAAGTAGTATAAAGGAAGTCAGAATTGTATGGGTTTTTTTTGTGCAAGGGTGAGCAACGCAAAGAATGTGGAAAGGGAAAAGGCCCGTGAGAAGGGAAAGGCCCGTTGAATATTTTAGAACTTTCGAAAAGGCTCGGTGTTGAGAGGTCAAGTGTAACGAAAGTTTGAGTCATGAAAGGGAAAAACCCGTTTTTTGTTTTCGTAAACAAAAGGTTATATTTGAAAATGGCGACAATCAAGTGTGATCGTTGCAAAAATTGTAGTTTGACAACCAATTGAAGAAATATTTTTCAGGACGAAAGAGTCTACAACTAATAATTCGGTGGATTTTTATTTTAGGTAAAAGCATTTGTCTAATCTTTATGAAACTTGGCAAGCACTTTGTTATTCGCGTTTGTATCCATTTGATCAACGTTTTCTTGTCACGTGACTTGCATTTGCCTTATAACGGTTGAAATATTTCAACGAAAATAGGGAATAGATAGTCACTTTATATTCATCTCGTTTATTCCTTTTTTATGACTCCTAGTAAGGGCTTAATTATGCCGCCTTTTAATCGTGTCCATGTATCAACGGAAACCTCCATTTAAGGAAAACAGGTCACGTGACATAACAAATACTACAACACTGGCTGGTTAGGTTTAGTAATAGTTCTTTCAATGTTGAAAACCTTCAAAGACCAGAGAGGGTCTGCAGCGAGTCTGTGACCGCCTGCCAGCTCGCCTGGCTGGCGGACATTCAAGCTAGAGGGGAGCCTTTTTTCGTTCAGCCCAACAGGTCTCGAATATTTTGTTGAAGGCTTGGAAGAAACATTCTTCTCTATTATGGCTTCTGCGGGCTTTTTACCAATTAGTCGAGTGCATGACTTGTTCAGAGCGGAAATAACGGCAGGCAGCCGAACTTCCCATGCAGTTGATCTCTGGCTGGACGGCAGTCTCATTACAACACCGTATTGATAACCGAACAGACGTTCAGCTAGAGTTCGATTGAAACGCTCTACAATAGCTTGGTCTCTATTAATTTCAACGCACCAGCGGGGAATTCTCACACCATTTTGTTCCATCTCTTTTTAGACGGAGCCCATAAACTCGCGCCCCGGATCGACCTGAAGTAGTTGTGGCCACCGCAGCGGCCCGCGGGTGTAAATCCTGTGAAAGGCGCCAGCAACTTCTGCAGCTTCTTTTGACGTCATTGGTTCAACTTTTTTTTATCTGCTAGCCATATCAACCACCGTCAAAGCGGATTTATAAGTCTTTCCCCCGCCCCAGATTGTCGTGGGGAAAAAAAAGAGGTCGGCGTGGTGAACATTGTTCGGTGACCGTGGGAACATCAAACTAGGGCCTTGGAATGCACCGTGGGTCCTTCAGATAAACCTGCCAAATTGCTTGTTTTCTGAGCCAAGCCCGAACCTGACTTCTTCAGAAACATTTCCCATCTTAGCCAGTTTTTTTTTTATGGCTGTAAAGTTTTTCCAATAACCTTTGGGGCTGTAATACATTTTTTAAAGTTTTGTTTCGCCCATTAAAAGCTTTATATGATACGCGTGAAAAATTTAGAATGGGGTTAAACGTTTATCGTACTTTTCATGTATACTTGCTGGTATTTCCATGCAGTGGTCGCTGATGAAATCGTCAATCATATTCAACCTGTTAAGGAATGCCTTTTCATTGAGTGCTTGTACTCTGTCCTAGCAGAATTAGCTTTAGTCGATTTTTTTTGTCGTATTTTTAGCTCTTGCTACTGCTTTTATGATGAGGCCAATCCCAGTCATAGTAGCGATGATAATAGGGTTCAGAGAAATGCCCTCCCCCCCCCCTCCCGCGCAATAGCTGATGTTACCAAGGCTTTACCCGCGAAAACGTTGCAAACCAAATTCTTCCTTCGATACCCGCGGTACAGCTTTTCATAACCATGATGTTTCTTGTGGTAGTAGGCATAAAGATTCTTCAACATTTCAATGGTGCCTTTGAAAAGGGTTGTATCGATGTGGTTGAACTCGAACATGTTTCGCCTTGGGTCGAAAAGACTCGAAAAACACTCCGAAAAAAAAAGAAGCGGGTGCGGAGGAGGGTCCAGATTACGATATGGAAGAGTTCGACAGAATTTAACCGTTTGATGAAGATTTAAGACCAGATGCTGTAACACCACCACCAACACCACCGACACCACACCACCCCTTCTTGATGATGGTGATGGTGATTTTCCACCACTGGAAAAAACTCAGGCAGCTTAAGGCATGTGTTCAGAAGCTCAATAAGATCCCCGCAAAGAATTTAGAAATCTGTATCATCCATTAATAAAATGAACGTCACAGCTCGATGTACCTAGCATGATTTATTCCTGACTAGACTAATCTTTTGAGAGTATTTGTTGGTATCACGTGATATTACTGTATAATTGACGTCACAAAACACCTTTTCTTAAATGGGGAAGGTTACACAGGGCAATTTTTAAAATATTTGTTATTAAATTGCTAAATCAAGTGTAAGCAATATTATTCTGCCTTGTATGGTGGTATCTGTAATTTCAATTAGAAGTTTTTAAGCATTTTTCCAAGTCACGTGACCTATTTTCCTTAATTACGTCATTGATATTAAGCTTGGACATGCATGCAAGGCTAATTCATCACGAGCACGTACGATGTAAAGTATAAGTACCCAAAAATATTTACTTGAATTTGATTTTATGTTCCCCATTTTGCCCTGAAGATTTTAACTGTTAAAGATCACTCACAGGTCACGTGACCAGAAATCGAACTTCAAGAATATGTTATATAATTTAGGCTCCAGAGAAAATGTTGCCTGTCAATTTTCAATGGCATTGAGCACAAGCTTCCTTTTCAAATGGAACTATGCCAAATAAGCCAGTGTCAGTTATGCATTAAGCTGAGAACTTCCACACGCAAAGAGTGGGGGGAGCAAGTAGTGCCTAAATTCCCCCAAACATGAATCAACTGACTTGCAGACTGTCAACAAGCTCATCTGCTCATCTCAAAATTTGGAAATGACCCCGACTACAGAGTGAAAAGTAAAACTTCCCAATTTCACGGTTATTCAGTGGAAGACCTCGAAAAAGTAAGAGATGACATCTATGAATGACGAGCGGGCGCATCTAAGCCAACACAGGAACAATTTCAGGAATGGAGAAAGAGGTTGGTATCTCCCCCTAAAAAAAGAAAATAACCCCGTCAAATCCCTCTGGAAAGGGCTGTATTACAGCGAAGAGCTCCGCTTGCCCTTACAGTTCGACGACGACGACGAAGACTTCTCTGAACAAGAGTGGGAAACAGAAGGTAGCGAGTTTGTGAACACGACCGCTCACAAATTGATCAATCAACTATACGTGAGCCTGGGATCGATACGAAGTGGAAACACGTCAATAAAACTTAATCAATGAATTTCAAGGAAAAATAAAAAAAAATATTCATGACGGAGCTAAACCTACTGGTTGACTCAAATGTAGCGAAGCTGCAAAGATACAACATCAGTCAGGTTTTCCATGATTTCACGATTCCCTTTTTATCCCTTTATATCCCTTTATATTGAAATTCCCTTTATATATAGTGTTATATCAAAAAAATATAAATCCGCCTTAAACAAGCTAGTTACCATGAGCTACTCTTGGTACAACATCGCAGAAGCTTATGGAAACAACAAACTACGGTGGAGAAAGAAGACAGAAAATTGGGAAACTTTGACTTTTCCTGATGGAATGTACGATTGTGCTGAAATCAGCCATTTACTATCCATTCAAGATTGCGTTGACAGATAGACAAAAAGAAAAACTACAAAAAGCCTTCACTACGAAATCACCTGTTACAATGAGAATAAAACCTGAAAATATTTGCCTTGGTGAAGAAGTTCTTTTGACTACCACACAAATCAATCGAATGAAAAAAGCGGCAAGCGAGCGAAAAGGAGCTGATCTTTTAAGACAGATCGAAAAGACCACCCAACTTGGAGGAAGCCCGTTTTTTGCTGTAATGGGATTGGCACGACCTTTAATCAAACCAGCTCTTGGTGCTTTGGCAAGTGCGGGACTCAGTTTCGGTGCTGAAAAAGTACTAAAGAAAATATTTGGGAAGGGTTATGGTCCGCAAGAAATCAAGCTCTACAAACTTGTCAATGGTATGTCTCCATCACAGAAAAACCTGTGGAAAATATTCTTGTTAAGAAAGGGGCAAGCGTGGTGGTGGAACTGCACAATATGGCGGGTTTCTTGGCATGATTGCATCCATTGGTGCACCACTCGCCATTGACTTGGTTAAAAAAGCTGTTTGGTAAAGGCTTGGCTCGGACTTGGCTCAGAAAACAAGTAATTTGGCAGGTTTATCTGCCGGACAAAAAAAGGGCGATAAATTATGGTCTCTCCAAAGCCAAACCCGCATTCGAAAAGGTCGGAAGCGAACTATTTGACAAACTATTAACAGCTGTCCGACCAAATAAATGTTATAAAACAGACAGAGCTGACTTGGATGTAGCGGGTATTGACATTAACTCTGCTATCGGCAAACTACCTGCTCCCAAAACAGGTTGGACTTAACCGGGGGACACAATTATAGCTGAGCACTCGCCGAGCCCATACTCATAGAACCTATGCCCTCATTTTTCATGGTCATGACTAGCGGAATGTTTCGCGGGCGCGCGTGTGCCCGACCTCCGCCGCCGTCGCGCAGGACTAGCTAGCTCGCGGGCGTGTATGACGTCGCAAAACATGCGTTATGACGCCACACGCGCGGCTACACAGCCGTCAGCTCGGTAAACACTTTTTAAAGTTTTAAAAAAGTTGGATCATAGTTAATAGAACAAACTGGTTATGAAGCTCATCAAATTTCAAAAAGAGTGTACAAAGCTGCTATGTTTTATGTTGAACGAACCGTGACCCTGCACATCGTTTTGTTTAACGTGTGAGCCCAAATGTTTCTACTGGTTAGTTGCTCATATGCATTTCAATACCTTTTGTGTTTTGTGCAGGGTCAAGGCAAACGAACAAAAGAAATGGAGAACAAAAACATATAACAAAGGACTGACTGAGTTTCATAACCAGTTTGTTCTATTAACTATGGTTGGATCTTTCGCAGTGTTAGGCGGAGCAGTAAAGTCGTTATGTCCTGCATTTTTTCGCGGTTTGCTACTCAAGACAGGGATACTAATTAAGGGATACTCAGAAGCCGCTTTAGTGGAAAAAGAAGAGCTTTCAGGGATAAAATCTTGCTTCGAGGAACTTCATATTATCAATGCAGGAGCAATGCGGGGAGATGCCTTGTTTTTATTACGGATTTCAGAACCGAAGAAGCGGGGTTTTAACGAATTTCCAAGCAGTCCAGTGACTTAAAGGTAAAATAAATCACATTTTTCGATGGGAATTTATGTTGATATCAATTTTTGATTGACTTTTCCTTTGTGTTCTCTTAAGTTCTGGAGACATGTTTATGAAACGTGCTCAAATTAAGTCGTGTTATTATCTTGAATTTCATCAAGGAAAGCTCTGCCTTGATGCGTTATAAATGGTACGTGCTTTGCTTTTAAACATAAACTAATGGAGATTTGAATAAAATTTTTCGAAAGAAGATTGTGTTGTCCATTTTTATGTGTTTGTTCATTCATTACATAGATTGAAAACCGATTTTATGTAAACAAAACAAGACTTTGATTTTCTGTCTTCACTCGCGTCGCCTTATATGCAAATATGTTTGTGTATTTTTGCAATTTTGATTTCCAAATCAATTTCTCGGGCAATTTTTGACAAACAAAAACTGTATTTTATTCGGAAAGTAGTCCTACTAGTTTTTCTAGACAGAGAAAAGTTGTTTTTGTGAACTTTTGTACGGTCTGAATGTACTGTGCAGACGGTCGGGTAATACTATTTTTTTGAGAATTGCTAAAATTGAAAAATAGCCCGGTCGTCAATCTTAATTCTTGTGCTTCCGACCTTTCACCTTAGTTAAGTTTTACCTTAGTTAAGCTTGTTCATAGTGCTACGCTGTTAGGCTCTGCCTATCTATATATATATTACAGGGCCTTATGACCCTTTTGGCAAACAACTGGAATACAATCCTGAAACAGGAGAAATCTTGGAAATATATCAACAACTTTTGGTTTCTACAGATTTTGTCGCAACGCAACACGATGTAGATTATGGAACCTGCTCTTATCGTAAAAAAACAACATGCAATATGGCGAGAACGCTGCGGATAGAAAAATGGTTAAATCTCTTGATGCCATTCCATGGAAAGAACGACAATGGGGATAGCCCTTGCAAGAAATGCCATCAGCATGAAAGATTCTTGGGGCCTTTATTATTCTTGTTGAATACAGTGAATTTTCCTCGCATATTCCCACTCGGCGGTAAAACAAGATCAAGAAGTTTTGCAATAAGAAAAGTAATAAGAAAAGTAATAGGCAACTTAAGCTTTCTTTTAGTTGGATCGAAGTCTTTTAGTAAGTTACAAACAACCTTAACATGGTTGAACAACTGCACGGGAAAGAAAATTTTCATTCCTATAATTATTCAACCCCCCCCCAAAAAAAAACTATATATATATACATATACATATACATATATATATATACATATACATATATATATACATATATATATATATATATATATATATATATATATATATATATACTTAACATGAATGAAGACAAGATTTTTTTTTTTTTTGTCTTCATTCATGTTAAGTATATTTTTATTATGAAGATCAAATCTTTACTCATTGGATGTTCGTGAGAAGACTTTATATATATATATATATATATATATATGTATATATATAGTTTTTTTTTTTTTTTTTGGGGGGGGGGGGGGGGGGGGGTTGAATAATTATAGGAATGAAAAGAAACACCGTCAATCAGCTCAACTCGATCGTGCACATTTCGGGCAGACTCCATCGGAAAAAATAACATCAATAAACATTGGTACATTGCAATCTTTACAAATATCAAAGTTGTTTGGTTTTACAGCGATTTTTGGCACTTGATCTAAAAAATAACTTTACAGTCAAAATACTCAGCGCGTTCCGCTTATTATTCGAGAACAACTTTCATTAATCGCGAACGGATTACATTATTGGAATCAAACTTCCAATTTTAAATCGAATATTGTCATCACCAAACGGTTGCCTCATTTGAAATTGATTAAATTCTGACTGAGATGAAGTCTTTATGCCGTGTTCACGTGCGAAGTAGTGTCGGTGGCTTGGCACTGTTTGCATCTGACTATACAGCTGTTTCGAGAAAGGTTGTCGGAAAATAGCGTAAAAGTGCACGCGACAATCCCGAAAGATATTGTGGGTAGTCATCGATCAACGCTTTATCCTAAAAACTCCTTTATCCATATGGCCAACCATCTGAGATCGTCGCTGTACGGACGAGGCATTGCGGATTTGATGTATTAATTTGACTTATTAACATTCAGTGATCATATCCCAAATTAATTTTCGGGATTATCGCGTGCACTTTTGCCCTTTTTTCCGACAACCTTTCTTGAAACAGCTGTATACTTCGGGTCGCTCGACACGGTATTCAGTATTCATTCGTTATTTCACACGAAGCTTCCGTTGGATTATTGCAATATTCGATTTAAAATTGGAAGTTTGATTTCAATAATGTAATCCGTTCACGATTAATGAAAGTTATTCTCGAATAATAAGCGGAACGCGCTGAGTATTTTGACTGTAATTTGCACAGACATGTGTCTTTCAAACACAAATTTTGTATCGGGCCGGTCAATATTTTCACCTCCCAACCGTCTATCTTCTTGCTGATGTAATCATACTCGTGTTTCACCTATCTTGTTAAATCAAGGGCTTTTTTGGCGGTCTTGCATCCAAACAATAGTTTTGTTCGTTTCGATATTTCTTAAAACATAAGTATAAGAATAAGAATAATTTATTTTATTCCTGTTATGAACAGCCTCCCGAATTTTATCCGTCATTTGCGGAAATATCGAGTTATTTAGGTTAAAAAGAAAATGCTTTTCGATAAGTTGTCTGACGCGCTCTTCAAATACATTATTGTAGTTAGCGTTTGCTAACCAGTTGCGATTGACAGGCGGGTCCGCAACATAGTTTTCTCCCAATTCATACAAAGGATCAAATTCTTCAATAGTTTGTTGTTTTCTGTGAGACCGTCTGGGACGTGGTGCTTTTGTGTTTTTTGTTTGTCTTTTTTTTTCTTGGGCCGGGGCGGTTTTGGGGTTGAGGTTGAAGCGGAGATGTAAGGTTTTTATTGTCCTCTGTTGTAAGAAAATCATCAAAATCCGAATGGAGCTTCACGTTTAAGGGTGTCAAGGTAAACGATAAAAGCCTGAAAGGCACGCTCTGTAAACGTGGGCACCGCCATCGTTATATATACATGTATACCGTGTACCAAAGAAAATGATTTCTTCAATTGGTTGTCAAACCACAATCTTTGCAACGATCACACATGATTGACGCCATTTTCAAAATATACCCTTTTGTTTAATATGAAAACAAAAAACGGGTTTTTCCCTTTCATGACTCAAACTTTTGTTACGCTTGATCTCTTAACACCGAGCCTTCTCGAAAGTTCTAAAATGTTCAATGCGACTTTCCCTTCCCACGGGCCTTTTCCCTTTCCACATTCTTTGCGTTGCTCACTCATACAATTCTGACTCCCTATATATACTACTAAAAGAAACCGCTCATACAAAGCCTTTAAACTGAAAGCAAATTTAATCTCAGACACGTAATTCTTAATAATTCATGCAGTGTTCCACGTATCAAAAGAGCGCATGCTCTGTCAAGGTAATAACAGTGTGACCCTTATTGTATTGTAAGCCTTCTTATGGAACGCAGTCGTTATTAATGGCGGAACTTCAATCATATTGCTATTTTCTTGTCATCTACCTTATTACTTATGTGACTTTATCAGGTAAGGAAGTTTTTTTTCTCCCGTTAAGTTCTATTGGGAATTTAACACTATAAGATTTCGCAATGCTCTATTCTGACGCCCAATAGTCTATTAGCACTATCACATTTCACATTTGTTTACGTTTTGTTTAATCGATCAGTTTTTCATTGTCATTACAGTGACTCACGCACAACTTGTTACGAACAATATCTTGACTTCGGTTTTAATCAGCTGTAAACTTATATTTGTCTGTGGAAAATGTACGCATTAATTTTGAAGACTTCTTTTTATTACATCTACATCATAGTTCTTGCCGATCAGTATTCTATTTACGTGAAATCGCTTCCATAACCGATTTATCTTGCCATTATTAAACTGTTTAAGAAGTTAAGGCGCATTGACATGAGCTTTTTTCAAAGTTTCCACTGGACATTTCCTTATAAATTCATGAGGACAATGAACAATACAACGATTCAAAACAATTTATGTTTACTTGAACACTGCCGAAGCGCGGTTCACTGATTGCAGTTATACGCCTTACGTGTACTCTTTAAAAACGCCGTGGAAAAAAGCATTGAATCGTCCGTATCAAAGTTCACAGCTCGATTCCAGTTTTGGAAGTGAAAAATTCATATTCAACGAAAATGTAATTGTCCGCTTAGATCCGTCCACGTGACATTTTCTAAGAGGACTCAGACATCGTTGCAGACTGTTTGAAGTATATATGAGATAAATTTCTATCAGATGAAAAAGTGCCAAGGTGAGTTATTTAAAGAGAAGGCACTTATTCTGTGGCAACACATGTTCCTCTCAGGGCTTAAATTTTTCCACTAATGTCTTGCCGAAACTCTTAGTTAGAGACTGCACCAATCATTAACATCGTCAGTCTTTCGTTGATTCGAAGGTTAGCTAAACTCTAGAAAGAAGCAGAGAGGCATTAATTTAGTAACTGTAAATTGCTATGGACGGTTGGAAGGTCGAGCCACAACAGAAGCAGTTAGCAGAGACTTGTGCAACTGAGGCTAAAATCTTGGGAAAAAAGTTATTTGCATAGTGAGTCTTTTTTAATTATTTTAAAAAACAAATATGTTACCGTTTGATGTGCTGTACAAACACCCCCAATTGCTTTGCCGGTGAGTTATACCCAGGCCCGATGCCGGCCTCTTTGATATAACCGAGGTATGGAGTTTAAACGGAACGAATCCGTTGTATCTGAAGGTACATTTACCTTTATGTACCTTTTTTAAAACTGGGTCTTGGATTTGAAGGATGCAGAACATTTTCCTTCTAGTATAGTATGAGTATGTATTACTGTTTCTAAAAGAGATATTGCGGAGCTACATCGATCCATAATTTATCCTTTACGAAGTCAAAGTTCATCTAGGCAGAGTAAACTTTAGGGGTGTAACTGACATTTGCACAATAATGATTTCTTCCAGACACTATATTTATGTGGACTGCACCTCCTCCAGCTTGGAATCAAACCAACCCAGGGATAGCAAATATTCAAACTGCTGTTACTAAAGCGATAAATGGAAGTTCTAATGTTATTTTGAAATGGAATTACACTTTATTAGATGGCCAGAATATTGATTTCACCTACTTTGCTATCGGTAATGGTATCAGTCAGCCAGATGACATCGGCTTTGTGTTGAGTGGAATCTCTTCCTTAAATGACAGAAATGACTACCGAGCACGGTTTAGCATTGGTAGTACGAATGAATATTCTACAGTGATATTAAAAACGGTGTCAGAAAGGATCAGATACATGGGCATACAATGTACGGGTTGAGGTAAAAGGTAAGATTGTGGACTTTAATTTCTGAAAAGAATTATTGCTAGAGCGTCCGAGGAGGATTTTTATTAAGTCAATCCATGATATTCGATCTCCGAAGATCCGTTTCTCTGTGTTAGTAGACTGACTGTATTCATAACGTTGGTGTCTTATAAAGATGATTTTAATTAAAGTGAAAGATATTGTGGTCTTGATTGCTTGTTTGATTCACAACATTGACAATGACATTGAACATTATGAACATTAAAGAAGTCTCGACTTTGAACTGCCTATCTTTTCTTTTTCTGCAAGTGAACTGCTGTTGGTTTATGCTGATAAAAGGTGGTTATATTTTAAGGTCCTTATCTTTTCTTGGTTCGACTTTGTAGTTCCTGCAGGCATCACCGACATTTCTGGTAATCAGACAGTCACTCCGAATGAAACAGTTCATCTCAACTGTTCAGCTACTGGTCATCCAGCACCGGGCATCAGCTGGATGAAAGTGTCTGATAACAGTGTTGTCACCTTTCCTTTGACCATCACTGGTGTAAAGGACGAAGGAGCCTACAGATGTTCTGCTAGTAATGGAATCGGAAACCCGGCCAGCAAGGATGTCTTTATCACTGTGCAAAGTAGGTCCAAACAGTATTTATGATAACACACACAATGCGAAAACAATGCCGGAGGCTTTCCCTTTTTTACAATACAATTTCTAAATATTGGCATAAGTTAACCATGTTTGGAGCAATTAAATATGTAATGGAGAATAATTGTGGCCAGCAGGAGTAGCAATATTTTTAGTACTTCATTTTATAAAAAAATCGAAAATAGGCGCTGACAGTTCGAGCCAGTTGCAATGTCCGTGAGAGTTGTCTTCCTGCCATAAGTACCTGTGGGTTTAGTCTTTCGTCTGTACCATAAAATACATATTAATAGGAAAAAAAATAAATGCACATTTTCATACTTACTACAAGCTCAAACGTTCTTTGTTACAGACTACAGTCCAATAAACACAAATCTGACAACTAATTTGAAGGCAGACAACACTGTTGCTGTAGATTCCAATTTTACCCTCATCTGCAGTGCACGTGCAGACCCACCTGCAAAGTATCGATTCTACAGAGGACAGGAAAGTTTGTTTAACACCACAACTGGCAGTAACATTGCGGCGTATACGACATCAATCAATGAAAAAATAAATCAAGTGAACTTCAGTTGTACTCCATTTAATGGGTATGGTGAAGGACCCACAGAATTTATTACTCTGGCAGTGAAATGTAAGTAAATTCGCATGTATACAGCTATTTTAATTAAAGGCCCACCTTTACCCAAAATGCTGTGCGCGCCGTGATCACTTTCGGTGCTGAATTTCGTGTAACACGAAATTCACGCTTGAATGCGTGCAACCAATCAGATCACGCGTATGAACAATGGAGCATTTCAAAACAAAAACAAACAACCGCAACGTCGTTTGGGCGAAGGTGTGCCTTTAAAGGACCCTAGTCATCAAAAATGCACTACGCGCTCAAACGGTGAAATCCGCCATTTTCGATGCCATCGAAATTACTGAACATTGCATAGTGAATCGGAATCTCACTGCATCGTCCCAAGTTGTGTAAATGAAAGTCTGTAACTGTTATCGTGGCTTTTTTGAATTATTAGTCTATCGGTTTGAATGATTTTTTCGTAGTTTTGCGCTACCGATGGACAAGGTTTTGACATCCAAAGTCAATGGTCTTATGGCCTCACGGTTTCCCAAGCGTGGACGGCTGAAGGCGCCAGGAAATGCAAAGAAAACTATTCTTCGCGAATCGACTTTCCACCTTTGGATTACGAGCAAAAGTGAGGCTGGAATCGTACGGCTAAACCATAGCCAGTTCGCCGAATTGTTGTTGTTAAAGAATGTACAACAGTTGCATCCGGCCGTGAGAATTATGAAACAGTAAACATGCTGGAGATTCAAATATTTCACAAACTGATTTCATGATGGATGCAATAACGCCATACGTTTAACAACGAAAGTACAGCCTAGCTCCGAGACACGCAACTTAAACGCAGAATAAACTCTGAGGAGTCGAAAAAAATTGTAATATGCTATTATTCTATGGAATCATTGATGAAGAAACTCTATCTCGGAAGCCATGCTAACCGCATACTTGCGCTCACACAAAATTACGGACTAAGAAATTAACTCAGTGATCCTAGTATTCAGCGACTACTACTGATCTTGCAAACTATGCGCTAAAGAAACAATATTGTTATGCCGAGAACTAGAAAACAGCGATGACATAACTAAATATTATCATAGTAAACGGCTCTGGAAAGCATAAATATCTCCTGTCAGTATCAGAGACTTTCCTAAGATCAAAGAATCGGCAACATTGAACTGAGAACAACAGTCCTGTTATATCTTAATTTTGATCTATAAAAAGAAATCTCTCAGACACGTACTTGGGGTAACCCTATTGTAAAGCCGGGCTGAAATGTTTTTTTTTTTTGCGACAAGCAGGATTCGTGCTAGGCCTGTCACCTTTTATAACGATATTTTTATAAATATCTCGCCTCTGACCTTTCGCGACGATTTCCTTACGTTTGGTCACGCGCCACGTGTAATATAATACCGAAACTCCCGCATGTAAACAAAAACAAAGGTGTGGCTGACAAGGGTCCTTTAACGTTGTCGGGTGAAAGCTTAAAGCTCAAAGCTGAAAGCCAATAAAAATAAACCGAGCGCTTGTTCCAGGCATGCAGATAGTTGGGAACGGCGAAACGATAAGAAACGGCGCAAGTGAGCGATGCAACGAATTTTCCATTTTTGCTATATTACTTTTGTGCAGTACCTTTGGTTCTATTAAATACAGGTACAACGATAATTGTAACGTTGTTTCCAGTAGAGCTGGTCGACTTGTGGTTGTCAGCCCACCTTTGGTTGTTATTACGATTCACCCTGCGCTTTTAAATGATAATCACAACGGCATTTACGACCCTGAAGAGTATGATTTGTAAATCTAAATCCAACTAGTACCAAAAAAAAAAGTTTATTCTAGTGAAATCTTCAAACCTTGTACGTTATGTACAATTCCTGCGCTGACTTTTAACATTTATATATATATTTTTCTAATATAAAAGCAAATACCACCAGACTTTATGACTTTCTTAAGACTTTTTCTGGCAACATTTTGGAAAGACTTCTCATTGGTACGTTTCTACGACAAGAAAAATTAACATTCATGCTTTTTAAAGTTTGGATATTTTTTTACCTTTTAATGAAAATTTGAAAGTTAATCCTCGTAACGTTTACATTTTGTATCCCATTTTGGAATCAATTTGGACTGGTTTTGGAGGTTTTGGAGAACTATAAAAATCTAGTATGGTAGATCCCAGATGACGATTAGTAAATTAGCAGACTTTTCAACTTGTTTGTACATGTACAAGTGTAGTCTTGTTTGTTTGTTTTGTACAAGCACAAATTACAAGGTACAGTTATTCGATAATATAGTATGTTTACTGATTATACTTATCTGCCGAGCTGACTGAGTTACCATGTATCAATAAAGTTGTCTCTCTCCCTTACTTCCTTTCTAGACCTTCCATCTACTTCAAATCTGACGAGTGTTCCTAAAAACACCACAGTGCTGCGAGGCAATACCGTGTCATTAACCTGCAGTACAGAAGCAAACCCTGATGCCCATGTGTATCAATTATATGCCAATGGTATCCTTATTGGCAACAGCAGCTCGGGTGTGTTCAATGTCACTGTTGAGACAGATGGAGTGTACACCTGTGTTCCTATCAACACAGTGGGCACAGGACATAATGCTACTGTCAACATCACCGCGGTTGGTGAGTCAGTAGATAGTGGTTAACATGGCATCTCTAAATTCAAATGATTCTTTTAAAATTGCTTATTTGTTATACATAATGTACGCCTTTTCTCATTCATCAATTGCTTCTGTTTATGAATATGTTGTTGTTCCTAATAATTCTAAAATTATTTTTGCAGATGCTACGTCAGTAAAAATTGAAACGACAGCAAACACTGTGATGGAGGGGAACAACATTTCATTATTTTGTAATGCATCTGGCAAACCTGAACCTACCATAACATGGATCAGAGTTGGCAGTTTAGAGGTCCTCTCTAACACACCATCACTCACAGTTGTGAATGTGAGCAGACCTGGAACCCCTGATCACATGGTCCAGTATCAGTGTACAGCCAGTAATGGAGTGGAGAGTCCTTCTATAGATGTTGCAAATATTTCTGTCCTTTGTAAGTCTACGTTGCTTTCGTTTTCGTGTTCTCTTAAGTCTAACTTATACAAACACTGACATATTCCAAGTGTTGACGTCAGGATCACATGTGCTCCGTTCCTCAATAGAAAATGCTAGGCTTCAAAGCAGCAATTCGTTTGATTGTTTCGAATAAATCAAAGAAATGAATTTAAGATAAACATTTTAATTTTGGTACGTGTACTTGAAGTAAAAATTATAACGTACTGTTATTTTAAACTTCCGTATGTTTACTGTATTCATTCCAATTGTTTTTAGATCTTCCATCTACTTCAGTTCTTACAACTGTTCCTAACAACACCACAGTGCTGCGTGGCAATACCGTGTTATTAATCTGCAATACAGAAGCAAACCCTGATGCCCATGTGTATCAGTTCTATGTCAATGGTATCCTCATTGGTAACAGCAGCTCGGGTGTGTCCAACGTCATTGTTGAGACAGATGGAGTGTACACCTGTGTTCCTATCAACACAGTGGGCACAGGACAAAATGCTTCTATCAACATCACCGCGGTTGGTGAGTCAGTAGATAGTGGTTAGCATGTCTCTCCTGAATTCAAATGATTCTTTTAGAATTGTTTATTTGTTATACATGATGTATGCCTTTCAAGTGCTTCTGTTTATGAATATGTTGTTGTTGATAATAACCCTAAAATTATTTTTGCAGATCCCTCGTCAATAATAATCGAAAAGACAGCAGACACTGTGATAGAGGGAAACAACATTTCATTATTTTGTAATGCATCTGGCAAACCTGAACCCACCATAACATGGATCAGAGTTGGCAGTTTAGAGGTCCTCTCTAATACACCGTCACTCGCAGTTGTGAATGTGAGCAGACCTGGGACCCCTGATCACATGGTCCAGTATCAGTGTACAGCCAGCAATGGAGTGGAGAGTCCTGCTACAGCTGTTGCAAATATTTCTGTCCTTTGTAAGTCTACGTTGCTTTCGTTTTCGTGTTCTCTTAACTTAAACTTATATAAACATGACATATTCCAAGTGTCAACGTCAGGATCACATGTGCTCCGTTCCTCAATAGAAAATGCTAGGCTTCAAAGCAGCAATTCGTTTGCTTGTTTCAAATAAATCAAAGAAATGAATTTAAGATAAACATTTTTGGTACGTGTACTTGAAGTAAAAATTATAACGTACTGTTATTTAAAACTTCCGTATGTTTACTGTATTCATTCCAATTGTTTTATAGATCTTCCATCTACTTCAGTTCTTACAACTGTTCCTAACAACACCACAGTGCTGCGTGGCAATACCGTGTTATTAATCTGCAATACAGAAGCAAACTCTGATGCCCATGTGTATCAGTTCTATGTCAATGGTATCCTTATTGGTAACAGCAGCTCGGGTGTGTTCAACGTCACTGTTGAGACAGATGGAGTGTACACCTGTGTTCCTATCAACACAGTCGGCACAGGACAAAATGCTTCTATCAACATCACCGCGGTTGGTGAGTCAGTAGATAGTGGTTAGCATGGCTCCCTGAATTCAAATGATTCTTTTAGAATTGTTTATTTGTTATACATGATGTATGCCTTTCAAGTGCTTCTGTTTATGAATATGTTGTTGTTGATAATAATCCTAAAATTATTTTTGCAGATCCCGCGTCAGTAATAATCGAAAATACAGCAGACACTGTGATAGAGGGAAACAACATTTCATTATTTTGTAATGCATCTGGCAAACCTGAACCCACCATAACATGGATTAGATTTGGCAGTTTAGAGGTCCTCTCTAATACACCATCACTCACAGTTGTGAATGTGAGCAGACCAGGAACCCCTGATCACATGGTCCAGTATCAGTGTACAGCCAGTAATGGAGTGAAGAATCCTGCTATAGATGTTGCAAATATTTCTGTTCTTTGTAAGTCTACGTTACTTTCGTTTTCGTGTTCTCCTTAGGGGCTATTCACATGATACCGGAATGACTTTCATTCTGTAACGAGTTCATTCCGTCTCCATATATTTCTCTGTATCTGTTTACATGATACCAAGACGAAATTTTGTTCCCGTACAGCTCATTCCGGAATGAGTTCACTCCGGTTTTCAATCCGAATGAAATTCTCGTTCAGGTATGACATTTCATTCTGGTATCATGTAAACTGAAAACGAACTTTGTTCCAAGATGAAAACTGCAAACCTTGTAGTCTGGGGCGAGTTGCGCACGCATATCGTTGCGCGAAACTTGCGCCATCTTTGTTTTCTGATCTAGCGCGAAAACCACGCTAGCGAGAACGCCTTAGGCTGAGCCGGTTGATTTTGTCATGTGAATACAGTACGTACTTCATTTTGGAACGAAACTCATTCCGGAATGAAACTCATTCCGGTATCATGTGTATAGCCCCTAAGTTAACTTATACAAACATAACAAATTCCAACTGTGAAAGTCACACGTGTTTTGTTCTTCATTTTAAATGCTACGCTTTTAAGCAGTAATTCATTCGTTTGTTTTAAACAAATCAAAGTAATGAATTACTTTTGATACTTGAAATACAAATTAAACCGTACCGTTATTTGATAATTCCATATGTGTACTCAGTGTATTCCGATTGTTTTTAGACCTTCCATCTACTTCAGTTCTTACAACTGTTCCTAATAACACCACAGTGCTGCGGGGCAATACCATGTCATTAATCTGCAGTACAGAAGCAAACCCTGATGCCCATGTGTATCAGTTCTATGTCAATGGTGTCCTTATTGGCAACAGCAGCTCGGGTGTGTTCAATGTCACTGTTGAGACAGATGGAGTGTACACCTGTGTTCCTATCAACACAGTGGGCACAGGACACAATGTTTCTATCAACATCACCGCGGTTGGTGAGTCAGTGAATCCAGTTCATACACATGATTCTTTTATTTTTGTTATACGCGATGTTTGACTTTATCATTTTGAAGTTCTCCTGTTTATGTAAATGTGCTAATAATTTAATCCTAAAAACTTTATTTCATTTTAATTTGCAGATGTTTCGTCAGTAATAATCGAAAAGACAGCAGGCACTGTGATAGAGGGGAACAACTTTTCATTTTTTTGTAATGCATCTGGCAAACCTGAACCCACCATAACATGGATCAGATTTGGCAGTTCTGAGGTCCTCTCTAATTCACCATCACTCACTGTTATGAATGTGAGCAGACCTGGGACCCCTGAAAACATAATCCAGTATCAGTGTACAGCCAGTAATGGAGTTGGGCGTCCTGCCTCAGCTTTTTCAAATATTACCGTTCATTGTAAGTCTGTATTACGTTCTTTTCAGTGTTCTCTTCAGCTTAAAGGGGCATTGTCACGCAGATTTTGCTGTGTTTTGGTCAAAATACACTAAATATATGACAAAGTACCTTTGCTCAAACATAAAGTTGCTTTTAGAACACCAGTGATTTCTTCATGGAAGAACAAACCATAATAAGTTTTTCTGCGATTTTTCCACGACTCTTGGGAGGAACTTGAAAAAATTGGCCAATTTTTTCAAGTTGCAATCCATTTCCATCCTGGCCATACGCAGTCAAAGATAACGAATACTAGTTTCTGTGCACTCGAAGATTATTTCTTAACAAAACTGGACCATTATTTTAAGGTTGCCATTGAAATAAATATGTTTTTCGGCTTTTCAAAGTGATACTAAAAATAGGTGACAGTGTCCCTTTAACGTCCTGTGCTGTAGCTATGTTCCTGAATGAAAGTGTTAGATTATAACAAGAGAATAATTAATTCTAGTATAATCTCAACCTTGCACGATCAGATGTTTAATTTAAAGAGAGGCGCGATCAGGAATTGCTAAATAAATGTTTTGTAAGTACTTGAATCCACTTAACATGATTGTTTAAAGTGAAATGGAATGACATTTTCGACTCGTTTCTTTATACTAACAAATTAAGAGCAGATCCGTGCAAGAATCAAACAAAATCGCAAATCTTCGGCAAAGCTGAAAAAAATCAAATTCGCTCCTCTTTTGCATATAGATAGTCTATAGTAAGTACATGAATGCCATGTAGTTTTTTCCTTGAAATATCTCTTTGTTTCCGAGAAAAACGAAGAAAGTCGTTTTCACCTCAGGGCACAATTCGGCAATCCCAAACACATGCAAACAGGGTTGAAATAGGTCATGATTCACTCGACTCGCGTATGAAAACTACTGCGCTAGAAAAAGCTGTCATAGTTCCAATTTGTTGTATAACTTGTCATAGTCTAAACACCATGATTTCATAAAAATTGGATTAATCTAAGTATTCAAGGGAAGCCAAAAGCTTATGGCTCTCCCGTGCTCCGTAAAACGGTAGGCGAAAAACAACAATGATTTTGAGCACGAGAATTTAGTTTTATCGACTGAGTCGATAAGGTGAATTGACCACCGTAAAAAGATTCAAATAGCTGACGTTTCGAGCGCTAGCCCTTCGTCGGAGCGAATCAAGGAATTGTGGGTAGTGTGTGGTTTTATATAGTAAGCGGTGGAGTTACGCTATTGGTGGAAATTTGGTGACGTGAAAAGCAAATGTAGATTAGTTGAATGAAAAGCGTTCGTTGATTCCGTGGGGTTTGAAAGTGCCGATTTGAAAGATGATTTTTTGTTCTAGGTTTTTACGGCTTTCTGTGTTACCCTGGTGTAGGGAAAGGCCGCAGATTGTCATGTGTTGTTTAGAATGGTTAGTAAGATTAAAATGGCGCGCGACTGGTTTGGATGCGTCTTTGTCATTTTTTTCAACGTCTCGGAGATGTTCACGAAAACGGTCGCCCAGTCTCCTCCCTGTTTCGCCAATGTATATCTTTTTGCAAAAAGTACATGTAATGCAGTAGATAACATTTACGGAGGTGCATGTAAAACGATCAGTGATTTTAATAGATCGTTTGGGTCCTGTTATTTTGTCCGCGTTGTGAATGAAAGGACAAGTGTTACATCGTGTGCGTGTGCATTTGAAAGTTCCCGGTACATCGTCAGATTTCAGTGCGCTCGTAACTAGAAAGTTGCCTATGTTTTTGTCACGTTTGAATGAAATTAGTGGGGGTTGTGAAAAAATTCTGCCAGTTTCGGGGTCGTTTTGGAGTAATTTGAAATTTTTTAAAATGATGCTTTTGACTGTGTTGTTGTGTGGGTGGAAAGTGAGGGTGAATGGAATTCTCTCGTTCTCTTCCTTCTGTGGCGTTTGTAGTGCTGACTGTCTGTCGATCTGTTGTGCACGTTGTTGGCCCGTATTAACAACAGAGTCAGGGTACCCACGTTTCTTGAAATTCGACGAAGGGCTAGCGCTCGAAACGTCAGCTATTTGAATCTTTTTACGGTGGTCAATTTACCTTATCGACTCAGTCGATAAAACTAAATTCTCGTGTTTCATCCCCCCACCGACGCAGCACCACAGTTTCTCTAGAAACTAACCCCAATGATTTTGAGCATGTGCCTTTGTTCAGAATTTCGTAATATTACGAATGACAATACTAGAATTGACGATCTTTCAAAATATGTAAAGTTTAGTCTGGGGAAATGAATTTGAGATTTTTAAGAATTTGTTGAAAATCGTGAACGAAAGACATAAAATCACGCCACCTTGTGTATGCGTGACCAACAACAAAAACACTTAGAACGTTTTTCCTTGAGAAATCTTGGCAATTAAACTCTGACGCCAAAAAACAATGGAAACATACAAACCTTAACTTGGATATGACATTCTTGGATGTCCAAAATGTTTCGTTTTGCCGTCTGTTCAATTTATCATGAACAGTGAAGATCAGTGAAGCCCGTAGCCACGATCAAAACCGCTTTACTTTTCGCTGAATTCTTCGTAGCTCACTTTGCACTTTCGTACTCTTTATACTGTTGATACATTTTTTACCAGATTTCTGGCGGAAACTGTAAAAGGGCTGACAATAAAGCGAACTAGTTCAAGCATGTGTTCCCAGTTTTCCATCCTTGCATAACCGTGAATCATTTTGAGACCTTATGCAAATTACGTCTGAAATTTGCATATCAGGATGGGCAAGCGTTCGTGACAGTCACGGTTGGTACACAGGGTGGATATTAAGGTATTCTCAGTGGCCAAAATTCCATATTTTTGTCTTGAAGTTTGATGATTGTTGTTCGGAAGTCTTCAATTAATACAGTTCAAAACAGGAAAGAGATCTCGTGGGTTTTAAAATACAGTATTGACAGAAAACCAATATTTATTACATGGGTGGGTTTGGGTTGGGGTGGATCTTGTCGGCCTGGATTTCACATGTTAAGCTACACAAATAATCTTTTAAACGAGAACGCAGGTACAAAGATTGAGAAATTTTGATCCATTTACTTGTCATTGTTTTTATTTTTAGAGTTTTATAAATTCTTCTCCTTCCGCTTCTGTTACCTGATTGGACTGCTATGGTAAAACAACAACAAAGACAGGCCAGCCCTAGTTTCATTTCTAGAGTGTGACAATCGACAATGCTTTAGTCGTGAGAGGAACATATATTCCTCCTTCATTGTCCCGCTTTTAATAAGAAATATTTCGGTTAATCTTCTCTTTAGCCGATACATACATGACTCGCGCTTTCCGCTTATTCCTTGCTCTGGTATTACCTTTTTCTGTTTTTTAAGAGGGAGGTCGGGCAATAAGAAATCAATTCCTGCGAAAAATTGCAGACGAAAAAAAATAAACACAATAAGATGAAGTGAAGAATCAATGCAAGGCACGTTTCATGCACAGCATTAAGAAATATAATTGATCAACTAATCAATTAATTAATTAATGCCAATATAATGAAAAGAAAATAAATTGATGTGATATTTTTTTGGTGTATATTGTAGGAGAGCTATAAGGCATTTAACTCTTAAACACCCTTATGGACTACTGGTCCTAGAAAGAAAATTAGGAAACCATGGAACAAAGAATCTTCCGCATTCTGAATTCTTAGGGGTTTTTACAACAACAACAAACAACAACAGTTTTATTTGAAACCTTCCAATTACAACAGTACCTCCCATCTATCATACATACATAATTTCATTCCACTTTAAGCGAGTGCTACGTCGCTTGTACAATATATGATAGTCCAATACACCCTCTGGTGTCGTATTCAGGGGCCATGCGCACCCCATTGGGAGAGATGGGGCAGAAAACGTTTGGGAAAGTTCTGCTTTCTCTAGTTCAGGTACTGCAGTCGCACAGTGTTCAGAGCCTTGAAGCATACCGCACTGTACATAGCGCGAGCATTAAGCGTTTTAAAAAAAAATACATGAAACATATGGCAAAAAGACCCCTGAATACCTTATCCACCCATGTACCAACCGTGACTGTCACGAACGCTTGCTCAACCTGATATGCAAATTTGAGACGTAATTTGCATATAGTCTCAAAACGGTTCACGGTTATGCAAGGATGGAAAACTGGGAACACATGCTTGAACTAGTTCGCTTTATTGTCAGCCCTTTTACAGTTTCCGCCAGAAATCTGGTAAAAAATTGTATCAACAGTATAAAGAGTACGAAAGTGCAAAGTGAGCTACGAAGAATTCAGAGAAAAGTTTTTAAAAGCGTTTTTGATCGTGGCTACGGCCTACACTGTTCATGATAAACTTCACGAATGAAATTGAACAGACGTCAAAACGAAACACTATGGACATTCAAGAATGTCATATCCAAGTTAAGGTTTGTATATTTTCATTCTTTTTTTGTTTTTTGGCGTCAGAGTTGCCAAGATTCCTCAAGGAAAAACGTTTTTGTTTTTGTTGTTGGTCACGCACACACACAAGATGGCGTGATTTACGTCTTTCGTTCACGATTTTCAACAAATTCTTAAAAATCCCAAATTCATTTCCCCAAACTAAACTTTACATATTTTGAAAGATCGTCAACTCTAGTATTGTCATTCATAATATTACGAAATTCTGAACAAAGGCACATGCTCAAACCCATCGCTGTTTTTCGCCTACCGTTTTACGGAGAACGGGGGAGGCATAAGCTTTTGACTTCATTTGAAATACTTAGATTAATCTAATTTTTATCAAATCATGGTATTTAGACTGTGACAAGTTGTACAACAAATCGGAGCTATGACAGCTTTTTCTGGTGCAGTAGGTTTGATACGCGAGTCGAGTGAATCATGACTTGTTTTAAGCCTATTTGGTGTCGCCAAATCGAACCCCGGGCTTAAAACTAATGTTTTCGTTTTCCCAGAAATAAATAAGTTTTTCAAGAAAAAAACTACACAGCAATTGTATACTTACTAAGGGCTACCTGTATGCAAAAGAAGAGCGAATTTCAGTTTTTTAACTTTGCCGTGTAATGTTTGATTTTTGCACGGATTTGCTCTTAAAGTCCATTTTTCACTGATTCATAATTTTCAAATTTAACTTATGGTCAAGCAACGAAAAGTATTTTTTTGGACGTCCAAAGTTGGTCAAAAATGAACTTTTCGTGTCCTGGGACCTGGAACTAGTATAAAAAGAAACATAGAATGCACGATCACTGCAACAAACCATCGAGAATGGCCGGATCTGGGTTTCCAGATCTAGATCAGTGTTAATACTTGAAGTGAAACAAAAGAAACGGCAAACTGATCCTTACTGCAGAAAAACAGAAGCAGAAATGGTGACGTCATCAGTTGTGCAAAAATGCCAAAAATGCGGTGTCGCTTTCAAACTTTTCAGTATTTCTCGTAAACAAACCACTTTTATAGCTATATTTTTGCAGTTTTGCTCAGTTGGAAATGTCCTCCGATTATGAATTTTGACTACCATGTTGACTACGACGGTCTGCTCAACTGTTAACGTCACAAGTCCTAATTTGCATATTTTGGCCGCGCGCTGGCTGTCCCATATTTTTGGCTCAAATAGGTTAACTTTGAGGTAAGAAAAATAAATAGATTGCGCGCTTGACCATAACTTAAATTGGAAAATTATGAATCAGTGGAACATGAACTTCAAGTTTGAGTATAAAAAAAAAACGGTTCTAAAATTTTTATTTCATAGGCACTTTAACATTATGATTATGATGCTAAATTCCATTGCAGATCGTCCATCTACTTCAGCACTTACAAATGTTCCAAGTAACACCAAAGTACTACGCGGCAATACCGTGTCATTAATCTGTAGTACAGATGCTAGCCCTAATGCTCATGTGTATCAGTTCTACTTTAATGATACCATTATTGGCAACAGCAGTTCAGGTGTGTTGAACGACACTGTTGACGCAGATGGAGTGTACACATGTGTTCCTATCAACATTATTGGCACAGGACACAATGCTACAGTCAGCATCACTGTCGTAGGTAAGTTAAACAAAGTAAAAAGCAAACTGTAAAAGGTTTGCTTTATACCACATTGAAACCAAATTTGGACTAGATATAAACACTGCCATAAGAAAGCTATGTGCGACCTTTGATGCAATTTTACAAGATGCAAGCAACAAACCAAGTTGTCTCCTTTGTACATTGTATTCACCAAAAAAGAAGAAAAGCTGATGTTTCGGATCAAATGGAATTATATCAGGTGGGATTAACCCGGTTAATTGATGGCAAAGTTGATTTTCTTAAGGTGAATCTTTGTGCATTTTTTAAAAGCTCTAGCTTTTAAAATTCCCTATAGTGGTTATATTGTAACTTCTTATACTTCCAAACACTTAATTAAGAAAATAATTGCCTTATATTCTGCTTCC
The DNA here is from genome assembly GCA_024195265.1 of Dendrophyllia cribrosa. Taxonomy (NCBI): domain Eukaryota; kingdom Metazoa; phylum Cnidaria; class Anthozoa; order Scleractinia; family Dendrophylliidae; genus Dendrophyllia; species Dendrophyllia cribrosa. Next base: position 10,326,485 of record JAJLRJ010000010.1, read on the forward strand.
ACTTCGTCCCTTTAGTCCCACCTTCGGTGAATGTCTATCCTGCTTCAGCCACTGTTGTGAAGGGAAACAGCATCACACTTTCTTGCAATGCATCTGGTAAACCCGAACCTTCTCTATCTTGGACCAAAGTTGGTGCATCAGATCAAGTGTTGTCGCAACATTCGTCACTCACGGTGAATTTGGGGAGCCCTAAGAACGCTGATAACATGATTCGGTATCAATGTTCAGCCAGTAATGGAGTGGGAAGCCTTGCGGTAGATACCGCTGACATCACTGTCCGCTGTACGTAGGTGTTTCTGTTTGACAAAATAATTCTATTATGACGTGCGTTCAGATATAGATCAGAGGTTACGTCAAAATGCGGTAAGAACAAAAAAGTGGGCAACGAGCCGCAGGCAAGTTGATCACTTTTGTTCTTAGCACATCATGACATCTTCCGTGATCTGTAACAGAACAGGCGAATGGCAAAATGGAATCTACTTGTTTTATACAAGACAAGGGAAGAAAAGCTAGCCTGACTGTGACTTTGGCTTTTCCACGTCAACAAAGCCAGTCTTCGCTTCGGTTTCGTCTTTATCTTACATGTAATGTTCAATACCTTCCTTTTCTATTTTTCTATGCATTCACTTGCCCTATCCGGAATAACCTCGTCCACATTTTTAAAACTATCCGCCATGTAGAAAGAAGCGTCAGCTGTGTGTCTCTACTGTAATAGCGGAGCTCTCGTGGGCCGAAGGCCCGCTCGAGTGGCTCCATACTAATAGAATCTATGCCCGTCATTTTTCATGGTCATGGCTAGCGGAATGTTTCGCGGGCGCGCGTCCGTACATGTGTGTTCGTCCGAGCGTTGGCTACACGTCACGTCAGCTCGGTAAACACTTTTGATGGATCTTTTGCTGTATTTAGCGGAAAAAACCGTTTGCAAATTAAAGTAGTTATTTCCCTGCACTTTTTCGCGGTTTGCTGCTTACTGCTATTTTGCCTGGGCTTTTTTTGAGTTCCTGAGCATGGGGGGTGGGGGACACAATTCCCCCCCCCCCCCACTTCGTAACTTCAAGGATATTAAGGCTATGACATTGAAACCTAAAGGGTACATAGTACGCCCAAAAGCGTCTCCTTGGCGGTCCGCATAATGGAACGACGACGTCATGCGACGTAGTTATTAGGCAATCAGTTATGCGGTCGCCATCTTGGATTTCTGAAATTTTTCAAAACCTCTTAAAAACCGTCCAAATTGACTCAAAATTAACCAAAACCAATAAATAATCGCTAAATGACGTAAAAATGTAAAAGTTATGCCAATAAACATTGATTTTCTTTATTCAAAGGTAAAAATAAGCAAATTACAAAAAAACATGTCTGTTAAAATCTTGTTGCTGTGGAAACATTAAGTCACGTGATCAATAAAAAGTCGTATCTAATTGTTTCCAGATAAATTTTAGGGAAAGTCACAAAGTTTGATGGCGTTTGAATACGTATTAAGGAAGTTATGAATGTTGAAAGTTAGCGCGGACACTTTGTGCCCCCCCCCTCCCCTCCCCCCCCCCCCCCCCCCCCCCCCCGCTCCACCGGGCAAAATAGCGTTAAGACAGGGATACTCAGTAGGCGCTATAGTGGAAAAAGAAGAGCCTTCAGGGATACAATCTTGCTTCAAGAAACTTCATACGTTTTTATCAATGCGGAAGCAATGTGGGGAAAATGTTTCTTCTTTGGATTTTTATGGAACCGAAGAAGCGCCGGAGATTCAATCAATCAATTAACTTTATTTAAACACGGTAAAACGGCTCAGTAAAACTGGTTTTCAGACATGCCGTGCACTTAAATATAATCTAATCTAAATGATAACAAAAATATATAATATAATACTAATAAGATTAATAATAACAAAAAACACTATCTTACATCATAATATCCTCTATAAACACATAAAAATTACAATCATAGATGTCATAGAACCAGATTCTATTTTTGTTCGAGAGTTCTTTTGTAAGCGGTTAGACTACTGAGTTCTCGTATTTCATTGGGAAGCACATTCCAGGCAATGGCACCACGATAGGAAAAAGATCGTTTCATGAAATTAGTTTTAGGCTTAGGTAGTTGCAGGTCAAATTTACTGCCTCTAAGATTGTAGTTATGTACCTCCGAGGTCAGTTTAAATAAATTTTGTAAATAGTCTGGTGCTATCTTATGAAAGACTTTGAACATCATAATCTGCAATTGTAACAGTTGTCTTTCATTTAGATTTGACCAGTTTAGTTTCTCAAGGAGGTCATGAGATCTGGCCGAGTAATCTGCTCTAGTTATTATTCGAGCTGCTCTGTTCTGAAGTTTTTGCAATCGATCTGTGTGTGTTTTAGAACAATTTCCCCAAACAATACCGCAGTAGTCAAAGTACGGCTGTATCAGTGAGTTATAGACAGATTTTATGATGGCTATATCATTAGTCAAGTTTCTTGTTTTATATAACATACGCAAGCCATTAGATGCTTTTGAAGTTACATGTTTGATATGATCATCCTAATGCATGGATTCATCAATGTATACCCCAAGAAGTTTAGTGCATTCTTTTTGCTCTATTGCTTCGTTGTTCATGAGTAAGTCCATACTATTTGCTTCTGCAAGGTTTTGTGTGGATCCTATTGTCATATAACTGGTTTTTTTAGAATTACAGCTTAGTTTATTTGTTCTCAACCAGTTATTTACAGCAGCTAAGTCTTCATTTAAAATTTCCTCGACATCCTGGATGTCTCTGCTTGCCGCTGTTATATATGTATCATCAGCAAACATCCCAGGTATCGAGTGATTCAGACATCTTGGAAAATCATTAATATAGATTATGAACAACAAGGGACCTAGTATTGACCCTTGGGGTATACCACAGGTAACTTGTTCTTCGTTAGATAAAACGCCGTTCACATAAGTCTTCTGGCTCCTGTTTTTTAGGTATGATGTAAATAAACGCAAAGCTCCACCCTTAACACCGTAACAACTTAATTTTCGCAATAAAATATCGTGGTCTACGGTATCAAAGGCTTTTTTTAAGTCAACAAATACATTTCCATTTAAAGAGCCATTGTCCATATTTTTTAGCCAAACATCTGTAGCGAAAAGTAAAGCTGTGCATGTTGAATACGCAGAGCGGAAGCCAGATTGAGAGTCTGTTAAAAGTTTATATTGCTTTAAAAAAGTTGTGAGTTGTGTGTGAATTAATCTCTCTGCAACTTTAGAAATTGCAGGAAGAATAGAAATAGGTTTATAATTCTCGGGCAAATTCCTTTTGTCCGACTTATAGATAGGAAGTACTTTAGCCTTTTTCCAATCATCAGGAAAAATGCCAGTTTCGAACATATGGTTTAGAATTTCGCAGATAGATTCCGAGATGTAGGGGCCAGCTAATTTCAAAAGTTTGCTAGATATTTTGTCCAGCCCGCTGCTTTTTGAAATATTTAACCCCAACAAAACTTTGCGTACAATTTCTTCAGTTACAGGAATAAATTCGAAAATGGCATTTGTTCCTTCAATGTAATCTTCTGGAATAGAATTTGTTTCTGGAATTTCAGATGCCAATTTTGGTCCAAGAGAACAAAAATACAAGTTCATTTGATCAGCCATTTCCTGTTTCTCAGTAAATGTCTTTCCCGCAAAAGATAGTTCATTTATAACTGTTGTGTTTGATTTCCGGCCTAAGGAGTTATTTATAATTTTCCATGTTTCCTTTGTATTTATTTGTAAAAGAATTTCCAAGCAGTCGAGGGACTTAAATTTAAAACAAATTACATTTTTTGATGGGAATTTATGTTGATATCAATCTGATTGACTTTTTCTTTGTGTTCTCGTTAGTTTTGGAGAATTGTTTATAAAACGTGCTCAAATTCAGTCGTATTGATTTCTTGAATTTCTTTGAAGGCAGCTCGGCCTAGATGCGCTATAAATAGTACGCGTTTTGCTTTTAAACATAAACTTATGGAGATTTGAATAAAATTTTTCAAAAGAAGATTATGTTTAATTGTTTGTTATTTTGCAGCTCTAGCAAACAATATTTGCAATTTCCGCATTTTTCCGATAAATTTGAATTTTTAGTAAAATCTAAGATGGCGGCCATCTTGGCGACTATTTTGGATGACGTCACGGACCCCCAGCAGCGCTCCAACCATAATATTTACCTTATCTTGTAGTGCACATCGCTGGCTATCTATAAGATGTAAAATATTTCCGAAATATTGCAACATCGCAAAAACCTAAAGGGGGAGGTTGCAATAACCCCCCCCCCCCCCCCCCCCCCCCTTGTACCACGTCTGGGGTATAAGTTTGCGTGTACGTCCGAGGGTTAAATGAACTTTTAGTGGAAAACTCTTGAAAAAGGCAGAAACAAACAAACAAACTCATACTAATCAAGTTTATATAACATACGTTTATTGACATCATGTGAAGGTAATATATATAGTTAGGTTTAGCCTAACAGCGGCGCCCTCTGAAGACCCTCTGAACAAGCTTAACTAAGATGAAACTAACTAATAGGTGAAAGGTCGGAAGTACAATAATTAAGATTAATATTGACGACCGGGCTATTTTTCAATTCTAGCAATTCTCAAAAACAGTATTACCCTACCGTCTGCACAGTACATTTAGACCGTACAAAATTTCACAAAAACAACTTTTTCTCCGTCTAGAATAACTATTACGACTAAAAATACAGCTGTTGCTTGTCAAAAAATGCCTGAGAAATTGATTTGGAAATCAAAATTGCCAAAAATACTCAAACATATTTGCATACGGCCACGCAAGTGAAGTTAGAACTATAATAAAATTCAAGTCTTGTTTTGTTTACATAAAATCGCTTTTCAACCTATGTAATGAATGAACAAACACATAAAAATGGACAACACAATCTTCTTTCGAAAAATTTTATTCAAATCTCCATTAGTTTATGTTGAAAAGCAAAACGCGAACCATATATTTATAGCTCATAAAGGCCGAGCTGTCTTCGATGAAAGAAATCAAAACGAGTGAATTTGAGAACGTTTCATAAACAATTCTCCAAAACTAGCGAGAACACAAAGAAAAAGTCAATCACAGATTGATATCAACATAAATTCCCATCGAAAAATGGCGACTACTGTACTTGGAAATTCTTTAAATCTCCGCTTTGGTGCTGAAATCCGTAAAACGAACCCATCTCTTCACATTGCTAAAACCGTATATAGTTCCTCGAAGCGAGATTTTATTCCTGAAAGCTCTTCTCTTTCCACTAAAGCGGCTTCTGAGTATGCGTTGATTAGTATCCTGTCTTGAGTAGCAAACCGCCAAAAAAAAATGTTGGGTAATAACGACTTTAATTCTCCGCTAAAAACAGCATTAAAATCCTGTGTAGCCGCGCGAAAAACAAAGCCTCAAAGATCACGGATGTTTTGTGGCGTCACACGCGCATGTTTTGCGACGTCATACGCGCCAGCGAGCTAGCCCAACGCATACGGCGGGCGTTCGGCGGCGGGCGTTCGCACAACGCGCCCGCGAAACATTCCGCTAGCCATGACCATGAAAAATGACGGCATAGGTTCTATGAGTATGGTGCTTCGCCCGCTGGGCCTTCGGCCCGCGGGCTCCGCTATAATGGAGTAGTGGTTAGCGCGTTAGACGTTCGACCTGAACTTTGGTTCGAGGCCTTGTTTCTGGGGTCTTTCTGCATGTACCGGTATCCATGAACCACTCATTGCCTTCTATTGTTTGTGAGGTATTGTATTTTTGGTCTTGTTTTGCATTTGTATTGTTGTCGTTCTTTGTTCCTTTTGTTTTACGTAATATGTGCTCCGGTACATGCAGAATCTACCTGTTTCTGCTGCCTTGTTGTCACCTTAGACAAGAAACTTTGCTCCATGTTGTCCTCAGGTATATTAAGGACAGGTTCTTCCCCTATTTTATCAAAAGAGTAAGCGAGGTGGTCTTTCTTCAAAAGGAAACGTGTCAAAGTATGAGACTTGGCAGCGGCATTTGACTTGTTTTAAAAGACAGTCCTTTTTGACGTTGATGTTTCCATGGCAACCTATCACGTGACCAATTGAGCTTTTAATTCTGGTTTGTTCCTTCAGTGCTCTTGCAGACAAGAAAAAATTTGTGTTTTCTGAGAGTTTTAATTGGCATTATTTCCACCCTTTTAAGGTACGTTCCAAATGTAACTGGAAACGTGGTCCTCCTACGCGGCATGACTGTTTTCTGGTTATTCCGTGACAACAAAATCGTGACATTTCAATCGTTACGTGACCTGGACACGCCTTTCAGTTTGTTTCGTGTATGACTTTCCGCACTTAAAAATATCCAAACGATATTTTGTCAGTCAGAGTGGTTTAAGTTCTCCTGCACCTAGCCTAAAGAAAAACATGGAAATTTGATACCTTAATCAGTTGCGTGACCCGTGACAACTCCTTACCTAAATTAATTTTTGTATCAAGTTTAAGCCTTTGGCCAAGTTTCATATCCATACTTTATGAGATAGACCAACCCTTAGTTTTTGGATATACCGTAACTGACCCAGTCCTTAATATACCTGAGTCTCTCTCCACCCTGGACGTGCCCGATTTTTCAAAAGGGTGGATAGTGCTATCCACCGGATAAATCACTATCCAGCGGAAAGCACAACGAGTTTTGTTTATACTTATCGACTGGATAATGATTTATCCGGTCGATAGCGCTATCCACCTTTTGAACAACCGGTGTCAGGTGAATGAATGGATACCGGCAACATAATAATGGGGTGACCCTGCGATGCACTAGCATCCCATTCAAGGGAGAGTAGCAGTTCTCCTAGTTGCTGTTGCCACAGAATCAGGGTAAAGCTCAGGCCGTATGTGGCTGCTGCATGCATGTGACTCTTGTGCGAGAGCCATAATTGGCATCATATTTAAAAAAAAAAATCTGTTTTTTATTCTGATGTCAGATTCTCCAGAAATTGTCAAACCTCAAACAGCCACATGGGAAATAATGGCTGGAGCAAGTGTAACCATTGAATGTCTAGCGAAGGGAAATCCAAGTCCACAGTATGTTTGGACGAATTCAGCTAGCGGAATTGTTACAAATGACAGATATCTCGATCTTAGAGATATAAGTGATAGCCACGGTGGAATTTATACTTGTACTGCGTTAAATAACCTGGGATCTGACAACTTTGTTATGTTGGTTAAAGTTACAAGTAAGCCTTACTTTGCTTAATATATTCACTTCTAAAGCTTTATGTCAATTTCTATGTATCTAGAAAAAATATAGAGAATAGATAACAGAGAAAATAGTCAACAATACTTTCACTAGAAAACCACAATCTAGTTCAAAGAGGAAAACGTAACATCCGTATTACACAACATTTTGAGGTATGTCGAAATTGTCCGTATGGAGGGATTCGAACCCCTAACCTACGGGGAAATAGGCAGTGAGAACAAGCATCCTCGGATCGTCTTAGAATCAGGCTATCTAGCCCTTAAGTCCCCTTTCAGGTATACTTGAGTCTTTTAAGACTTAGGACTTAAGACTTAAGACTTAAGACATAAGGGAAAACCCCGCCTTTTAAGTCTTGCGAGCCCGAAATTTCAGTATCGCAAACATTCAGCAATATACCACGTATGCAGTTAAAGTAAACAAACATGATAAGCTAACGAATATTTAAAAAATTCTACCAGTGACATGAGAAGTTTTTACCTCAAATCTGCCCCTCCCCATCCCCCTCCACAATCAGTAAACTGTTAGTAAGATCATTTGTACTAGCTTGTAAAAAAAGGCTCTACCTTCGGGATGCTCATATCTGCTACAATGTAGAGGGGAGCAGCAATTTCTTAGTAAATGTTTTTGTTTCAAATTATTTCTAGGAAAGGAATTCCAACTTGAAGTGACGGTGGTACAGGAGAATGGAGCGAAGGCTATATACCAGTCAGGTTATGAGAATATTAACAGTGCGCCTGCCAAAGCGTTTGCGGAATCGTTTGCAAAAGAGGTACATTTAAAACCACAATTTTGTTTTACCTCTATTGCTTTTTGTCTGGGATACGCGAATTTCACTAAAGTTATTTTTGACGTCGCGTAAAACGAAAGTTGTTTTCCCGAGACGTCCATAAAAGTTATTTGTGACGACATCGGGTGTCAACGTGGCATTGTCTAATTGCGACTGTTATATATTCAGTATGGCTTTCTCAAGTGGAATTTAAAAGCTTGCGTTTTTGGACGTCTCGGTAAACAGAATTTCGTTTCTATGACTTTGATAAAATAACTATTATTAAGTGAAATTCACATATCCCAAGGGCTATACGTACGGGGCGTCTCCCACTCTATCTTTTTCTCTTACCTTATACAAGACAATATTGCCCATCGCAGTACCCAAATCTCGTAAAATAAACTTGATATCAACACAAGTTCTTCAGTTATATATTTTTTGACATTTGAACTACTTTCTTCTACATTATATTTTTCAGGTAAATAAGGTGTACCAGAATAAAACCAACTTTATCAGACTACAAGTAACTGCTTTAAGGTTGGTGTATGAAACGCTTAATTGAACCAAACACCTTTCGTCTAAATTTTGCAAAATGTCATTTGCTTAACCTTTTAATAATTTTCACTCACAGGAAAGGCAGTGTAATCGTCTCCTTCCTCCTACTGTTTACAACTCCTGTTACAACAGATGATGGCATTTTTGAACTCAAAGATGCTGTTGATAAGGGAACAATTGGTCCATACACAGTAAGAGTTCTGAAAATTATTCAGCACAGGGATCCCACAACTATAGCAACAATTACATCTACTGCACCTGTGCCGCGAGGGGAGAATACGACTAAGGCAACACCAGATAATTCAGGTAGTTCGACCTTTAAAATGCTTGTCATGGCAATGTTGAATGGATATTCTGCTAAATATATCATATACTTTTTACATGTTGTCATTACATGAAAAAAAAATATAAAACCACAGTCGGACCTTCTCAGTTTTAAAATGCAGACACCAAAGGGACAGACCAAAGTGTCCGCATGATAGAGGTGTCTGCATTATAGAGGTGTCTGCATTATAGAGGTGTCCGCATTATATAAGTGTCCGCATTATAGAAGTGTCCGCTTTATTAAGGTGTCTGCATTATAGAGGTGTCCACATTATAGAGATGTCCGTATTATAAAGATGTCCGCATTTTAGAGGTGTCCGTATTATAGAGGTGTCCGTATTATAGAGGTGTCCACATTATAGAGGTGTCCATATTAGAGGTGTCCATATTAAAGGTGTCCGTATTATAGAGGTGCCCGCATTATAGAGGTGTCCGTATTACAGAGGTGTCCGCAGTATAGAGGTGTCCGTATTATAGAGGTGTCCCCATCATTATAGAGGTGTCCACATTATAGAGATGTCCGTATTTTAGAGGTGTCTGTATTATAGAGGTGTCCGCATTATAGAGGTGTCCGTATTATAGAGGTTTCCGTATTATAGAGGTACCCGCATTATAGAGGTGTCCATATTAGAGGTGTCCGTATTATAGAGGTGTCCGTATTATAGAGGTTTCCCCATCATAGAGGTGTCCGCATTATAGAGCTGTCCATATTATAGAGGTTTCCGCATTATAGAGGTGTCCGTATTAGAGGTGTCTGTATTAGAGGTGTCCGTATTAGAGGTGTCTGCGTTATAGAGGTGTTCGCATAACAGAGGTGTCCGCATTATAGAGGTGTGCGTTATATTATAGCTATGGCCTTAATTCGTTTTCTTATTTTTCAGCTAAACTATGGTATGCGCTGCCTGATTTTATCCGCACTAGTGTGTTTGAAGACTTTAGAAGAAAAATTCAGTGTTGTAACTTTGTGTAGTCCCTGTCTCGTTTTTTTTCTTAATGATATAAATTTATTTGTAAACACTATATAGTTTTAACTTTTATGTTCTCGAAAATATTAGCTTCTGTAAGGTACTCTAAAATTCGAGTGAAAATAAAGCTTATGTATGTATGTATGTCCGTATTATAGAGGTGTCCATTTTAAAGGTGTCCGTATTATAGAGATGTCTGCATTATAGAGGTGTCCGCATCATAGAGGTGTCCGTATTATAGAGGTGTCCACATTATAGAGGTGTTCTTATTATAAAGGTGTCCGTATTATAGAGGTGTCCGTATTATAGAGTGAGGGACTGTATGACTTTTCTTATCTTGAGGACCAAGTGAACTGTCCGCAGAGGTACTTCGACTGTATTAGAAAAAAAGCCTTTTTGATAACCACGGTGGGCACAGATTCACTCGAAATCGCTCGACATTTCGCGAGAGACGATAGAGACTCTTTAAACCTCCCATACGTTACTTTCTAAATTAGATTCAGAAGGAAAAAAAATAATAGTTCGCCATGTTTCTACTTTTTACAGCTGTTAGAAACACTGAAGTTTAGCAGACCTTGAAACAGCAATGAAAAAGCTTGCCTACTGCTAGTACTCAGGCCAGTAGGGACGAATTTGAAAGTGAGAGGGCACGATCGACTGTTGTCGGCCGAAACCCCTTTAATATTTTCGACGGTTAAGTGGCAGTCTTCTTTTTTTTAATTTTCACCCGAAAAATGGGGGGGGGGGGGGGGGGGGGGGGGGGGCACGGGCCTACCCGCCCCCTCCCCCCCTCCCCCCCACTACTCCTACGGGCCTGGTACTTACATAATATAGTGTCTCGTTATCGCTAAAGTTTACTCGTGTTTCTGTAAATTCTGTTATAGAAATACTGATTTTTCTATTTTTTTTTTTTTGTAAATAGTATTGCATGTACCATCCAACGACGCATTATAACAAACTGCAAAATCAAATTGCGATGTGTCGACTTAAAGTCTTTAATAAGCTGTTAATAGTCGATTCTCCTTTTCCTTCACAGAATGTAGGTCTTGTCATGACACCATTATTTGGAGGAATCATTGGCGCTCTTTTGTTGGTCATCATTCTTCTATTGTTTTACAAAAGAAGTAAATATATTTGGTTTTTCATTATTATTTTAGTGCTATTTTATTTGCTCTTGACATATACTTAATCTCAAATGTCATTTTATTTCCTGCAGAAACTGCAGCAAAGAACGAAGAAAGGTACGAATAGCTAAATCCTTGGTTAAATATAGAAAAAATAATTGTATTTAAGATTTATAGGCTAATTAATGATTATTTAGTGCCTTAAGGTAGTCGAGAGTGCATTAATTGTTTGCGTGTTAATTGGACTCATAATGACCTGCAGATGCAGGCTCGGAGCAGGACTGGTGTCCTCATGCATGAATGAGTTGCGGTTACCAATGGGTCTTATGCATGTTTCGTCACCAGTTCAAAATTAACCACCAAGCCTTGTTTGCACGAAATTGCTTGCAAAACTTTGGCAACTTCACGTTGTTTTAGAATGGGTACTTTGCTCCTTTGAGTGATGAGATTGTCACGGGTTTACAATTGGAATGAAAGGCTTGGGGTTAAATTAACTAGTCTGACGTAAATATGGAAAGGGATTATTGTGGACACCTGTTAAAAAGCTGTAATTAACCTACTTGGAATAGGTTGACTTATAGATACGCATCCATTCAAGGGGAATAGAGTACTAGTAAATCAGTTAAGGACGTGGCTTGTTTACACTATACGATGGAACGTTAACGTAATCACAGTCAAAACTGTTACTGCCAAGATAGACTGACATTCCCTTGGAAAAGTTAAGGACTTTCGCGGAAAATAATTATTCTATAATACAGATTTTTTCCTTCTTCTGTCACAGCCAGATCATGGATCACACTTGTCAGAAATGCGAAGTATAAATATTTATTTCTATTGTATTTCTTTTAATTATTATTTTTTTATGGGGTGGGGGGAGGGTTACCGACTTCGTTTTGGAGCTACATTTGTGTAGGATGCATGGAAAAAATACTCAGATTTTGAATAAATCGACACTCGTAATTCGTGATGGCCCCAGTGGCTATTAGATTAAAAATAAGACGAATTGCTGGAGACAAAATTCATTAAATTTTTTATACTCAGATTTTATGTAAGTTTTATGTAAGTTAGTATTAATTGAGTAAATAATGTGAACAAGTGACACTAACAAGTAAATTTGAGGTTTAAGGAGGGCATTTGAAAAACCCTGAACAGCTAAATATCAGCAGAACGCTGTGAAAAAGAAAAATAGAAAAAAGTCAACCTTCTACAATATATTTATACAATATATATATATATATATATATATATATTTTTTTTTTAGAAAGTGTATATAATTGGCAAAGCGGGTTAGATCTAAACAAAAGCTGACGCAACGGCTACCACCCTTTTATATGTTTAGATTTCTTCTTTAGCGATATAGCGCACATGCTCGTACATGACATGGCATGCTATACAACATTAATTGCGTGCGCAGTAAGGAAGTACATAAATATTTCTATGAACGTCCTAGAGTTATGTTAAGTGAAGTGGAGTCCTGTATTAAATGATAAGTATTTTAGATTTGATTGAAAATCCAAATCTGCTTAAACATTCTTTGTCAAATTTACGTTATTTGTCATGCTGTTATTGTGTCGTAGACCAAAAACAGAAGGGCAGCCATACGATAATGGAGGCTATGATGTGAGTTTCTTTTCCTTTCTGTTACATCAGTGTGATTTTGAAGGAGCCAGGATGTATCGTTTGCTATTTATTGTTCACCCTCTGTCTTCCTCTGTCACCTATCTCTTTTTTATACGATAACTGAACATCAGTAGCTGCACATACGGAGAGGAGACTGATAACAAAATTAATTTAGTCTGTTTAAACCATTAACATTACATATGGTATATGTGACAATGTGATTAAAATAACTAGAATTTTCTATGCCGAAGCGGCCACTTTTGTCGTTGGACATAAGGCTAACCATAAATCACTTTACATGTGTGCTATTCTTGATGAAAAAAAAAAACATTCTGCAACAAAAGGTCCACGGAGAAAATGATTTACAGATTTTTGTATATAGAATATAGCAATGGAGGATATTCGACGACCAACCCGACGTGGTCCTAGTAATTCCATTCAAGAGGACACCCTACCTTGCTCCGGATATAAGGGCAAACAAGAGGCAACTCGATCAAGAAGCAACCCCACGGAACAAACAAGTCCAAGTATCACACAGCCACAAAGCTCAGCCCAAGGTGCTGTTTACACACCTCTTCATCCATCAACGCGTTCTTGGGAAGTTGCAAGAAATCAAGTGAATATAGAAAAGATCATTGGTAAGGGTACTTTTGACCAGGTTGCCAAGGGAACAGCAACGGATCTTTGGGGCAGGACAGGACCGACTACGGTTGCTGTTAAAATGCTCAAAGGTAGTGTTCCTATTTAGTGGTTCTCTATCGATATGATAGGTTTACACTAAAATAAAGGAATTCGTTCATTCAAAGGTGGGACATGTTTTCACTGAGACACTTGATTTTTAGTCAGTATTTACTTTAATGACTTGCTAGCTACGAAAACTGTATAAACTACAAGCCCTTTTTAGACGTCTTTTAACGAAATCAAGTGATCAATATCATTTTGGTGTAAAATAAGGGCTCGTTTTTTGGGACATAATCTGACCGTTCCAAAAACAGAACACAATACCTCTAAATTTAAAATATGTATACCTGGGGAATTTTTGGTGCTTGAGAATGTGACCAATATAGTTTTGTTAGCGTATTATGATTTCAGAATGACAAGAATATGTCCCAGAAAACGCGTCCTAAAGGGCCATTCACATGATACTGAAATGATTTTCATTCTGGAACGAGTTCATTCCCCATCTCCATGTATTTCTCTGTGTCTGTTTACATGATACCAAGACGAAATTTCGTTCCCGTACAAGTCATTCCGGTTTTCAATCCGAATGAAATTCTCGTTCTGGTATGACATTTCATTCGGGTATCATGTAAACTGACGACGAACTTCGTTCCCAACTGGTTCCGAGATTAAAACTAACCGCAAACCGCGTAGTCTGGGGCGAGTGGCGCATGCGTATCGTTTTCATGGCGTCATCCAATGTGATCTCGTTCTTCTTTGGTCTCTTTTTTTAGCAAATATAGTTATATTAGGAGGGCCACAGTTTGAACTCAGAGCGAAAAGACGTGATTGTGTTTTCTGTTTGACCCAAAGAAGCAGCCCTATGGTCAAATTGTTTGTTACCGTTGCAGCTATTGCTATTAATATGCACAAAAATATTTCACGTCAGGGAATTTGCACCATCTGGCGCGAAAACCACGCGAGCAAGGACGCCTTATGCTGAGCCGGTCGATTTTGTCATGTGAATGCAGTGCGAACTTCATTCTGGAACGAAACACATTCCGGTATTATGTGAAATACTCCAAAGAATATGATTGTGAAGTTGGTCACCGCCACCTGTTTGATCAAAAAACTGAGCAGCTATTATAACGTAGATACTTCCAGACATTCTCAATAAGTGCCACATTTCTTTACAGGCGTTCAAACATATATTGTATTTCTTGTCAGGTTGCTAAAAAGCAACAGTCTTGTAGTTCGTTCACTGAATTGCGTGATTTATTTTGTACCAAGAAGGACAATGGCTCAAAACGTTGCAACGATTCAGAAATGAGACGAATTACATAAATCGCATAACTATATCTAAAAACCTAGTCTAAAATATTAAACACTTATGTTAGACCACATTTATATACTCCTGTAAGTTAAACATTAACTTACAGGAGATAAAAACGCACCGAGCACTCGAGGTAAACATCAATCGCATCATAATCATGCCACCTTTTGTCACGGTCTGATCACGTGCGCTAGCGGGCAAAAGTGCACTGTTACCCTCTGACGTCATAAATGTTAGCCGCTTTTGCAAATGTTGCCCACTTATGGACGTTTGGCGGGAAACAGTTTGTTTGTTAGATGTCATGTGACCATGCATCAACCAATGAACGCGCGCGTTGTATTGATAAAAATTCCAGCTATATAACAATAAACACTTAATGACTGGTTCCGAGGGAAACTAGAGTGACTTTGTTTCCCCGAGAATCTCGATGTTTCCAGAGACGAAGTCGAGGGAGACATCGAGATTCGATGGAAACAAAATTCACTTTTTCCCGAGGGATCAGTCATTAAGTGATTTGTTATTATAGCAACACAAAAAACACAACACAACACAGTTTGAAAAACGCGCCGATAACTCGAGGTAAACATCAATCGTATCATAATCATGCCACCTTTTGTCAAAATTGTTGCCCGCTTTCGCAAAGTTGCCCGCTTACTCTAAACATGTTTCGGTACTGATGTGAACACAGCGTAAGTTTGTAAAATGTATCTGACACAAAATGTGCCTTTTTATTCGTTACGAGCACTGCATAAGGTACATACTCAAATATTATGAACTGATAATAATCATAATAAAGATATAACCATTTGCCTGGTTGCTTATTTTCAGATGCAGCTCCCGAGTCTGACATGAAAGACCTATTGTCAGAACTTGAAGTGATAAAAACGCTTAAACCACATCGGCACGTCATCAAACTACTAGGATGCGTCACTGAATCTGGTAAAATATTAACGGAATAAAAAAACTTGGGTGAACCATGCTACAGACGAATGTTGGCTAAACCTCGCTGTAAACAAAACTTCTTAACTGACGTCACACGCCACTGCGATAAAGCGATGGACTGATGAATCGCTGTACTGTATTCCATATATCGATTGATTGACAAATCATGCGTGACTGTTTTGGTCAAACTGGGGTGATGTGTTGTGTGACTTCTCCTTTCATATATTTAAGTCACAAGCGATCGCTTTAGTGATCTATATTTCCTAACCTATCGCTGAAGACGTGACGTTCCCAGTCTCAGCTACCAGCGTGATGCCTGAGGCTATGCCACGCTGATGAGTCCTTATAAGGACGAAACAGCTGTTCGTGGCTGCCACTCCACGGGTAATAGGCTGTGCCGTGCGTGAGGTTTTGGCCAAACTGGGAAAATGTGTTTTGCGATTTCCCCTTACATTTATTTAATCAATAAATCGACAAACCAATAGATCGATGGATCACTGATTTGAATAATGAGCCTCGAGTCCTCTTGTCTATTACCAGAGCCAATGTGGGTGTTGATCGAGTATGTCCCGTTTGGAGATCTCTTGGGTTACCTGAGAAAGAGCCGTGGATTGAATGACACTTATTACAAAGACCCGGATACCAAGCCACAAACAAGTCTGACGTCACAGCAACTGATGAAGTTCGCGTGGCAAATTGCTGATGGAATGAGTTACCTTTCATCACGATCGGTAAGCAAACCATTTTTACATGTTCTCTATCATCCGTTTGGCATATGAAACAAGCAACAAATTATTGAGTTTAGCTTGCACATGCCATGTTGCTGTGTCACTAATTGCCCATCACATTGAAAGGTTATTGTGGCTTCAACTATTTGGTCCTCTTACGTCCTGAGCGATTTTACAAGGTGTTTACTGATCATGATCTGATGTCAGTTTACAACATAAATTTTCTGGTTGATAATACACTGAATACTGATTAACTAAGGGAACTAAAAAGTTTATATTTCGAAGTTAGTCCGAGGAAACTTAAAGATCTGACTTCTGTTATTTATGTTTAGTTGATGTCCAGCCCTTTCTCCGAGTTTTAGTTTCAACTTCTTAGACAAGTACATTGTTTTCTTGCAGATCATTCACCGAGATCTTGCTGCTCGTAATGTGTTGGTTGGAGAAGAAGAAATCTGTAAAGTGACAGACTTTGGAATGGCTAGAGATGTTCAACAGGAAAATGACATATACGAAAAGAAGACTACGGTAACAGTATCTCACGCGAGTAGCAGCGACCCATCCCCTTTCCAGATGACAAAAACAGCCATTAAATAGTTATGCAACACTTAGTTTAGGTCCTGTAGTCTCACATAAGGTCTAACATGAGGCCCAAAACTTTCTTCTCGCTGGATTATATGGCAAGCAGTCGAAATTTCTATGAACTCAATTGTGCCTTAGAATGTGCAAAACAGAAACCAAATTTGCATGTTAGGCTATACGCCCGCGTTACATTTCCTACTTAGAGTAATTGTTTTGATGCGGATGTCCTTTTTTGCAGGGAACGGCAAAGAAATGTATCAAAATGTCAAACGCACGTACAGAGGCACTGTTTTCGATAAGGAAAACCTATCGTTTTGTGCCGCTATCGCTGCCGTTGTCGTCGTGAGCATTTGAATTGTGCCAGTGAAAAAGAAATTTGACGTCACTTTCGCTGGCTATCATTTGGAACTTAAGGAACATGTAAAATTTAATGGCGGCCGTGCAAATGTGAAAAGTACCGTTTTCCTTTGATCGGATTGAAGAACGGTCTGGACAGCTGGTTACTGAATACATTTTATTTCCTTCCGAAAAATGCAAAAGTGAAAAGTGAAATTCATTAATTTTATGGAACTTGCAATTTTAGCAATGACCATACGAGAAGTTGTTCATAAAAAATGTTCTTATGCACTTACTTTTTTTATAGAAGGCTCGAATATGTAATGAAAACAGACGTTTTTTAAACACTGCTCTTGTAGAATGCTTTGGTTCCTTTTGATCTGAAAAAAGAAAGAAAATGAATTAATCTTAACTGCGCCTCGATAAAAAGAACTATGGGCATTTCTTATGTTCTACTGGAATTGACGGTTTATTGCTTCATGCTTTTGTTAACCTTAGGGCCGTCGTCTTCCGGTTAAGTGGACCGCTTATGAAGCGCTGTTCCATGGAACGTTTACCACCAAGAGCGACGTGTGAGTAAATCCATTGCTGAGTTATAATGACATTCTCTTGAGTAATAACTCCATAAAAAAGATTCAACCTTCAAACGTCATCTATTAAGGGAGAATAAATACACCCGATTATAATTTGACAGATAATACGCGGAGATATACAAACACTGACAAAAAAATATGATTATAGTAACTGCCAAACCATACAATAAGTGATTTAATTGTTATTCGACTCGAATTTTTAAGACGCTATTCTTCTGTAACTTTTCGATCTAGCCAAGTTTGGTTTATTCTGTAGTTTGCACGCAGAAAATGTCAATTCCAATGTTTACCTTTCAAGTAAAATTTTGAATATTACATATTTTGGATCTGCATTGGGAACTTAGGTTTTAACCCTATTCAGACTGGCCTGACCTCCCCCTACCCCCCCCCCCCCCCCCCCCCCCCCCCCCGCCCGTAACTACAAGACTGTTAAAGATATGCCTAGCAGGTCAGGTGACGCGATGATGCCATATGAGGCGAAATTACGTCATCATTCTGGATATCAAAATCAAGAGAAAAATGTTAATTAAAAATGATTCTGTTAATTTAAAGGGACACTGTCACCTATTTTTAGTATCACTTTGAAAAGCCAAAAAACATATTTGTTTCAATGAAAACCTTAATATAACGTTCCAGTTTTGTTAACAAATACTCTACCAGTGCACAGAAACTAGTATTAGCTATCTTTGGCTGCGGATGGCCAGGATGGAAATGGATTGCAACTTGAAAAAATTGGCCAAGTTCCTCCCAAGAGTCGTAGTTTGTTCTTCTTTGAAGAAATCACTTGATATCATCTTCTTGGTGTTCTAAAAGCAATTTTATGTTTGAGCAAAGGTACTCCGTCATATATTTAGTGTATTTTGACCAAAACACAGCAAAATCTGCGTGACAATGCCCCTTTAAGCAGAAGATTCAAAATTTGGCTAAACATGATTGCCATGGAAACGTTATATGTCATTGACAAAAATATATTTCACATCAAATCAAGTTAGCATGGCCATTCCCCCCATCCAACCCTCTGGTATGATAAGGGTGATGTATTCTAGGCTATAGATAAAATAATAGCACTTCAGTTTGGTTTGTTTACTGTTTGTAATTCACATTTCTCGACAGATGGAGCTACGGAGTCGTTCTTTACGTGATTTTTACAATAGGTATGATTTGTATAAATTTGTGGATGGCTAAAAGAGATGACACAGAGAAATGCCAAATCAGATTACTAAGCAAAAAAGTAGCGGGAGTTTCCATGACGATCTGTACATCAAAGAAGGAAAGAACGAAAATAAATAAATAAATAAACAATTTATACCAAGGAATAATCAAGATTTCTTGTTTATGTTTATGTATAAGTTGGGCTAATAGCCCAATTTCGATATATTAAAATTCAACATACTTGAAAAAAAAAAGACATCACTACGAGCCCTAGGGAAATAAACCATTTTAAAGCCCTACAATCATTCTTATAAGCCTCGTATATCGAAATTGTGCTCTCTAGAGAGAGGATGAGTGTAGTAGATATTGCCCAGTTTTCACATTATAAAAAATTAACTAAAATCAAGGGTACATTATATACAAACATAGTGAGCAAAGCTGATACTACGTAGTATCAGCTTTGCTCACTATGTTTGTATTACTATTTTTGGCTGATTAGATCTTCTATAGATCCTACGTACTCCAGCACCATTTTCGTTCGCGGTCCTTTGCTCCTCTGTTCTACCACAATATTATATAGTACGTCATATAGTCTACACTTTATGGTAATTGTTTCCCAACAGCGCTAAATGCTTCCAGATAAATTTTACAAAAAGTCATAAAAATCAGAAATGGTTAGCGTGGTTGGTATGCAGTTAATTGCTTTCAATGTTATACACTTTCAAAGTCAGTGAGGACACTTTACTCCCCACCCACTGCTCCCCCCTCCCCCGCACGCGTCCTCGCAAAGTTAAACACGATGGAATGCAATCATCTCGCTTCCGAAGCGAGATAATTACTGTACATCGTTCATCACATTTAGTTAGAAAATGCTATACCATGCGCGATTTAGGGGTAACACTTATTCTTTTGTTAAAACAATAGAATATTAGAGCACAAAAGAACGACAATACAATAGAATACAATACCATAGAATATATTAGAATACATAATTTTACCTAATACAATGAATGTGTACAATGTACAATAGAGCTAACACCCTAAATCGGGCATCATATGGAAAATGCGAAGATTTTATTCACTTTGTTGCTTCACACGTATCCGCAGTTACAAAAATGATTATAAGGATAAACTGGTGTTATCTTTGAAACTTGTAAAAAAAGGTTTGTTTGGTGCTCACTTTTCATCCCAATCATACTCTAACGATTTCCTGCGCTACGAAGGAATGTTCGCGGACAAAAAGTTATTTCCTCGTTTTTACCAAAACTGAATACTAGCCGCTTTTTATATTTTTTTTTATGGGTTAGGAAAGGTCTCTATCAATTCGTTAATGTTAAATAGAGATATGGCATGGAGAATACATTGTGAATACGAAAATGAATTTCGAACGTTTAAGCAAAATAATCTTTACGACAAGGCTGGTAGTTTAGCTTCAGGGTCTTTTAGCAAGTACTGTAATACACTTATATATAATCACTGTAATAATTATATTGAAATGCCGCTTGTCGATCGAGAGTTAGGGTTGGAGCACGAAAAGGGCACAGTCTAGATCACACTCAGTGACATAATTTACTCGAACGAGAAAACGCCTTACTTCAACAGCGTAAACATATAGCATAACGACGTAACAGGGTTTCAAGGAGATAAACTAGCTAACATAACATAACGAGACAAAAAAGATGGCATTATTTTGTTTTCGGTATGTCATCTTATCACTAGTTTGAACCTAAGCGGTTAACACAAAGCTTTTGTCAAATATTTAAGTCTTTCGTTCTTGTTTTACAAGAGTGAAAGAATCTTGCTAATATTTGTCTTTATTTTTCATTCACAGAGGCTGATCAATATGCACATTTACGACAATGAGTTGTATGAAGTTGTCGATGATTTGAACGTATAAACGACATTATAATTCAACACATTGATACACTGCCAAAATATGGTCAAAAAGTTAACGATATACGCTATGTCTACATGACGTATATCCAACGATGGCGGTAAATTTAGCATTTTGACAAGAGAATGCAAACATGACGGACCGGCCTCGATATTTTTTCTTCAAACTGTGCTTTGGTATCAATGTGTTGAATTATAAAACTATTATTGTGCTCAACCTTGCGTGATATCGCCTAATTTTAGCCGACTCGGCCTACGGCCTCGTCGGTTAAGAATTAGGCGATATCACGCGCGCATTCGCGCTATAATAGTTAAATGAGAGCGGACTTGGCCAAAAAGCCAAAAACTTCGCGATGATGGAACCTATGGTTCTAATTATTTCAGTCTAACTACATTTATGGCTCTTTTTGTGATCACCATATACCCTCAGGAACCCCGTTTAGATTTTCAGTAAAACTCTGTAATTAAAAGTGTCCATAAGCAACCACGCCCGTAAGCAACCGCTACCACATTTGGAACTACTGTAGATTTAGGAACTGGGCTTTTTCCTTTGTTTTTAACCTCTTGTAAGCGACTACACCTGATAGAATTCCATGTAAAGTTAGCATTCGCCCGCCTTTTAACAGCAGCTGGTAGCGGATTTCAGCGCTGTGTGCAGACCCAGGTTTTTTTTATATGATTCAACGGCTGACTCGCCCGTCAGGATTAATCCAAGATAAGACAACGTTGAAGAAATCCGCACATGAGATGAGGTCAAAAGTAAATACTTACTTCCTGAAATAGAAACATCCGCAAAGAGCAAGATTTGTCGATTTTTTTTAGTTCTCGAGCGATCGACAGCAATTATATGGAAGCCCTTAATGTAATGTCATTTTCTCAATTCAGATATATTGATATATTTAAAATTCAAAAGGGTAAAAACATGTTTCTAGAACTTAATGTTTTGCCATTTTTCCTCAGTTAATCCAAGATTCTGCACCTTGTTAGTAAGTTTTGACTTGTATATTTAACTTTTGAGTTGCCGAAGCGTTTGTAGTTTCCGATTCTACGAATAAAGTCGTATTAACCTTTTGCCACAGAAATGAAAGCTTTTTTTAAAAGTTGCACTTAGTTACAAGTTGCTCTAAAATGCATTTAGAGTAGTTATCAATTTTAGACGGTTTTTGTATTAAAGAAATCTCGATTTTAAGTTTTTCAAGGAACTGATACAACCCTGCTTACACAAATCAAATCAAAACGGGTTAACGACCCTAAATGTACTTACTGTAGTTTTTTACTAAGTAGGCATGAAGTATAAATGAACCTACAGTTTCACAAGTTTTCAAATATGACTAATGCACTAAATATGTATATTAATTTTTAAATAAATGAATTGTTCTGTTCACTGCGTTTGTTACTTCCTTCATAATTAGCCTTATCGAGACCGTCATTTATATGATATTTCTTTTCTGTGTTTCACTAAAGAAATAACTTTGATGGGTGGTGAAGAGGGTGGTGGGTGGGGTGCGCAGACCCCATATAAATTGACGAGGTGTTCGTCTTATATAGAGGTTTTGCACGGCAGCCATGTTGCATGGCAGGAACAATGAAAATGTTTTGCATTAGAAAGAACATCCTTTCCCATAGGGAAAATAATCTATTGTTCCTGCCATGCAACATGGCTGCCGTGAAAAACCTCTATATTTCAGGGTTAAAAACATCCATGTTGCAGTCCTTTTAGATGTTCAGTTCCGACATTTTTTAGTGCATTGCATTGGACGGAAATATCTCAGTTTCAAAGTTTGTGACCCATTACGAGCAGAATTATATCAAAATAAACTAAAAGATAAATAATAGGCTAAAGGAATTAAGAGTTATATGTTTGAAAAATGAATGTCGCTGATGTCAGAGAATTAGCACTATTTTCCGCATAAAAGTGCCGCGTAACCTTCGAACGAAGTGGCGCCTTTGGATCAGGGTCAGTAAAAACTGTATAGTATTGTAAAGATTATGATATTGTTTTTAGGAGTTTTAATTAATATATTCTCCCGTGGTTCTCTGCAGTACCAAGAGAAAATGATCATTTTCCTTTGACAGAACAGACGAAGAGATATGATGTCATGCTTTTTATTCGCGGGTTTTGTATTCTCGAAAATGGTACAAAATAGGCGCCTTTAATTTCGCGGCTATGATTTTCGCAATTTTTCACGAGTCAAGCGAAAAACGAAGAAAACTGAGCCTCCAGCCTCCATAGTTTGACTCTCAGACGGTCCCAGGTCGCTCGCTCTCAACTCACTCCACTTCGCTGATGACCTATGTTTGAAGCCTTCTTCTTGGCGTCATCTGACCGTTGAATATTTTCACCGACCAGTGTACCGGTATCCCCCCTATGTTCCTCCCCCCCCCCCCCCCCCCCCCCAATCCTATTCTTGAAATTCATGATGTGGAGAAATATAAAACGTCTGAAGCCCCGGCTACACGTCCAAACATTGTTATATAACATTTTTTTGGTTCAACAATGTTAGAACGTGTAGCCGGCATGTTAGATAACATTTGTCTAACATTACAAGAATGTTTTGATTTCGTGTAGCCGGGGATTAATAACAACTCTGATTGGTGGCGATATTAAATGGTAAGATGACGTCAAGAAAAATCTGTATAGACGGGGAGTGAGTGCGAGCGACCTTTGACCGTCTGAGAATAAGGCTACAGCCTTCACGGCTTTCAATCAATGACAAAAACGTCTCGCTGCCGCTCCCTCCCACCGAGGGGGGGGGGGGGGGGGGGGGGGGGGGGGTACACCCTATGATGGGCTATACGGGGATGCTCCGCCCAAAAGGGGTACCTTTTTTAAGCTGGAGTTATATGAAAGGGTAGGGATTTCACGAGTTGAAGTATATAAAAAGGTCAGGTATTTCACGAAGAAAAGGAAAGGGTAGAGAAACACAAGTTGAAGAATAAAAAAGGTAGGGGAAACTGCCATTTAAGAATTAAAACAGGATCTTTCAAAATATATCAAACAGACACATGAAAGGGGTACCTTTTTTTGTCAAAAACGGTATATGAAAGGGTAAGGGTTTGGACCTCGAGGCGGAGCATCCTCACAGGGCAGCATAATTGGCCCTCTACTCTTTCTAACATACATCAATGACCTGCCGAACTGTCTCACTACAGCCTGCGCAAAAATGTTCGCAGACGACACTAATATTAGTATTCCTGGCCGTACTCTCGCTGATCTTGGACCGATGATAAACTCTGAACTCGCGAATCTCAATTGTTGGTTAAAAACGAATAGGCTTAGCCTTAACGTTGCGAAAACCGAGTTCATGATCATAGGTTCTCGTCAGAGGCTACTTGTGGAGAGTAATGACGAAATCTGTGTCAGTTTAGAAAATCAACAAATCGAAAAAGTGGATCATACTACGTCACTAGGTCTTACAATCGACGATAGACTCTCTTGGTCAAATTATATTAACGAAGTATGTAAAAAGGTATCTTCAGCAATAGGTGCTCTGAAGTGCATTAGGCCTTTTGTCTCTCAATCTACTGCAATACAAATTTATAACGCCCTAATCCAGCCCCATCTCGATTACTGTAGCCCTGTCTGGGATGGGTTTGGTAACCAACTGAGCGATAAACTGCAAAAAATTACAGAACCGTGCAGCCAGGGTGATTGCGAGGGCTAATTACGAGACAAGCTCCAACGTACTCCTGGAAATGCTGAAATGGGATTCACTCTCAGTAAGACGAAAAAAGCAAAGGGCAGTTGTGATGTTCAAATCCCTCAACAAATTAGCCCCAGTGTTAGTACTTGCAGGACCTATTCAATACACGAAGCGCAAATTACAATTTACGAAATTCGTGCGGTAAACTAACATTGCCCAAGCCACGCACCAATTATCTGAAGCGTAGCTTTAGCTATAGCGGGGCTCAGTTGTGAAACTCCTTACCACAAGATGTAAGGAGTATCAAGTCAATAGGGCAATTTAAAAGGGAAATAAACCGACTATTTCAATCATCGGTTTCCCACTCGGCAACCTTGTAAAACATTAAGTGAAGTGTATATACATTTTTAATGATATAATTGTCACTTTTTATATACTGAATGATTTTACCGAGTTTAAATAAAGTTATGTGTATGTATGTATGTATGTATGTATGTATGTACAAAACTTTGTTGAGTACCCCCCCCCCCCCCCCCCCCCCCACCTCAATTTTAACGGTACGCCTTTGTAAGTTTCCGATATTCTGAATGTACAGGTAGAAAAAAGAACTGAACGAAACCAGGGATCGGTACAAGGTATTTTATGACAAGGATGTCATGAAATTTACATCCTCTTTCGTGTGGATTTTTTGGGGAGCTTATAAAAACCAGCGCGAAAATTAAAGGCATTTGGGATATCAAATTTTGCGTGAATACCAAAGGATTTGCTTTTAGCCGCTAGTGACTCACGAAACTCTAAGGTCTAAAATAAAAAGGCAAACTACACTCTTTTACACAAAATGCAACAAAAATATATAATAATGAAATTTCCTTTTACAAAATGTCGATCAGAACAACTGCGCTAAATGAGAGCTTGCGTGTTACACTTTAGGACGTAAACGGAAACAAACTTATATAATGATGACAGAAATACAAGTGATGTTTCATGATTGTGACTTTCAACTTGCTATTTATAAGCCACCAACTCAACAGATAAGAAGAACTGATAACGAAACGCAGGAGTAATCCCCGGAAAAGTAAAGATGACGAACTTTACAATAACTCGATAAAGACAGACCGCTTGACAAAACATCGAGCAAAATATAGATTGCACAGTGACTATTGTTGTCGCTTTTTGTTAAATAAAAATGTATCTTTTTTTCTGATTCATCGAAATAACCGTTGGATTGAGTACATATACACTGAAGAGTAACCATAACCAACTTGCATTGAAGGAAAACATGCTAGTACATGTAGGTTAACAGAACGTACCGTAACATATGGTCGCCGCCGGTTGCACTTTCATTTTTCAACAGTTTTGTACGTTAAGCCGAGTTCAACTAAACACCGGATTGACTTTAAATGAACGCGGTACCTAGACCACGCCCAGGTGAAAAAAATGCACGTACACGACTTCTGCAAGCACATGTAAATACAACTACTGGATGTTACTTAATAGAAAAGAACCTATTCACCTGGGCCGAGTTGTTCAAAGCCAGCATTACTTAGCGTCAACTTAAAATCCAAATCTACACGTTTACAAAGCACATTCTTGTTAATTAGTTTTTAATCTACAATTTGACTTTGACTGCTCTCCAACTGTTATTTCAGTAAAATTAACAGTGAAAACGCTTTCAAACACTGGGGGAGAAACAGATACATGGACTCACATTTATCCCCGGGTTAGCGTCAACCCGGGTTTCGAACAACTGGGCCCTGTTTGTTTGAAACCCTTTCAATCTTCATGAATGTTGTAATTGAGCGGACTGGGAAAGTGATAGAAAGGGGAGGGCGCTTTTTCGAAGTAAAACGGTTAGACAACAATAAGGTATAAATATAGAACATTTATTTATAAAGAAACCAAGAAGCATCGCTTTTATTTTTAATGCCACAGGGAAGCGATTTTGAATAAAAGGTCCAGTTCATTTATTGTTAGTATAATTACTCTAAACCAAAGACATATTTGCATGAATTTCAAAAAATTCAAAAGGCCAAGTTTTGTTTGAATTTGATCTACTGGTACACTGAAGTAATACTTTGGTGTTAAAAATGACCGAAATGGTAATGCAGTCAGGCGCTCGGCTTTTTTTTTTCGGGGAAGGGCTTCCTTCCCCGCGCTCTACCGATTTTCCCTCCGACCAAAAAAGAGTAGACTGCTAGCTGTCCCTTTTCAGTTATCGAGCGGGCGAGCTAATCACAAAAACAAGCTCCCCCTGGGTTCGCATTCGCTCGCTCGCCACTCGGTTGATCGCCGATCACGTATTTGCTCGCCCGCTCGACCATCCAGAGAGGAACTGCTAGCAGTCTAAAAACAGAGCGCCTGATCGCAGGTTCAGTTTGTACCAAAAAACGATTTTAAAGAGGCTATGTTCCCAACTTTTAGTGTCTTTTTCAAAAGATAAAACTGGAGTATTTTTATCAATAGAAACCTCAAAATAATGGTCTAGGTTTATTTAAACCACTCTACGAGTGCACTGAAACCCAGCAAGTGTCTCATTACACTAGATGGCCAGGATGGAAGACCATGGAAGTGGATTGGATCAATTATTTTAAGTTCATTCCATGTGTTTTTGAAAATTTAATTGCTTAAAGCTAGCTGATTATGGTTTGTTCTTTCTTCAAGAATTCACATCAGATATTTAACTATTATAGCGCGAAAGTGCGCGTGATATCGCCTAATACTTAATAGCCGACGAGGCCGTAGGCCGAGTCGGCTAAAATTAGGCGATATCACGCAAGCTTGAGCGCTATAATAGTTTTATAATTCAACATATTGATAACAAAGCACTGTTTGAAGAAAAAAGATCACCGACAAGCCTTTTATTTAAAAAAAAAGCTTACATATGTTTTATCGCGCGAAACTTGCAACATCGCACATCATGAATGAAAGTGGCGCCTTTGTCAATATTGCGCAAGCTTAAACACTATAACTGTTTTATAATTCAACACATTGATAACAAATCACAGTTTCGAGAAAAAATTCATTGAGATATACAACCTTTCATTAAGTAAAAAGGCTAACAACAATATTTTACCTCGCACCATTTCTTAAACAACACGCAGCGAATTCCGAAACTTTTGCCAAGCTAAAATTAATTTAGCGTACACAATCTGAATCAGTTGAGAGTTAATTCTACGAAGAGCTTTCGTCTACTCAAAGAACGGGACAGAGTAGTGACTACAAGAATTAAAACACAGTAAAATGGCATAGAATGTCTTGGTTACAAGTGTTTCGTATCTTAAAAAGTTCAATTCAGAATCAAAACAAATTGAACAAACACACGGCTACGAACCTAAACATAGCGGCGAAAAGTCGGAAAGAACTGCAGCGTGGACAGTAAGCTTATGTCTTACAAAAATTCACAGCTAAAGGATACAAGAAACGGTTAAAACATCGTACCTGTAGTTGATTTGGCTTTTTATTCCCTCCATCAGCACCAAATTTTCAAACATCGAAGTACGAGCTGAGTCGATCAATGTTGTTTACAAGCTTGCTCGTTTTTTAGCTCCTACAGCCGTAATGACGAGATAAGAAACTTTTCTGAGGAAGCATCAAGTCTATACCATATTCCAGAGGTGATTACTAAAGGAATTTTACGAAAATTGTGCTCCTTCATTCACTCCTTGTCGAGCGGTTAAACTTTGAACCAGTTTTCATTCAGCTACGCCAAGAAACAACACTGCGACCGCGACAACGCGAAAATTTCGCGCCTTTTTTGTCTAATCATGTGAACAATATTTTTTCTCTTTTCTTTTCTTCTCTTTTTTTCTTTCTTTTCCCTTTTTTAACTAATAGTTCACGCACTTTTTCGCCCAAAAAACACGAAATTGCAGGCAGCAGTCATTTTCACTTTCCTTCAAAATGCGAAATTTACCGCCATCGCTGGTTGTACGTCATGTAGACATAACATATATCGATAACTTTTTTACCATATTTGGGCAGTGTATCAATGTGTTGAATTATAATCTTTATTAGTGTTCTCTTGAAGAACATTTCGTGTTTAAAACAAGATGCTCAGTTTTAATTCTAACCAGTTAAAAAACAACACATAAAAACCGCCATGACATAGATTATGGTCAATTTTATTAACCCTTTCACTCTCCGAGTTAATTATGAAAACATGCATGTATAAATGTTGTTCTAAGTTTTGAGTCTGCCGACGATATTCTACTTGTATGGTCTGACATTCAAATGAAACCTCTTCGGCAGTACTTTTGCCTGGCACCATTTGTTTTTCAATGTTTCTAAAAAACGGAAATTTGGGATTTTTCTTGAATTTCGATCTTTGACACTACTGAGGAGTGTTCTATAAGCATTTGGTGTAAGAAAATCTACTTAGTTTTAATTTTTGAACAGCCTGTTTGACGCTCCCAAAAAATCTGTAAAAAATTCCCATGGCCCGGTAGCCGCTTTAAAAAGACTTAAGCCGATTTATTCGACAACATTGTCAGCTTATTGGTATTGGCCGATAGATTGAATGGCACGCAATGAACTGTCTGCACGGTATACTGCCACTCAATACGGACTATAGGCTTCGATGGCAACACTCAAAATTTAGAAACGAACACGCCTCTGCGCCCTGCGGCACTTATTCGTACTACACCACGTCTAAGATGCTCTCATAACATGCTTCATGCGGTTTTAGTCTGAAGCGTTAACTGCTTTCTCGCCAAACCTCCGGAGTAAAAGGTTTATAAGGGGTTTTAATTGTTAATTCGGGTTGAATATTATGCGCGTAATATTTTTCGGGGTAATCCGAGTGTTACTACCGGTCATTCATTGAAATTTTTAGATGCTTGGAGTCATAAAGATATCAATCATCACTTATTTTTCGCAAAATATTTAAACCCTCGGGCCACGTTTCCACTACGCATAGCATTTGATTGATGCTTTAATACAAAGAATCGTTCATTTAGACAGTGAAATTCATGAGCGAATTGACGTCACCCCCGGCGTCACTTTCTCCGTCCTCGGTCTCGTCCCACTATTGGTTTCGTGTTACACGTTCCTCGTCTGTGATGTCACTAGATTAGCCGAACACGTTTTATGATTATTGCA
This sequence comes from Dendrophyllia cribrosa, assembly GCA_024195265.1. Classification (NCBI taxonomy): domain Eukaryota; kingdom Metazoa; phylum Cnidaria; class Anthozoa; order Scleractinia; family Dendrophylliidae; genus Dendrophyllia; species Dendrophyllia cribrosa. The sequence goes on from JAJLRJ010000010.1 coordinate 10,356,002, forward strand.
AAACATTCTAGCAGTGTAAAGTGGAACGACGATTTTTAAAGCAACAATGTCATTCACGATGTACTTTACTTCTTTACTGTTTAAACTTCTCCTAGTTTTCCACCAAACGGGTAAGTACTGTAACAATAGAGCATAAACTATGTTTTATACATCATGTTGTTTATGACGCCGTACGTTGACTGAATCGTATCGTACCGTTTATTTTCCCATTATTGAAAAAGCTAAATATAATTATGGTTACTGATTATAAAATACTAATGGGAGGAAGAATAAAGAGACACTTACGGGTTTTTATAAGGTAGTTCTTCTTCTTAGTTATCTAAATTTAACAGGCTTTATCAGATATGTAGTGGGTATCGGACAATCATGTCAAATTAAGTGACAAATATAATCAATCGTTATATTGGCAGTGAATTCGAAAAAAAATATTTATTATGGTATTTACAATATTTGTGTGTATATTAAAGGACCATTTATGCGGTATAAGAGCGCGAGAAAGGGTAAATGTATGGTTTTTTTTTCTCGATATAATTTATATCCTGCTGTGTACCAGACAAAACAATAAAGAACAATAAAAGCTAGCGAGGTCAGTGAGCGAAGAAAGGAGCGACAAGATGATAAACCACCAATGAATGCGGTTAATTTCCATTAGATCTCAGTTGAACGCCTTTATGCGTACCATGTACCGCATTGCTAGAATCCAGGATGACTTTTAGACATTTTCTTTTACTAACTGCATGTCTACCATTAATTTCCGAGTAACACGATTAGAATGGCTGCGTATTCTTTAAAAATGATTTACGAAGTACTTAAGTATTATTTAATTATTATTTGATTATTACGTATAGGTGCTCTTGTGGTACTATTATCATGGCTATTCTAAAACAACATGCAGGCGATACGAAAAAGTAAATGCTAAATAACAAAAGCTTTCTGCAATCAGAATACACTATACAGAGAAGTGACGTGAGAACTAATATTTCAGTTAATTAGTCATTTCCGGTCGGAAGGTTAAGCGCCAAGGATTAATTTCCCACCCCAAAAAATCTTTTGTTTTTGGCCGGAAAATAATCTTGGTATTTTGATCATCAAACAATTAGACGATTACTTAACACGTTTTTTAGAGGCAACGAACAAAGAAACTGGAAAAATATTTAGGAAAACGCTTGTAATGGCGTTGTACTGTTTTTCCATATTATTTTAGTGTCAAAAAAGGAAAGAAAGCTTTTCGGTTCTTTTAAATGAATATTTCAGCGGCAGAGAAATTTAGGGAGAGAAATCTTATCCCACGAATTTACCAGCTGCTTTATCCTTTCCGAAAATCCTAGTTGATCATATTTCGTATCAAAAACGACATTTTTTATCTCTCCGAAAACAAAAGGCATTGAAGTTTCCGATTTTACGAAAGTTTGATCGAGGCGGAGTTTTACTATTTCAAAGAAAACTCAATTTTTTTTTGTCTAATTCATTGCGAATTTGTTGTTAGGTCATCCAAACAGATTTTCAACTGAAAAGATTCGTTGGGTGCTCTTGGTCTTTGTTTGTTTGTTTGTTCGACATGCCATGGAGAAGATAAACAAACCCGATTAAAATTTACAGATGTCCTTTGGACCGGTCTAAAAACATTCTTACGGCCCGTTTACACAGGTGATTTTCTGTGCTATTTTTGTCGCATTTTTCGGTGCAATTTTATCGCGCGCAAGTTGCAGCTTCGAATCGCGTGTGTAAACGTAAGCGGCGATTTCAGCGTGTGTTTTGGTAGCGATTTGTCGCGCGATGTCGCAAAGGGTTCGAACATGTTCGAAACTGATGCAACTTGGCAGCGATGTTTAGAAATTCGCAGAAAATCAAAGCAAATATCGCAAAGACTCTTATTCTTCGGCCATTCCAACTTTAACAGAAATAAAATACACACTGCGGTTATAAACATGACAAAACAACGCATGTTGTTGCATGTTGTTTATTGTATTTTATAAAATAACTGAGATAATACGCGCGTACTGATTGGTCAAAAACCTATTGATTATTGTGCCGGTAAACTCATAGAAAACCGCGCAAGAGAAACTGTAAAGTGAACAAAGTTCAATTTTCCGTTACCGCATCACCACACGCGTAAGGAAAAAGAATTTCACAACTCGAGCCGGTTTAGTGTCTTATTGCATATTGTGGTCTGTTTGAAGATGAGAACAGAAGATATGTTTCTTGAAAACAATAAGTTGCTGCTCAAACCTACCCGTAAGACAAAAATTTCAAAAGACTCGAAAAAAAAGACTCGAAAAGACTTTTCGAAGACTTTTTTTCTTTTCGAAAAGACTGATTTACAAGCTTTTCTCGTGTTCTCCCAACATCCCGCGTGGGTTTATCACGCTGGTAAACTCATAGAAAAATGTGTTCTATTGCTTAAATATCCAACCGTGACTTCTGAAGATGTATGTTGAAGCATACGAAACGTCAAGTCATTAATCAAATATCGCACCCCAATCGCATAGGAAATCGCCGCTTGTTTACACTTGCGACAAAAGTTGCATTAGAGAGCGCGACAAAAATCGCATCAAAAATCGTATGTGTAAACGGGCCTTTATACTGCCTTTGAGTTTCCATTTCTTGTATATGAACTTGTTCACGTTTAGTCATTTTACTGACCACTCTTTATTATACCAGCCGCTTAGAAGCGAAACTAAATGTGACATTCACTTCCGCAAAATATTTGACAAACAAATGCATTTTGATAGAAGTTGAATATATACAATGAAACTTTTCATCCTTCTACTTGTTGTAAATTACCCGTTAGTGGGTTAGTTGGCGACGAAAAATAAGTGTTATCTTGTTTTGTACCTTATGAACATCAAGTAACTGAAACTTTATACGACCTTGCTAACGCACCGGTTTTAACAACTTTCTATAGATGCTTTATTCATGTGGACAGCTCCTCCTCCAGCCTGGAACCAAACCAACCCAGGGAATCATCCAGCTGACATTCAAACCGCTGTATTTCGGGTTTTAAATGGAAGAACTAATTATCAAGTGAGGTGGAATTACAGTCTATTGGAGGGACAGAGCATATTAAGGTTTACCGACTTCAGCATTCGTTTGGCGGGCACCAGCCGTTTCGATGAGATCGGAGATGTAATTAATGGCGACTCTTCAATAAATGACAAACATGATTACATGACTCGATTCACGAAGCTGGAAAGCACGAGCGAATATTCTACGTTGACAATAAACAAAGTGACGGACAGGGAGAACGCTACTTTCCAGTGCAGGATAAAAGCGGGAGGAAATATATGGGCTTACAACGTACGGATTGAAGTTACAGGTAATAACGCATCAATCATTAACTTACTCGAAGGTGTAACTTCAGTTTGTCGAATTATAGAATATAGCTTGAATCGTACACTGATATCATATAAATCCCTAAGCAATGCAATGCAAAATGCCCTTGGTATGATTTGAACAATTGAGTTAACAACACATGTTCACAGCATGAAAATTCAAATTTACGGAAAATTAAAGTTTGCTTAAATCCGCGTAAAGTTGGTAAACAAACTTTACACCAACTTTACATGCCCGTAAAGGTGTATAAAGGTAGATTTACGTGATCGGGACGTAAAGCCTGTTTAAAGGTAGCGTAAAGTTGGTTGCTCAGCTTTACGCTTATTAACGTAGGATGTAAAGTTTGCGTAAAGTTGCATTTTACTTAGTCAAACGTAAAGCTGTTGTAAAGCGAGCGTAAATGTGTTTAGTCACACTTACGATTGTTAACGTTTTACGTACATTAAAGTTGCTTTAACCGCTCTCTCGCAGAAACGAACATAAAGAGAATTGTGAATAGAGTGTGACGCTTTGGCCGCAGCTAAACTTGCGATCGGTTTGCGATACGTGACCGTCACGTAAGATCTTTCTCCCTTCTGTTCTTCCGCTGACACCTAGCACACTACCAAACTGCTTAATCGAAAAGCTTGAACCAGTGCAGCATGGCAAAGAAGAGGAAAGGAAAATCAGTGCTCTAGTTTGGCTGGTTTATATAGAAGGCAGTTTGTGCCCTGGTCATTGCGCGGTGTGCAAAAAACTAAAGATTCATTTGGCAGTGGTGTAAAGTGTGCGTAAAGCGACCATAACAAATAGCCTCAAACTGCCTTTCATCACATACTCATTGTGAAGGTTCACCCAAACCTGACTATCTGACTAATGTAGAAAAATCCTGATCATTGTTCAAACCGGTTAAGGCCAAGGCAAAATTCAAGTTGAAGAAAAATCAGGGATATTTAGGGAACAGTACGGCTAGAAATACTCCTGATGTAAAACTGTAAAAAAAATTAAATGTTCTTACGTTTGAAAACGCTTCGAGTTTTACAGTTGTTACTCGGCGAATGTGAATATTATCGGAACAGCCGTCGGAACTACTCTTAGTTTAATAGGGCCTGGAACGCCGGGGCGAACTGGCTCTGAGATAGTGGGGTAAATTCATTATAGTGCACGCAAAAATAAAACGCCTGTGTTCGCGTTCGCATTCACGTTTGCAGTGCCGTAGCAAGGGTAATATAAGTGGGGGGGCACGCGAGCGCCGGAGGCGCGAGCCGCTAGGGGGGTCTGGGGGCATTCTCCCCCAGAAAATTTTGAAATCTAGAGGCTTGGAAATTCTATTTCCAGCGTTCTCCAAGAGCCATTTGTGATTTACGCATATCGCGAATTATTTACTTTGAACTAAGAGTATAGAAGACTATGGGACAGGTTAACAGTTCAAGTGAAGTGTTTGAGGGCTCAATCGAGATACGAACTGCATGTAAGGCCCTGTAAGAGATCTGGTGACGATCAGCGGCTGCATTGTGTCGAGCCAGCGGTTTCTCATTTGAGATAGCGTGCCGCCATATTAGAATTTGAAAAGTGCGATATTTTGTCCGTTGCTGGTGGAAAGGCCGTGATCTCCTTTGCTTTTTCCTTCGCTAAAGAAAGTAGTTGATAAGACCGAAACTTCTATTTCTTCGCCTTACTTTGCATCATGTGTATTTGAGCGGATAACTTTGGTGCTTTCGCATCATCTCGATCCGATCGTGCTACAGATGGAAATGTCCTGCCCTAGTAAGACTTCAGCTCTTGAAGCTAGAGAATCGATAGAGAAGCTGTTAATTTTGGATCCATGGAGTCAAATAGTCGAAGAAACGTTAGAGGTAAGCTATAATCTTTGTTTTACGGTGTAGGGTCTTAAGTTGTCTTCATTATGTCAGGTTATTAGGTTCTAAAAGTTGTTACTGGTTTGTATACTTTTTGAAAATTAAGCTTTCATGATCACAATTATACTTATTTTCAAATTTAACGGCAGTTTAAGGCAGAAGTTCTGTGGGAATTACAAGGGCTTTTAGTTCATCCTATAACATTATATAGGTTTCAAAATACTGGAATACTGGGTGTGTAGTTTTTGGTAACATTCAAAATAAATTATGCTAGTGGATGAGTGCAGCTGAATTCACTCTGTAATCATGTGAGTGATTGAACAAAATTGCAGGAATCCAATTTGTTTAATCACAAGTATGATTACAGACAGAATTGGATGACACAAAGTCATTTTACCAAAAATTTAGTTATGTATACAGTATTTAACAAAATTTGAGAGAGAAAAAGCAAAAGATCAGACTTTCAGGTGAATATTTAATAAAAGGGATGTATACAAAATGTGGACCTGGGTCCATGGACTACCCCTGTGGACTCGGTTCATGGACCACCTGATGGACAGTTTCCTGGAAATCGGGGATCCAGGATCGGGGATAAAAAAATTACAAAATAATAAAAAATTTAAATAAAATTATATAAATACATCTAAATATAAATTTAAAAAAAAAATACATATTGTGACTCGCATACAGGAAAATTTCACACGCCTGACTCACAACTCCGGACTACTTGTTCATTAACCATTAACGTTAAAAACTGGATTCAATTTCCACCCATAGTCCAGTATGCGGTGCTAAATGTTACGTTTGAGTTCTACATGTAATAACAAGATGAAAGGTCGTGTTTTGAGATACTACCCCTGGATCGTGTGAATGATCTTATCAGCTTAAACAAGTGAAGATACAACGTAGATCACAGCGAAAAACTATGTGGAGCATACCGTCGATGAATTTCAGGAAAATATCTCCGTTTGCTGTAGCACATACATGTACATGTAAATAAACCACACTAGAGTATCATTGTTCAAATTGTGTTTGCATTAGATACTCTGACTAGTCAGATTACACTGTATTTTCAGTTGTGTTTTATGTTGGAAAATGAAGCACTTTATCCCAGTGATACTGATCTCACTAGCGAGCGGATTGGACGTGACTATAAGCTGTTCAGCAAAAACCGTGGGTGTCTCAATTCTTTACTAAAAGCTTCAATTTAGTAACAAACATAACCTTTTAAATTGTATTAATGTACCGTTAGGATGCCTCCCTCGAACAAACATTTGTAATAAATAAACAAAGGGGTTGTTTATTTGAGTAGATAAAAACAAACCATGGCCAGGAGTCTCCTGCCATTGCTAGAAATTTTGCTGTTCTGTCGTGTAGAAGAATCCCCGATCCTCCGGTCAGATCCAGTAGCCCCTCCCCTTTAAACCGGATATTTGAAATAATAAATAATATCCCCCCTGCCCCCAAAGGGACGAACCATGTTGTGTTTGAGGGAGGGGGGGGGGGGGGGGGGGGGGGAGCAAATATGAAAAAAAAATTCCTGCAAAACTTTTGCAGAAGACTGAAATATAAATCCTGCATAGCGGCACAAAGCAAAGAAATATATAGCAAGCTAGTGAAATAAAATTCACACAAAGCGTTTAGTCACGAAAAAAAATTGCCCAGCCAGCCCCTCCCCCTGCCTAAAATATAATGATCCATCCCTTTGCAGATTGTATACATTGTAACAACACCGCAGTCAGCAGGAGGACGGCTGTCAGAGAAATTATTTTCACGCGCAGTTCATGTTGTCGCTCATTCATTTTAAGTTCAACGGAACACAAACTTTAATACAACAGTCTTTATATTGTCCAAACGATGTGTATCGGAAAGCAACTTACATATTATGTTTCCTTGCTGTCACAGTTGCAAAGCCACAATTAAAGAATTGAGACACCCGCGGTTTTTGCTGAACAGCTTATAGTCATGTCCGATCTGCTCACTATTGTGATCAGTATCACTGGGATAAAGTGCTTCATTTTCCAACATAAAACACAACTGAAAATAACTTTTAATTAAATAATCTGACTAATCGAAATAAAAAAATATAAAATAAAACTCAGAAGTCAACTTGGCGTGGAAAAAACCTAATCAGAGTATCTAATGCAAACACAATTTGAACAATAAGACTCTAGCCGGGGACTCTAGTGTGGTTTTACATGTACAGTTGTATGTACTACAGCAAACGGAGATATTTTCCCCACTATTAAAATATAAATTCTCCTTCCTTATGTCACCATATACATGTATTATTTCATTGTAGCAGTAGTGGGGAGAAACTGTTTAAATATCAAGATAACTGATCTTGGGTGATCATATCCTTAATTCTCATGACCTCTCTGATTAATTAAGCATTCACATCACAAGAAGAAATGTGATGCTGATCAGTATAAGTGTGGAATTTTTGTACTTCCTCAAATAATCTAACTTGTTTCAAGGAAACCATTTTAAATTAGTGGCCCTAAAATCTACCTTTTCCTTGAATTATACAGTTTAGGTAGTACATCTAACCTGTTGTAATTTTGTTCTAGGCATGTATTCAAGATGGTGATCTGATGGACTAATCAAGGAATTTAAAATTCTGGACTGCAAACCATTGGATCCAGAAAGATGAAAGTGGCAATTAAAGACTCTGGGTCTTCTATTTAAAGTGTAAACAAAGAACATTGACATTAATGCAAACATGTAGATACATGTACATGTATTGTGCCTGAACTACCTGAGTTTCTATCTTTGAAGCTTAAAACCATAAAGAAAAAAAATTACATGTAGATTTCTTTTTATCAAAACTAGGTGCTTCCTGATCTTGATTAATTAATATCTGTTCGGGATGTTCAAACCACCCTCAGATTTTCGGATTACAATTTAATGAAAAGTTAAGGTTCTCAAACCGGAATTTTTTTTTTTGCAGTTTTTAATTCTTAACCGGGATTTGTTCTTTTAAAAGTGGTAGTGTAGGTCCTTCAGCCGGTTGCCTTACTGTTACCACAAAAGTATAAAATACATGTACTGCAACTAAGAAATTCATCATATTACCATGTCTGGTTGTGATTAGTGGACCGGTTTTCATGTTGACATCTGTACATGTAAGTTCTAGCAGACTACAGGTTCATGTTCAAGAAGTGTAAGACTTAAACTACACTACATGTACGTTGTAATAATCAACAAAATAAAGTATGTCGAGTACAATATGTATACATCTTGTCATAAAAGAGAAAGTAAAAAGAAACTAGATCTAGTCAAACTTTACATATAAGCGTAATGGTGGCGTAAATGTGGACTTAACAACAGATTTACACTAACTTTACGCCGAGTTTAAAGATGCATTCTTTACTCCAGCTTTTCACAGACAGCGCAAAGATAGCCAAAAGGTTGTCTTTACATCATGTAAATGATACGTAAAAATTGTGTAAAGTTAAACTTTACGCCATCTTTATGCTTCCATTACGTAGATTTAAATCTTGACTTTACAGCACATTTACACCAACTTTACGGCTAGCTTAATTTGTTCTTTTACTTAAGCTTTACGCCTTCGCGTAAAGGTAGCGTAAAGGTCGACTTTACAAAATGTAAATGTAGCGTAAAGTTGTGTAAATTAGAACTTTACGCAAGCTTTAAGCTACCATTACGCCAACTTAAATTTGCCTTTTCATGCTGTGTTATGACCCAAAGAAGCAAAATGTATTCTCGCCCACCCCCCTTCCTGACTGATGACACTAATAAGTTCCAACCCTCAACCCCACCCAAACAACTCCCTTCTCCTCCCTCCCTTAGGTAGTTGTATTTTTGACGAACCCACAAGATGAGTTAAAATACAAGGAAGCGCAAATAAACACTGATACAATACACCAAACTTATGATACAACCTAAAGTCTCATAATGAAAACTTTGCAAGAAAAGAAAGTATACTGTATTTTTTAATGCACAAATCAGTATTGCACAGCAATTTTACATCAGGTTAATATATTCCACAGCAATGTATTCCACAGCAATTTTACATCAGGTTAATATATTCCACAGCACATTAATGTATACCGCAGCTCTTTAATGTATTCCACGGCGATTCCACAGCAATTTAATAAGAAACCACAGCAAAAACTGCCGTTGGATCGATTAACTAGTTGACTCTCTTTTTTTCTTTTAATACACTAAAACTAGTCTTAGAGCAGTTTCAAATACGAAACAAAACCTAAACATCCGTTTACTACATAGAGGCTATTCAGCGTGAAGTTGTATAATACGGCTGAGTATTTTTACGAGTCAGTATATTTTTTACGCGTATTTTTACTAGCATTTTATTATACGACAGTCATCTTCTCCTAAAACTAAGTTTTTGAAACTGTTTTTTCCTAGCGCGCGGTCAGGTGAGTGTAATAACGTGTCATATTTGCACTCGTTTTGATGCTTATTTGCAGTCTAGAATGCTACGTCGAATGATAATGACTGTTCTTTAATATTATTTTGCTTTGACTTTGTAGTCCCTCCAACAATCACTTACATCTCAGCTGACAGGACAGTAAATAAAGGTGATGCAATAACCCTTGACTGTACAGCCGGTGGTTATCCAACACCAAACATCACCTGGACAAACGTCTCTGATGGGAATGTTGTTACAATGCCTTTGACCATCACTGGTAAACAGAATGAAGGAGCTTACAGATGTACTGCTGATAATGGTGTTGGCAATCCAACCAGCAGGGATGTCTCCATTACTGTTCATAGTGAGTATAGATATATTCCAAAACTCATAAGTTCCTGATATCCGCTTTGTATGGTGGGTTACAAGAATTTTCACGAATGAATCAAAAAATTGAACTCGTATGGATGCGTGACGCTTATAAACACGAATTAATTTGAAATAAAAAATAGCATATTGAAACAATAAAATTGACTTTGTTTGTAAAGGTTTCAAGTTCGTCAAAGATGTTTCGGGTTTAGCCCTTCATCGGGTTGATGACCGTTACAAGAATGTTCTCTCACTAAGAAAATCCTTTCTCAATACACTGAGATGATATTGATATACCTTCACATGTGAAGATATAATTTACTAACTTCTCGTCCAGAGCAAAAGTTAAATAAACATCATTGGCTCTTTAAATTTGTTTAAAACATCCTGTTAGTTCAACCCTTATCCTTCTAGTGTCGAACAATTACAATGAGTCCTCTACTGTAAAGTGGTCCTAACAATGGAATATGTGAACAACTGCTGAACATGTTACGATTCTGTTATAAGTGTTGTTATGTAGTGCTATCCCCTAATTTTTTACCTTAAATCTGCTAATGAAAATAATCAGTTTGATAATCTCAGCGAAGTTATTTCATTTGTTTTCATTTATTTATTATTACTTAGCTCCTCCAGTAATTTCGAAACCCAAAGAAAGTACTCTGAAAATCATGGCAGGAGGCAGTGCTTCTATTGAATGCCTGGCAAATGGGGACCCCAGTCCACAGTATGTTTGGAAAAATGCAGCTGGTGCAGTTGTTAGCAATGGCAGACATCTCAATCTACAAAACGTAAACGACAGTGATGGAGGAAACTACATTTGCACTGCAACTAATAACCTGGGATCTAACATGCGCTCCGTTTTTGTTCTAGTTACAAGTAAGTCTCATTTTCGTATTCTTGGGGAGCAGGAATGGTGTAGTGGTGAGAACACTTGCTTCCCACCAGTGTGGCTTGGGTTCGAATCTCGGAGGCGACGCCATGTACGAGTTGAGTTTGTACTATATCCTCACTGCATACTCATTACCTCACCGCGTAAGGCTAAGTTATGGGAAGAATCTGCGACTGCGACTGCAGAGGCAATAGGCATGCAACGATGATATACACCGAGCTCGTCAACCGCCAGCATGGTGGGTGGGTGGGTCGCGAAAGTTGACTGTCGTCCCGGAGTACCGATGGAATGACCACGTTTTAGGCGGAGCGACCAAATTTATACTCAAGGAGCGCAAAGCATTACCACTACTACAAGCGTGTGCAATCACGAGGGAGTGCGAATAGATTACTTAAACTTCTGCTATGAGCTAATTAATTATGCAGTGAGAATAGTTGTTGGTTCTCGTCCTTGCTCCTGGAGTTTTTTCCAGGTACTCCGTGTTTCCTCCCTCCACAAAAGCCAACCATTTACAAAGTCCAATTCGATCCGAAAACAGTGGAAGCTCTTACGGTAAGAGCCACCGCATGGATTCCACTGAAATTATGTTTATAAGAAGTGGGTCATTTAAAGTCACTAGATAACTGTTTTTTAAGGCTGTGCTGTATACTTCTGACACTGTTTACAATAGATAACGTTAAAAATTAGGGTTGGCCCAATTGAAATTGGCTTAGACCGCGGTTTTGTTAAACAACGTCTAAACTTCGTTTAAATAACCCTTCCTTACTATTTTATTCAAACAAATTCAATTATAAGCACATTCTTAACGCAAAGCAACTTTGTACTGTTAGTATAATTGTAACAAAACTCATATTGTACATATTGTGGAATGTTATTCTCATATGATTTCAGGAACTAAAATTTATGGCACAGTAACCGTGGATGCTGAATTTAAGCCAGGCATGGAAAACATAAACAGTGAAAATGCAAAAGAATTCGAAAATTCCTTCAAGAAAGAGGTATTTATTTGAATTTCAATAATCATCTAGCTATCTTATGTATGCTCATTCCCCCATTATGCATTTCTTTATCACGTTGTTTCAAGTCTTGTTAGGTTCATGTTTCAGTCTCGTTTTTTTTTCTGAACACATTTTTTCCACGAGTATTTTTATTACTTTTCGCGACATTTCATTTTCGCAATTGCGCTATTACATCTATATCAGTAAGCTACATAGTAAGCCCTGGCTACCGAGTGATTTTACTAACAAAAATTCAATTAAACACAAACTGGAAGACCTATGTTCAAACACTAGCACTTAAACGTGGTTGAACTCTATGATGCTCCTCATCTTAGCTTGACTAGGTCAACTTTATTTCTTGTATGATTGTACATTATTTTTTTAAAGGAGAAGTTCACTCCAGAAGGCACTCTTTTTTTCTTTCCACTAATAAAAAGTACATATAGAGATAGGATGCTGAGCAAAGTTTCAGCTTCTAAAGAGCTTCCAATCCCAATTAAATCCTTGTCCAAAGTAGCCCAATTTTTAACCATATTTAGCAGCCTGGCCTTGAAATGTGACGTCATTCCGTCCAACTTGAAGTGACTCGTTTTGTTTACTATACTGAAATCATGGATTAAGAGGGTTATCAAGGGTCATGGCCGCATTTCACGAAATTCACCGGAATTTTTCTGCCCTTTAATAATTTATGTTTCAGCCCAAAGTTTCTCTTTTCTTGAAACAGAATGAGTTATTTTATATCGACCGGATTTTTTTTGTTACCACATCACAGCACCGAGCCGGCAACCCGGTTTTCAAGAAAATAATTCTTTACTCCTTAACAAAACAAAGGAAAACTTTTGAGACGGGAAAGGAAAAGGTAAATAAATTCAATCAAACTTAAATTAGCTTTCAACGACGTTTGTAGCGATTATATAAAAGTTTTCTGAACAGCGGCGCAAGTAGGTAAAGACTGAAATTGTATCGTTCGAGTCATGAATTTTATTTGGGTTCAGGGATTTTTTTTATATACGGTCGTATTTGTGGGAGTAAGTTGACTGTGAATTAAACTGAACAACAATTTGTAATCAATTTTTTTTGTATAAGTACAATTCCTTCCCAGCCGGCTGTCAAATGAACATAGTTTATTCGAACTGTTTGGAATTTCAGTGTTTTCCTGTTTCGCTTCCCAGTGTTTTTGTTGTAACGTTAACAGGAATCACAACATTCAGCAGTGACTTAGTTTGAAAGAAAACTCCACTAGCAAACTGAACATAGAAATATATTTCTTCCAATAATATCCGTTTCACATCAGTCTGAAGTAGTCTTTGTGGTTATTATTTTCAGTGCGTGTTAAAATATTTTAACCTTGTCCAATTCTATGCCTCTATGCAAATTTTTGCGTTGAAACGCGACACGCACGCTGCTATGCAGGGTTTTTTTCAGCTATTTCTGTCAAATGATAAATTGGTAATACATGCTCACATTCAGCTTATTCCCGTTTGCGAAATATATTACGAGAATCAAAAGACTTCCATCATCACCTTATCGACGAAATTTGCTTTAGAATCGTTATCAATCCTTATTAATTCAATAACAGGAATCGGAATAAAATAAAAACGTCGGAAAGCGTTGGCGATGCATGCTAATTTCAGAAAAAAAAAACATTTAAAAGCTTGTGAAAGAAGAAATTGATTTGAAACATCTCTCACCTCATTCTGTACCGAAGACCTAAACAAATCGATCTGTGTATAAAGAAACGCCGAAGCAAAATAAATATAAAATTATTCGGCTTGAGAAACTATTTCAGTCCTTTCCAGTTTGTGCCGGTGTTAAATCTCACATCTCTTCAAAGTCCCTTATAAGCCGGATAAATTTCTATTGAATTTACCTTTTCCTTTCCCATCTCTAATGTTTTCTTCTTCTTCTGTGTGTCTGCGATAGAGCGAAGAATTATTGTCTGATAAAGATCATGTACGATGCTGCGATTGTTAAAAAAACTCGGGCCCGTATAAAATCTCAGGAAGATAACTCATACTCTTTCGAGAAAAGAAACTTTGGGCCTTAACGGGCAGAAAAATTCTGGTGAATTTCGAGAAATGCGGCCTGGACGCTTGATAACCCTCTTAATCCATGATTTCAGTGTAGTAAACAAAACGAGTCACTTCAAGTTGGACGGAATGACGTCACATTTCAAGGCCAGGCTGCTAAATATGGTTAAAAAATGGCGGCGTTCAAAATGATTTTTGGGCTACTTTGTACAAGGATTTAATTAGGATTGGAAGCTCTTTAGAAGCTGAAACTTTGCTCAACATCCTATCTCTATATGTACTTTTTATTAGTGGAAAGAAAAAAAGAGTGCCTTCTGGAGTGAACTTCTCCTTTAAAACATGAAGTATGTGCATTCTTTGCTGTCGATATATTGTATGTAGGTATTCTTTCACTACTAATATTATAAATTCGCTATTTTAAAGACAACTAACAGTTCACGATTGTGCGACACTTAGTTGTCTTCAAAATAGCGAATTCGTTTAACATTTCATGGTGGCTCCCTAAAGTTTTACCAAAAGCATCTGCACTAACTGTCATGAGTTACAAAGTAAAGCCGAATTTACTTGTCCTTCAATTTTTGCTCACGAGATTTACCAGTAAGGATACCAATATATTTATTTTTAGTTACTTTTTTGGTAGAGGCCATTGTCGTGGTTAACAGAGCATCTAAAGAATGGCAAATATTGTGCAATAATTAACCTTAATTCTTTGCTATTTTGATATTCATTTAAAGATTTTTATAAAACTTCATTATCTTGCGAAGATGGCTGAGGCTAAATTTGTGGAAGGAAAAAAATATTCGTTCAATTTCGAGCAATTTTCTGCGAACTGCTCCCACAGAATATGTGAAAGGTAGTGTTAGTATTTAGAAAACTTCATCAAAGGAAAAGTGAGAATATAACACTGACATCGGAATATAAAATATTAGAAAACCTAGTACATTTTCGTGTAAGCGGGTGCAAAATTACTACTTTTTTTTTTTTTACGATTTCGCTTAACAAAACGCGAAAATGGGGAGAAGTTAATTTTGATAAAAGTTTCAACGCAATATGGGTCGAAAATCGTCCACAGCCATAACATAATATTTATTTTGTATCAAGCCGAATGGGTTTCCCGCTATGCTCCCCGTTTTTGCCAGACTCCGTTGGTCTACTACAACTCCCAGTTTTTGGTCGTACACGTCATAATGCAAACGGTCTACTGGCACAAAGCCTGACACCTTTGAGACAAGCGTTAGCTTTCCGTCTAAAAGGCGTCCACCTTATAAAGAGTTAAGTTAGAGACAGACAAATAAAATTCGGCATATGAAATTTGCCTTAGTGAGGTGTCCACCTTGTGTCCGCCTTGAGAGAGTTAATTGTTTTATAAAGTGTTATATGTTTTACATCTCCCTTTCAGTTTGACAAAGTGAACAGAAATACAGCCAGCTATAAAGGCTCAGAATTTATTAGATACAGGTTGGTGACATGCGCGGTTTTTTTTTCCTTTGAGTTTTGATTTGTTGAACGTTTACGTATACTTTTCGTGTTCTTTATTAACAGCAATGGCAGTATAATCGTCTACTTTGTGCTGCACTTTAACGTTCCTGTCACGACAAACGAAGGCATTATACATTTGAAAATTGCTCTGAAAAGTGGAACCATTGGTCCCTACAAGATACGAAGTTTAAAAACAGTCGAAGAATCCAAAACGGTTCACTCCACCATACCTTCAGCACCAACTACAGTTACGTCTGCTGCACCAGTATCTCCAGGGGAGAGGGTAGATACGGACGCTCCAGGTGAGTGAATGCATGCTGGTAGTCATACATTCAACTCTCACTAAGACGAACAACTTGTGGACAGAACCGGCTGTCCGTGTCCTAGACAGGTGTCAGTCGTAACCACCTAAATTACGACTGAAGTCCACTAAAAGCTATCTTTAGGTGTCCGTCTTAGGAGGTGTCAATCTTACAGTGGCTTCTGTTTCGTATGGAAAGAGCTTGACGGTGTTCTAGACAATAAAGCTTCGTTTTCACTAGCGACTCAAACACGAGCGCAAGCATCAGCAAATTCCTACCAAATAAAAACAAAAATGTCGCAAGCATAAGCGCAAGCACAAAACGAAAAGAAACATATTTTATATTTCCGCTTACAATTGCACATAATTGCTTTAGCTTTCCAAGAGACCGTTTTCACGTCGACATAAGTAATGTTATGATGGCGCTTACGACTGCCCAAGTGCTTTCTTTTGATTCGCTAATGAAAATCAGGCTTAAGCGATCGCTTGCGATCAATCACAAGAGATGGTCAGAACTATGATCTGTTAAAGATTAGTTACAATATGATCGTCTTGTATCGCCTTATAGTTGAGCTTTCGCCAGCGATGTAGTGATCGTTAGTCATCGTTGGCGGCATACTGCTCAAAACCTCTCATGCGCTCTGATGATCTAACTATCTAATGTATTCTCATTCTTCCGCCATTATGCGTTTCTTTATCACGTTGTTTTGAAAACTGTTGTCAGGTTCCCGTTCCAGTCTCTTGTTTTCTTAAAAACTTAATTTCCAAGAGTATTTTTATTACTATTCGTGACATTTCATTTTAACGATTGCGCTATTACAGTTATTACATCTATATGAATAAGCTACATAGTAACTCCTTGCTACGGCATGATTTTACAATTGTCATTACTGGAAGAACCATGTTCAAACACAAGCACTTAAACATGACTAAACCCTATGATGCTCCTCATCTTAACTTGATTAGGTCAACTTTAACTTCAACTCATGCGCTCTCAACTCTGAGCAACTCTGTCTGACTCAGCGTTTTACCCCAGCTGGAAAGAGATTTAACAAAGAGAAATGAGCATTTTAGGGAAGTGTAACCAGTGCACATAAACAAATTCCAATAAGCGATGGCCAAATTAGCCAGTCCTGTGAAGGCGCAGTGGTAAAGTGTTGAGCTTGTCGGACTATCGGTCTGAAGATTAGTGGCGCGATCCCAGTGTCTGTTTATTTGTGTTGTTTCCTCAGTGAAGGCACTCTGCTTAACAATCTCTTTCCACCCAGGTATAAAAATGGCTACCGACGAAATATATTTTTTCATGGTTCTGTTTGAGGGTAACTTCGTGATGGACAAGAATCCCATCCAGAGGATAGCAGCATTGCCCATAGTCGCTTTATCCTAAGAAAACTACGGATAAACGGCGGCCTGATGGAGTACTTGACTCTTAAGCCTCCTACCTTATTGGACTAATATCGACGACAAACTTTTAAAATTGTTTCGATTTATTTTAGATGGACCTCCGTGGATTATTATTGGTGCTGCCGTTGGTGGAGCAGTGGTGTTGGCTTTCATCATTGGGGTTGTGGTGTGGCGGGTGCGAAAGAAAAGTAAAGGTGTGTAAAGATTACTCAGAATAATTATTCCCACTCCTCTTTCTTCAATAAAGAAATAAATCAAACTCGTAGTGTTGTTGCACTTGCAGAATATGAGAAGAACCTCTTCCTTTAGCTTTACGTTTAAGAGCAGTTCTCTGTAAGAATCGAGAAAAGTGGGAAATGAAAATTTTTGACCCCCCTTCATATTTTGCATGCAGGTAGGTCTTCAGGGGGGATGTTCAAAAATGACCTTTCTTAAGGTCATTTCTTTTTTGTTGCCATGGTAACACTGGATGTTTGTTGGTGCCACTAAACCCAATTTTGACCTCAGAAACTTCTTTAAAAAGCGCAAAATGTAAGACATCGTTTCTCCAGCCCATTATTACTCTACAAATCAAGACTTTCACCAGATGTAAAACCTTTATTCTAGTTTATATTTATGCATGTGGCATTTTGTTACATCAACTGTACTTGAACTTAACGGTCAAACAACTTGATGGTGTTTCAGCCATTTTAGTTGACGAGTAAAACTAGCAATACCTTTTCTTGAATTTTTCCAAAAGTACGCCGATTCTAAAACTCAAACTACGTGGCTAGTTTAAATAGATACTCTAGTTACTAAATCTATAAAAATCTCTGCGGGGCGGGTTTATCTTGAACTTTGATTCGCTGAGGAAAAACCTTCAAAAATCATTTGTTGTAAACTTCGTTGAAATTAACATCAAGTTCATTCGACAGAAATCCTTTAAGAAAACTCAATCAGCCTTCAAGCTTAAAGTATAGCATGTACTCTATCAATGTCTGATCAAATCTACTGTTGATAGCCGTTATTTTTCGAAAAATCTCAATCCAAATAAAGCTTACTTTACTGTTTTCTGCAGTTCTCAACTTGCGAAGAACGAGTCGGTTCTTTCTGCCCAGCTTACATTTTCTGCACAAAATTCAGATGTTTTTAAAACCATCTTTGTGGTTGATCATGCTGTTTGTTTTTAGTAGAGGCCCATTAATCCATCACAGTGCAAATAACAACAGCTTTTGTGGTACCCGGAAGGTCACCGAAGCAAGCCATCGTCGGAAACTTTGTTCGTCCACGCACAATTCTGCTCTGGATTTGCCGCATATTTTCCCGTCACATGTCATCATTCTCTCCAAAAGAAGATAAAACGGTTTTCTGATTAACACTTTTACAGTCATTCACATTAATCGAGGCATTTCACCGCATTTCTTTCGCCGTTCTTACGTCTTTCGAAGTCCAGGCCACCAGTTCAGGCAAAGTTCTGCTGGTCAGCGGTAGAGTCTAAAATACAAAGTTCCTTCGTAAAGTGCTTAACATTGCGTCCTCATCCTATTACATTGTCACTAATTGTCTATTCTGTTGTTAGCAATGTTTAAGAACAAAACGTTGAGCAGCCTAAAGGTACATATTCCCATTCTTTCGTTTTCTGATACGTAGACACGTAAACAAAACAAAATACCAAACATTAGGCATGCATGGGTATTGCCTTTAGTTTTATTTTTGGCGGTATCCATTGATGGACTATTTCAGGAAGTCAGTATTAACTCTGAACTCCGTTTATGGGTGAATTTTTATTCACATTTGTCTGATCATGATGACGAGTGAATCATAGCAGGTGAATCATGTCTGGAAAACCCGGGTCTACACGCTGCAGTGAAATCGGCTGTAAGGGAATGGCCAGTAGTTTAGCCGCATATCTTAGAAGTTGACGCAAATTAAATTCGAGGAATTACGTGTCTGCTGAAGAAACGTACGGGGACGTATAAAAATATCTTAAGTATCAGGAGAAAATCACCTCAAGAGCAACTACTGGCAAGAAAATGATGGGAAATATATTTAACAGTTTGCCGTATGGCGAGCGTTCTCGTTTGACAGCTATATTTTTCAGTGGAAGAAGCAAACTTTCAATCGCAAAAATGATCATTAAATGACGTCGGAAAACGAAATAATAGCCGCAGACTGTATTCTACTGAGCTTTGCATGAAATCACAAAATACGAAAACCACCAATAAATAGAATATTCCTCATCTTAACTGCATGACCAAAGTTTACTTTTTCAGATGTTCAAAAGTTCCCGGCATCAAGTTCTGTTTTATGGGTCTCCGGTTTATCTTATCGACACCGATACATTTTTTTACCGTACGGCAATCCGAGCACAAATTCATGTATGAGAAACGCTCTGATGGTTGCGATTTGGTTTAGCATAAAACTGAGAAGAAACAGACTAGAGTGTACTATACTTCCTGTTTTAAACGAGGGCAATGGGGAGTGTCCGACATTGAGATCTGCGGAGTGACATCCGTATCATACAAGTCAAGTTGTGGGAACCTATTGTAATTTATGAATACAAAAAAGAGTGATGAACTGCTTGCGTTTCGTTACAATACCCCCTTCCCCCCCCCCCCCCCCCCCCCGCCAATCTCTCTCCCTCTTAGTTTATTAAGTATTAAGCCCCTCAAACGCTCATGAAATAAAAACGCCCCGGGGGGTTTAATAGAGGATTTACGGTTCTTATCTAGATCTCCTAGTGAAAGCGCCACTAATTTTATTACTTGAAATATATATTCTCCTTCCCCTAGAAAGTGTGTACAAATTTATTTTGTTGGATACTATGGACTACAGAAACACTGTAAGTACGGTACTTACGTTAGTGACGCCAAAGTTAGGCGTGGCAAGAATATGCAAGTTAGAAAGACAAACGGAACGCCGAACAACTGCAGTTTTAAACTGTTTTTAAGGTAGCGAGCGCGCTAGCCCTAATTTGTTTTGATGGCCGGGTGGCCATTAAAGTCAAAACCAGATGCAAGTAGATTCAGCGAAAATCAAAAGTTCCTTCTTGAAAGCAAGTTTTTGCAAAGAGAGAAATAAACTAAAAGAGGACAAGCGATGGAAGCGGTAACGAACGAAATGCCAAGAAAAGTTAAAGACGCAAAAATTCAGCTGTTTACAGTTGAAGTATTCCTAAGGAAACAGCAAATCCGCTCGTACTTTCCTTCTTTTTGAGCAAAAAAATAAAATAAAATGAAAGAAGTAGCTCACTGAGTCCCAGAACAGGCATTTAACAAAAACGAAAATATTGTACGAAAGTCAGTTACAGAAGAGAGCAAGAGTTATAATATCAGAAAAAAGCATTCAGTCGTTCACCTTTTGTTCACGTTTTCATTTTATCAGCAAAGAAAAGTACGGGAAATGTAATCTACATGTAAATAGAAAGAAAATCTAACAAAAGAAGAGTTCCAATACTTTCTAGCACCTCAATATGATGCGGACGCCATGTTGGCATTTTATGAAGTCAATTCGTATTCTAGTTATACCGCTGACCAGAGATGTCTTTGCCTGAACTAGTGGCCTGAACGGCCGCCTGAACTACGAAAGAAAGGCGAAAAAAAGACGGTAAAATGCTTAGCTAAATGTAATTGATCGTTAAAGTATTAATCAGGAAACCGTTTTATCTTATTTTGGAGCAAATGATGGCATGTGACGGAGAAATATACCGTAAATCCAGATTAGAAATGTTCCTAGACGAACTGAAAGGTTCCGACGATGGCTTGCTTCAGTGACCTTCCAGGTACTACAAAAGCTGTTATTTGCACTGTGATGAATTAATGAAAAACAAACAGCATGCTCAGCCACAAGAGATGGTTTAGATATCCGAATTTTGTGCAGAAAATGTATGCTGGGCAGAAAGAACCGACTCGTTCTTCGCAAGTTGAGAACTGCAGAAAACAGTAAAGTAAGCTTCATTTGGATTGAGATTTTTCAAAAAATAACGGCTATCAACAGTAGATTTGATCAGACATTGATAGAGTACATGCTGTACTTTAAGCCTGAAGGCTGATTGCGTTTTCTTAAAGGATTTCTGTCGAATGAACTTGATGTTAATTTCAACGAAGTTTACAACAGATGATTTTTGAAGGTTTTTCTTCAGCGAACGAAAGTTCAAGATAAACCCGTCCCGCAGAGATTTTTATAGATTTAGTAGCTAGAGTATCTATTTAAACTAGCCACGTAGTTTGAGTTCTAGAATCGGCGTACTTTTGGAAAAATTCAAGAAAAGGTATTGCTAGTTTTACTCGTCAACTAAAATGGCTGAAACACCATCACGTGGTTTGTCTGTTAAGTTCATGTACAGTTGATGTAACAAAATGCCACATGCATAAATGTAAACTAGAATAAAGGTTTTGCATCTGGCGAAAGTCTTGATTTTTAGAGTAATAATGGGCTGGAGAAACGATGTCTTACATTTTGCGCTTTTTAAAGAAGTTTCTGAGGTCAAAATTGGGTTTAGTGGCACCAACAAACATCCAGTGTTACCATGGTAACAAAGAAGAAACGACCTTAACAAAGGTCATTTTTGAACATCCCCCCTGAAGACCTTCAAAATATGAAGGGGGTCAAAAATTTTCATTTCCCACTTTTCTCGATTCTTACAGAGAACTGCTCTTAATAGACTAAACAAATCTGTAATATTGGAGAATTGGACTAACGCCTGAAATCGAGGTGGGCTGTGAAATTACAGACCATGTCATAACACGTGGTCGCTTTATCAAGTTCGTTAGATTATTGGGATTTCTAGATACAAAAAACGTCCGCAATGATAAGGTACTTGTATCAAACAGGTGTTGCGCTGTATGAGGAAGTGCTATTATTTTTTTAAAAACATGTTTTTATTTGCATTTTAACTACTCTTTACTGCTCTTTCAAATAGATGCTAACGTTTTTGTTTTCTTTTATCTATGTTTGGTCAACGCGCCTATGTGAACGTATAATCGGATAATTTAGAAGGTGGAAACGAAGCATTGTAAGTATTGCTTCTACTTATTTGATCGTGGCTATCCAACATACTCTCTTAGTTTATACATCTAATTTAAATGGAAAATGTCATGGAGATTTTGAAGTTCTTGGGTCAAAACTGCCCAGCATTAGAACTTAAAGTGCCCATAACGATTTTTTAAAATTTTCTTATCTAAATCTACACGTCACGAAATGAACGTCTGCGAAAACCTTTTTTTGATTTCATCAAAACGTGAATTTTATATGATATGATTTTTTAAAGTCTTCTAAATTTGCCGCCATTTTGGACCACCATTCGCATTAGTCTCCTCTCGGTCGGACAGGAGCTGTGACGTAGATTAAGGAACGTGTGTTCGAGACTTATTCCCATCTCACTGCCTGAAAGATGTGTCGCAGCGCGCTGTAACAACATATGTGACCCCAAGAAGAATATTTCTATGCACAAGATTCCTGAAATTACGTCACAGACTGATCTCGTGGCTCCTGCGTGGGCTTATTATGAGCCCGTTGCCATTCTTATCAGCGGGTCGACCGCAAAAAAATAGGATTTCGAAGACTTTAAAAAATCATAAAAAATTCACGTTTTGCTGAAATCAAAAAAAATTTTCGCAGACGTTCATTACGTGACGTGTAGATTTAGATAAGAAAATTAAAAAAAAATCATTATGGGCACTTTAATACCTTTGCCAGACACGAAATGCTTATAGAACAATAAAAGCAAGATATCAAGTGAATTTTTGAACAGAGAATATATTATGATCAGAGTTTTAAAGAGTTATCCAAGACACAAGACGATAAACTGGCTAATTTGTTCAAGTTACAATCCAGGACACTATTTTTGGGTTGACACTGATAATATATATATAGATTGGCTGAGCCTAACAGTGTCGCTCTCTGAACAGAAAGCCGATGATAAGCTTAACTAAGGTGAAAGGTCGGAAGCACAAGAATTAAGATTGTAGACCGAGCTATTTTTCAATTTTAGCAATTATCAAAAACAGTAAGCTTATTACGTGACCATCTGCACAGTACATTTAGACCGTAGAAAGTTCACAAAACAACTTTTTCTCGGTCTAGAATAACTAGTTTGACTAATTTCCGAATAAAATTCACCTGTTGCGTATCAAAAAGCCCCCAAAACTGATTTGGAAATCAAAATTGCAAAAAATACACAAACATATTTGCGTAAGGCGACGCGAGAGAAGATGGAACTATAAAATCCAAGTCTTGTTTTGTTTACATAAAATCGCTTTTCAACCTATGTACTGAATGAACAAACACATAAAAATGGACAACACAATCTTCTTTCGAAAAATTTTATTCAAATCTCCACAAGTTTATGTTTAAAACTAAAACGCGAAACATTTATAGCGCATCGATGCCGAGCTGTCTTCGATGAAATTCAAGAAATCAATACAACTGAATTTAAGCTACACGTTTGATAAACAATTCTCCAAAACTAAGGAGAACACAAAGAAAAAGTCAATCACAGATTGATATCAACATAAATTCCCGTCGAAAAATGTAATTTGTTTTACTTTTAAGTGCGCTTCTTTGGTTCTGAAATCCGTAAAACAAACATCTCACCGAATTGCTCCCGCAGTGATAAAAACGTACGAAGTTCCTCGAAGCAAGTTTTTATCCCCGAAAGCTCTTCTTTTTCCACTAAAGCGGCTTCTGAGTATCCCTTAATTAGTATTCCTGTCTTGAGTAGCAAACCGCGAAAAAATGTTAGGTAATAACGACTTTAATTCTCCGCTAAACACAGCAAAAGATCCTACAACCAAAGTGTTTACCGAGCTGACGGCTGTTTAGCCGCTCGAAAAAACAAAGCCTCGCTTTGCTTTCAAAATTGCTAAGATTCCGGATGTTACGCGACGTCATACGCACATGTTTTGCGACGTCATACGCGCCCGCGAATTAGCCCTGTCCAACGGACACACATGTACACACCCGCGCCTACGAAACATTCCGCTAGCCATGACCATGAAAAATGACGTGCATGGGTTCTATGAGTATCGAGCTCCGCTATAGATATGTCCTTTAGCTGTTTATGCCGTTGCGCGTCATTTTGCCGCGTAAAGTATATTATGCTAGTCACGTTTATGTATGTATCCACACAAAACATCATATTGACATTAGATTTATCCTGATGCTTATGTTTGTGCTTATGCTTATGTCTGTTTTCACTGGACATAAGCGCTGTAATGCTTTCGCTTATGTTTATGCTTATGTCGTTAGTGAAAACCAGGTTTTAATGCGCGGATATTTTTTGTATCTATGTAGTTCCAGAGAAAATGAAATAGAACACAGTGATATAGAACACCACGCTCATGAACAGAGACATACAAAGGTATGTATAGTGCCTCACTAATTCATGTTAAGTTTTGTACTTTAAATATATATATTTTATTTCCATGTGCTTAAAACTGCTAATTTGTTGCATAATATCACATACGCCGTATGGAAAATAGAAATTCATTTTACACATTCTAACATGTGCTCTTCTGTCAAGTTAGCACCTGTAAAAGGGTTTATTAATAGCTTTTAAACTTTTGCTTCAGAAAGGTAAATTGTATGTATGGGAGGGGGGGGGGGGGGGGGGGGGGGTGGCAGTATATACAAGGCATATTGGTCATAGGCGCACAGTGGGAGCATCTTATTCCATTTAACACATGACATGCTAGGGGACGGAAAGCGCACATTTAACACATGCCTCACTTCTGTAGAGAGATGAAATGTCCGCTATAACACCAGAACCAAGCAATCTCAGAAATAATGCTATTACCGCAACAACGCTTCGATCGGACATTTAACAGCTCAGCTTTTCATTTACTTAAATTAATTAATTCTTTTTTACCAACAACAGAAACCTGGAGAGGTGCTTTATGCTGATCTGGGTGATCTGAATCCAAGACAAGTTCCCAAAAAATCCACCCATCCCGAACCCGTCCCTACAACAAAACGACCAGCTCCTTATGCTAGGACAGATTACGCTGAAATCACTCATTTTATCAAGGCGGATGACACTGAGCTGGAAGAGGTGTGGCCTCGGAATGGACAGAGAGGGTCATTAAAAAATATGCAATTGTTTATTTAAGAAGCCTTTTGGTTGGCTAACTCTCATGTTCCTGGTTTTTTTTTTTCCTAATTGTTTAAACTACTATAATGATAAAATTGTTTATCAGGGCTGGGTGAATTTGCTTGAAATATATTTGTAGTATAGTTAAGGTTATATTTTATTACGAACCAAACATGTACGTTTATAAGTAAGCGGCAAATTTTCCAGTATGTCGCTTTGTACCTTTGATCTTACTTTACAGCTAAAGACGGTTCGAGTTTATCTAGGTATTTTTTAACCATGAGGGTGATTGTTATTAAATAAATAATAAATAATATACCATTAACTGAATAAAGTAAAAGTAATAATGACGGGTTTATTTTAAACAATACTAATGCAAGTCTGTAAAATAAAGAACTGTGTACAGTGTGTGTGGAAACATTAACAAGTTTTTCAACTTTGCTCAGAAATATGTAATAGAATTAGTCCGTAATTCTTGCTTTATCAAAAGTTTGCAGAATCGTTATTATTTATTAAAAGGAATACCTCGCAAATGAGAAATATCAGAAACTTGATCATGATATGCAAATTGTGTCCACCGCGGATACATAATTCTTCTTGGGCACTGAAATAAGATTTAGGTGAAGGCAACGAAGACTGACGCCTCGCCTCCACTTATGTATTTTTATTGATTTTTCTTGAAAACAAACTTAAGATTTTTTATGACGGTTAGAGCTTCCGTTTACACGTAAACGGACCAAAATGCATACAAAAACGGAGATCCTCGATCTTTTACGTGTCAACAGTGAAAATGAACGCATTAGGCTGGATGGAAAACATTTCGACAAAAACTCGTTTTCTAAAACATTTTTTTTAATAAAAGCGACCGTACGTTTATGTGGGGCAAGATTGTCTCTGCACCCTGTTTCCGGACATCAAGAAAATCACCACACAGACTTTTTACAATAGTTTTAAAAATGTTTATTACGAAAAGGTAAATTAAGAAAGTTGATGTGTAATATAAAAAGGATAACATGTTCAAACGCTTTACAAGCCTTGTTGAACATCATTAATGTTATAACGTTATACTTTGTGCTTAACAACGTGGTTACTATATTTCCTTTGTACTTATCATGGAAATGTTCGTTATAACTGCCTGTTTGTAATTATTGCATCAGTTTTATTGATGCTTTTAATAAAGTTGTTTTTGCCATTGTTGCTCAGTGTTCTTTTATGACAATAATAATGGTGATGTGATGACGATGATAATGATAAAGATAGTGATGGTGATGGTGATAATGGTTTCGATTACTAGCTCGATTGCACAGATCGTTTACCAAAAGCTAAAAGTATGTATTAACTAATACATATTTAATGCCTTTTTTTTCGGTTTACTGATTGAATAGACTATCCCTTTTGGTTAATTCAGACAGCTGAGCTAATACTCGATTCAAAATTGGTAAAAATACTTCCAAATTCGTTCAAATGAATGTTACTTGTCTTAAATGGTACGTCTTATATCAGACTAAGCTACATTCTATAATGACTACAATGCGACTGAGCAGAAAATATAGTATAAAGGGTGAAATTCCACATAAGGGTAACAAATTGTGCGTTTGTACAAGCAGAGCTAACTTAAATTCAGCTTAATTAAAGAAGGCTAAATAAATTGTTTTCTTAGCAATAGAAACAAAAGGAAAGCTGCCGTCTTGGTTAAGATGAGCAACGGTTATTTTTGCAATGTTTTAATCAAAACTGCACTGAGTATTTTTCCCTGAAGATGGGATTGCTCTACAAATATATCAGCTCATTTATCCAAGGAAGAACAAACCAAATTTTAGCAATTTTTTCAAGACACATGGAAAGAACTTAAAAAATGGGTTGCAATCCATTTCATCTCTAGCTATCCGTAACCAAAGAAAATTAATGCTAAGCTAGTTACTGTGCACTAGTATAGTACTTATTAACAAACCAATCTGTTTCCATTGATACAAATATGCCTTTTGGCTATTCACAGTGATACTAAATTTATTTGACAATGTCCCTTTACTACTGCTGAACGCTGTATTCTACATGTTCCCTTTCTCGTTTACACATTCAAATCTTCGACTTTTGCGTACAACTGGTTGTCGTAAATGTGCATGTTGATCAGCTTCTGTGAATGGATAAAACATTCAAATAATTATTGCTATTGAATAGGTATTAGTATAGTCATTTAACATGCGCCAAGTCCTGGAAATATATTCTTCAGAGGTGGAAATGGGATGCAAAACGTCAAAGTAAAGTTAGTATATGCGATTTTTTTTATATCTTCTAATAAGCTTTATTCTCGTTCAGTGTTTACTACATGATTACGCTCGACTCTTAACTTACCACATCCGCTATAATGAAGGGACGGTCATACCGAAATATTTGACGTGTTTCTTTTTTTTTAGGCCGATGTATTGTTCTGTGCTTGAAAGCACAAAAGATACATTTTCAATTTATAAATTAAAAGTAACCAAAAGGTATTAAGCTCAAAAAGTCAACTGCAAAAATTTTCAATTGCCGAAAAAAAACGAAGGCGCCATTGTTACATTTCTTTAACAAGAAAAGCAACAGAGGTTTCGGAAATTTCCCAGGTATATTTTAGAGCTTGATGAAAAGCATTGACAGAAGTTATGAATTAAAAAAAGACACCAAACAAGCCCCTTGTTATTGTTTTGGTAACTGCATATTTCACCTTGTGTTGGTTCTCCATATCTTTTAGCTGTTTTGTCAAAGCAGTGAATGATGGTCTTGCTGGTGGATCATTTTGCCAACAGTTCATCATAATTTGATACCTGTGGGAAATAAAAGCAATCTTCCTTTAATCACATCCACTCAATGTTTATGCGTTTTTACGGTTTTTATTTATTTTAATGTTTCTTTTTAGAGATGGTTCAAATTTTCAGTAATAAGCTCTTGAAAACTTAGGGGGCTCCTAATTTTTTGCAGAATCAACTCTGCGTACAATATAGTTGAATAGTGAAATATTTATTGTTTTGAACGTCGCGTTAGTGAGTCGACGGACGTCATATAATCATCAGCTTCTAGAACGTAACTAAACATATATATAATTGTGAACTGTACAATTTATCATCCACATGTGGTGGTTTAGGCATCCTGTATCCTTCCTGAAGCAGACTTCCAATTTTCCTGCCATCCATTCGTGGATATGGGGAACCACCTAACGATAAAAAAGCGGTTTGTTATCGGGAAAAACTAAGGATGATACTACCGCCTCAAAAGCAATTATGATTAAGGTCACGTGAAACAACATGATGCATTGAAATCCATGATGAATAATTTTAAATGTATGTAGACAAGTCAGTTTGATAAAGAAAATATTAAAGAGTGATTTAGTTTTCGATTTTACGTAAATCAGAATTATTATGTGGCGGTCCACTATTTTCTAACTGTCATTCGTGGTGTCTTTCCTTCTGGAGATCCTGGAATTTTTTCATATTTTTCAGTTGTGTATAAGCTGGCCTGTTAGTAACCAAGCTTACTCGGAACCGCCATGTGAAAATATCGGCCCCGTTGCTCGGTCCATACTGTCACGACCTCGCCCATATCAGTCTCCCAGTTCGGCACTCGCGCTTGGTTAATAAGAGACATGCATGTATATAATACATATTTTAGTAGGTTTTATTTGCTAAAGTGGGTAGGGAGAAGAGCTTGCGTTGACATGAAACCTTTATAACTTTAGAAACATTCAACCAATACCCACACAACTTCGTTACTTTTTTTAAATTTGATGCGAAAAAGTTTTGTTCATGACCTGTGAGGTTTCCATGGCAATCAGATATTGACAAGCACGTTAACCCAAATTGTCTGCTTAAATTTAAATTTCTACTCACAGCTTCACTTGCAATATAAGATTATTTTATAATTTTTCTTTTGATTAATTTTGACTCAAGTTTGGCGCTTTTCTAAATCCAAGATGGCGGATCTAAGATGGCAGCCATTCAGAATGACTTTCCTGAACTCGGACAGCATTGGTCGTTCTTTAAGGTGGCTCCCAACAGTTTCCAGCACTTTCCAAGACTTAGATTTTGATGGGTCATTAAAACCACTCTTTATAAGTTGATGCTATAATCATGATATCAAACGAATGCCCAATGATTGGTGAACACGTTGTTATCATATTTGTTTGTGACACAATATGTTACTATAGCAACAGTATAACGTGCTGAAAACACCCTTCATTTAAAGGTGGGGTTCAGAGCCACCATAAATTTTCGAAAATTTAAGGTGGCTCTGAACCCCACCTACAGAATTTTTTTAAACTTTGCCAAAAGTTGCATCTTATCCTACTGATCAAAATTCGAAAATAAAAAATGGGGTTCACCGAGTCATTTTTGAGTTATTAGGGACTTTAAGATACACGAACGCGGACGCCGCCAGAGACGACCGGAAGTAATAATTAACTTTTGAAGTTCACTGCGCATGACAAAAAGCCCAATTTGTCGCGTTCTTGCTTTCGATGGACGTGACACAAAGAAGTTTCGCGTTTCTGGTAAAACGTGAGTATTTTTATGGTCTTTATGGGTTCTTTCGACCTTTCATTTAACACTATTTGAGTTTTTCGAAACCTTGAACATTTCTTTTAGCAGTGTTAGTGAAAAAACTGAACTTGGGCGCTTTTACTCTAAGGTAAACAAGCATATCCAGCGAAACTCAGAGGATATCGATGCCGTGCTCAAAGCCCAAGTGCGTGTATAAGTCTTAAGCTTACTTGTCACTCGAAAAATTCTTCAGCAATCATTTTCTTTGTTTTTGTTTTGTTTTGTTTTTTTTTTGTATTTTTGCTTCATTTAAGTGTGTATTTTGAATTTGTTTGTATTTCGTGTAGAAATAAAACCAGCACAAATGACAACATACAGAATATAATTGCACACGAGCGAAGCGAAATGAATAAAGCTAATAAGCTTAATTTTGCTTTAGGCTAATATTTTTGACATAATTGGCCTTCTGCTCCCTCGCAAACCGTTCCTTGTTGACATGTGAAGACGGCAGGAATGTCAAGTGCATCTACTAGTCGGGAAATATTACTTTTCCACCCTAAAGTTGGCTTTAATTTGCACTCGGCTTCATTCTTGTCCTGCAAATGAAATGTCGGATATTCATCGTAAGGAAAATCCAAATTGTTGGATGTGTTTTCTTCGTAAAGCAGTGTGAACTCCACATCGGTGATAAAACCGCTTCGTGATGACTTGTAAGCATGACTGGAGGAAACTTCGCGTCGTCGCTCGCAGACACAACACATTCTTAACTTAGTTTTCCCGCCGCGAACACCGTACACTCGACCCAGGCCCTCTTCGACCATGGCGTTCTTCAAGGCGTCCGCGTTCCTGTATCTTAAAGACCCTATTAACCCTCGGACGTACACGCAAACTTAAACCCCAACCGTGGTACAAGGGGGGGGGGGGGGGGGGAGGTTGTTGCAATCCCCCATCCCCTTGGGTTTTTGCGAGGTTGCAATATTTCGAAAAAAATGTATACATCTAATAGATAGCGGCGATGTGCTCTACAAGATAAGTTAAATATTATGGGTTGTGACGCTGCTGGGGTCCGTGACGTCATCGAAAATGGCCGCCGAGATGGCCGCCATCTTGGATTTTACTAAAAATTCAAATTTATCGGAAAAATGCGGAAATTGCAAATATTGTTGGCTAGAGTTGCAAAATAACATACAATTAAACACTATGATGCTTTTGGTAGCATTTTATATGTTTTTACGCTGAAAAAAGGTGAAAAACACGCATTTTTCTTCAAAAATGGGTTAACCACATGTTACTTATGACGTCATATCTTGTTACCATAGCAACCTGTTGTCGCCAAACTTTGCTAAACTGTGTCTCAAGAATAAATGAACAGCTACTGAAAGCGGCATGTGCTAATCTTAAATGGTCTTGAAAATATCGTAGAAAAACCTTAAAGAAGGGGGGTGACAACCACCCCCCTCCCCCCTTGTACGTCCGAGGGTTAACACTTAAAGCTAAAATTAAGGGTGTTTTAGCACGTTATACTATTGCTATAGTAACATATTGTGTCACAAAAATGATAACAACGTGTTCACTAATCATTGGGCATTCGTTTGATATCATGATTGTAGCATCAACTGATAAAGAGTGGTTTTAATGACCCATCAAATTCTAAGTCTTGAAAAGTGCTGGAAACTGTTGGGAGCCACCTTAAATACTCCATGTTTCATAGCCATAACTTTATTTTCTTTGAATTTCCACGGTCCCAGAAGACAAAAGATGTCTGCTCTGAATAGGGTAAGTATAGAAAAGGAGAGTAAAAGAAAAAGAAAAATCAACTTACCTATTGTAAAAATCTCATAAAGGAGAACGCCATAACTCCATCTGTGAAAAAGTGGGAGCACAGAATCAATAAAATAATCATCAAAAACAACATCGTTAAGTTGCAATTCAGCAATGGATTTACATGTACTTACATGTCACTTT
This sequence comes from Dendrophyllia cribrosa, assembly GCA_024195265.1. Classification (NCBI taxonomy): domain Eukaryota; kingdom Metazoa; phylum Cnidaria; class Anthozoa; order Scleractinia; family Dendrophylliidae; genus Dendrophyllia; species Dendrophyllia cribrosa. Next base: position 10,387,580 of record JAJLRJ010000010.1, read on the forward strand.
TGGTGGTATACGTCCCATACAACAATGCTTCATAAGCAGTCCACTTCACTGGCAAACGACCCTGATAGTTAAAACATAACATGGAACGATTCAAGATCATCAAAAACAGCATAAAACTACAGCGAACTCTCTCCAAGGCGGACACTCTTGGGACCTGCTCTAGCTGTCAACCTTCTAAGAGGATGATGTCATCTGACACTAGAACTTTGTGACGTCAGAACTGAAACAGAATCGTTCTCATCATCTTCAAAGTGTTTGAAGTGTTTTGTTCCGTTCACAAATAATAATAATAATAATAATAATAATAATAATAATAATTTAAATTTGTATAGCGCCGATCCAATCCTGCTCTAGGCGGTTTACACAACATTCCTAACAGTTAAGTAAAAATCAACATTCCTAACAATTAAATAAATAGTCAAACAGTAAATAAATTAAAATTGAGATAAAAATAGCTATACTAACAATAATAAGCTTTCCTAAAAAAAAGACATTTTGTTCTTGAATGGTAAAATCAGTTTCTGATCTTTAATGTTGCGGTTGGTCCACTTTGTACAAAGTTGAAGTTTTCGTGTCTGCCTTTAGATACCCTGCGAGCAGTGGATTCTCCTACGCCGAGCTACGCCGAACGAGAGAGAAACCACTGCGAGCATCCGTTTGTTCCTTTGATCGAGCCGCCGTCTAGCGCCATGGACGAATAAATTAACTTTCAACCGGTAAAACAAGTTCGCAAACTTATTTAGCCTCTCGCGCATGCACTCATCCACGTAACTGCTGCGTTAAGCGAGTATAATTTAAACAAGTTTCGAAAACGCCGACTTTTCACGGCTTAAATTGCTCGTTAAAACAAAACAAATTCGATAGAACATCTTGTTTTTTTTTTAATTTACAAACATCGAAAAAATGAGTAAATAACTCAACCTTGCCGAGTTTTTAGCCCAAACAATTTTTTCAAATTATAATGGCGTGATTAGCGCGCACATAGTACAGCTCGATGTGAACAAACCGTTCAAACAAACAAACATACATTTTAAACCCACCTTATCTTTAACTTTTGATAGAAAGGATCGTTGTATTAAATACAGTGTTGTTTAATCTGCCAAACTTGAAAAAGCCATCAAAATTTTCGCCCTTCCTTTGAAGATAATTTTAAGTTTTTGTTTTTTACGTAAGGAACCCATTAAATTGCCACGGGAAATATTTTCCCGCGAAACAAGAGGAACTGACGTCAAATGTATCATGTGGGGCGTCACGTGGCTGCGCATGCTCGATGGAAAGGCTAACAGATTCTCGCAGTGGTATCTCTCTCGTTCGGCGTAGCTCGTCGTAGGAAAATCCACTGCTCGCAGGGTAGCCTTTAGAGGTATTTATGACGAGAATGTTTCAATAAAACTGTGCGCTATCCGGCATGCAAAGGTGTCCGTCTTAAAGAGAGCTTAGTAATAGACAAACAAGTGAAATTCAGCCGGGACCAGCCAGCCATTTCTGTCGACATAGAGAGGTGTCCGCCGCACGGGGGTGTCCGTTTGACGTCTGTAGTATTTTAAAGAAGTAGTAAGCAAGTGACTAGGAGAATATTATGTCCAAAAATAAATGAAAATACGCAAAACAAGATAAAGCTGCTATTTTAATTTACTGGTATTAGATTTCAAGTGCAACAATGCATCCTAGTATTTACACCAAATGATTGATATTTAGCTTATTACCCTTGTCTTTCTTTCATAAATGTTTTCCTGTTGCACATCTCTAGCCATTCCAAAGTCTGTCACTTTACACGTTTCTCGTTCGCCAACCAACACATTGCGAGCTGCAAGATCTCGGTGAATGATCTGAGAGAAACGATTAAGCAAACAGTGAAAACTAAAACATGGAAGGTGGATCGTGCTTCAGGACATTAATCAAATTAAAAATCGCTTCTTTGGACCAAACCTTCGGATCATGTATTACAATTCATTTATTCATAATGTATATAAACTGCTGTAAAATGAAGTTATGTAGCTGGATTCGTCTTAAAAAGACCACTTCTCTTGAAGGTGCCTGGGTTAAGATAAACTAAACTGTATGGTGCTTCACACAACGCAATCAAATAAAATGTATTTACGTACAGATCTTGATGATAGGTAACTCATTCCATCAGCAATTTGCCAAGCAAACTTTATCAGTTGCTGTGACGTCAGACTGGTTTGTGGTTTGATATCCGGGTCTTTGTAGTAAGTGTCATTTAATCCACGGCTTTTTCTAAGGTAACCCAGAAGATCTCCATAAGGCACATACTCGATCAACACCCACAATGGCTCTGGTAAATGAAGAATCATTACACAAGTCACACAGTAAAAACATAATATTAGTTTAGTTTAGTTTATTGATTGTCAATAAAACAAAATAATAGATAAATAACATTACATCAAAAACGAAAATAAACTATATACATAGCATAAACGTGTGACAGAAGAACTACCCCCTTAGTTAAAAAATAGTAATAAGTAATAAAATGACAATCAGTGAACACCGGGTGGGTGAAATAAGTTAGAAATGTGGCGGGGAGCACATTGAGAGTTTGTTAAGGTAGTAAGAATATCAAACATAAGTCGTTTTGTATCCCAGCTAGCGAAATTATTTCCACCAAATGCCTCCTTTTATTTATGCGCTGCTCTCCTTTTATTCTAAATCCATTATGCGTAGTGTCAAAATGACTTGTAAAACATTGTTTGATATTAAAAGTGAGAAATCGTTTTGCAGTATACTATCAATATCTTCATCTTTATGATAAAAAGATCCGAACAGTGATTTCACCAACTTCAGCAGTCGCTAAGTAAATATGAATTAAACGAAGGCTGAAAGGGAATTCGAATCAGAAGGGGCCTTGGGTTCGACAACAATTCCAGCTCAAACACTTTTAAAGATAACTTTTAATTACAACGCTACCATTATAAGATCTTTCGCTGATTTATCATTCATTGCAGTTCACATAAAAAAACATTTTTTTTTTCTGAATTTCGTGCACACACTTCTATATTACTATCTCAAATTATGTAATGCTTTACCAGATTCAGTGACGCATCCCAGTAGTTTGATGACGTGCGGATGAGGTTTCAGAGTCTTCATTACTTCAAGTTCTGACAGCAAATCCTTCTTGTCAGACTCGGGAGCTGTGTCTAAAAGTAACCAATCGGGCAAAAAAAGTGAAGCTACACAATTTATGTATAAATTCATAATAAATCTCCATTTGCTGTTTGTTATCGAAAGAACACACAGACGACCGTAGAAATAGCTATATGGCTTACTTTTAAGCATTTTGACAGCAACTGTAGTCTTTCCTGGTCTGCCTCGAAGATCTATTGTCGTTCCCTTGGCAACCTGACCAAAAGCACCTTTTCCGATGACCTTCTCTATAGTCACGTAGTTTCTTGCAACTTCCCAAGAACGTGTCGATGGATGAAGAGGCGCGTAATCAGCCCCTTGAGACGGACTTTGCATCTGTGGGGTACTTGGTCTCGTTCGATCTTTGGAGTCGCTTTCAGATATGGGGACCTCTTGTAAATCCATGTATGCAGCTCTACTTGGATGAAAATGAGTCGGTTGAACTTCCATAGCTATTTCATTCTGACAAAAAAACAATACATACTGTTTCTTGAGGAATTCGTCGATATGCGTGCAGTTCAAATATCTTATGAAAAAGAGAAAAAATGTCCTTCCCAAACGTAAACTAGCAATAATATGTCAAAAGTACAAGACTTTGGATAACGGCGCGTAAAGCTACTTCTTGTCATAGATTGTACATATCATACTTTACCTAGCAAAATTCTTATATTTAACAATAACAGGCTAAATTTTAAAGGATTATTTTAATCTGAATTTCAGCAATATGGAGCGTCTGCCAGTGCAATATTTTAAGCCTTATATTCAGAAAAAATGCAATCATTTACATTTTCGTGGGGAGCTGTAAACATTTCAACCCTCTATATGAATGGCTAATTTTACGAGAAATAATAACAATCTAATGCTATGTTCAAACTTAAGGACGAAAAATGTTTAGTCTGATCACCAATGAAGCATGTTTCACTGTGAAAAGTGTTCACATCAGGCAGTGCAGTACACGAATCATGATCAAAACATGTTTTTTCTGAGCATGATTGAAACTACCTAACGGGGTAGTTACGAAACATCTTAGTGCAAATAATGTATTCTCCTTGTTAAAAATTGAATTGTCCTTCACTCCCGAAGAACTTGAGAAGTGAGATAAAAGCACAAAATCATTCAACTGCAGGTAGTTCAAGCTCTATTTTTTTTGTTTCAGTTCATGCGAGCTTATGCGTGCTTGTTTCTTGAAACATCACAAATTTATGAACCTGGCGTGAGACGTGTTTTGAAATTAGCAACTAATGTGAACAATGAAATGCAAACATATGTTTACGGGAAACGTTTTCGTCGAAACATGACTACTCTAAACCTGTTACGGTGCTGATTTGAACACAGTAAAATGCTTTCTTTTGTCTTTTCTACTGTTTTCTACGGACGATGGGATACCATTATATGCATCCCTTGAAGCACCAAAAAGATATCGATAGACTAATATACAAACTTACGTCATAGGCTCCTCCATCGTCATATGATCTGAGGAAACACAAAAGTTTGGGCAGGAAAATTTTTTTTACTAGCAATGTTTGAACTGAACGTACGTCGATGTAATTAAGATTTGGCGTCTTCCATGTTTTAACATAAAAATCTAAATACATTACCGTTTAAGTATGAACATTAACATTATTTAGCCATCTCGACCTGGATGGATGGTCGTCTATCACATTAATCAATAATAATGACGGGTTAAAAGGGTCTCTTAACATGCACAGTAGAACGCTGGCCATCAACCAAACCCAGCATGTGTACTAGATGCAGGGTTGTCATTAGTAGCATCCATTCGGCTATGGCCGACAACTGTGATGAAGATGACCGGCCACTTAAAATATTAAAAGGAATAAAGGACAACAGCCAGAGGCTAAATTTTAATGATCGCCTATTTTCCGTGTGTACATCGAAGCTTAGTGACAGCCCTTGTATGCAGTAGAAACGAAGATATTTACACAAAAAAAACACATGTTAAAACGCTAAATCGCAATTTAATTAAGTATTGTTCCGCATAAGAACGAAGCAAACTTCATTGTTCTGCGGCATTGGCTCTTTCCCACATAGAATATCTTTGATTTCAAGAATAGAGGAGGACCTGATGGTTAATAATTATATTTCATTATAAAAATAAAGAAAATCCATTTGCGTCAAATAAATTTTAGGAAATGTTCATGCTTAACCAATCAGAATAGCAGAAGACAATAGCTAATAATTTTGCTTCTTTGATGAAGTTCCCCAAATACAATTTCTTTAAAAAATTGTATGTTGTGCGATTGGGTCTCAAATTACTTGAAACCTTAAAAAAATTAGACAAAATGCACCTTGAACCTTAACTTTTTAGCGATTTTTGAGTCTAGGCCAATGAGATCACTAGTTTTAACAATGACAATTCTTGATATTCCATCGTGTTTGACATTCCATTGCCGTTGGCGCTATCCTTCTTATGCGGATCATTACTTAACTTTTAATAACTACAAATATGAGAGAAGAAAATATTGATATTTTCTTTCATCGTACCTTTTTTTTCCTGCAATTTCTAGGAAAGGAGAAAAGAAACAAATATTTCAGTTAAGTAAGTGAGAAGATATGACAAGCGTATATATATTATTTTCCTTTCGCTATGATATAAAATATATAATTGGTTCGTGCTTTTAACTGTGCATCCCCTTGAGTAACTCTTACGCTTCTCTTGTGCTTTCCAAATTTCCCGCGTGCACCCATAACTCGATAGACGCATGCTAACCATGAACCAATTCTTAAATATACAGCCGTGGGTTTTCAAAAACGTTTTCATGCAGAAAATTAAAGTATATAGATAAATATATACTTTTGTTTACATGCACGTTCGAACTTGCACTATCACCCTAGTCAAAACATGGACGAGGAAAGCAAAAAAGCATTTTCTTTTGTTTTTAGAAGGTCCAAAGCTTGCCAAATAATTCGCCAACTAAAATCATCACTTAAGGCGGGAGTTAACCTAAACGCCACTTTTCCGCCACTTGACATGGCTTTAATGGAAATATCTCGTTCACGTTTCAAGCAATCCAAAACCTCTATGCTTAAAACATAAACCTATGTTATGGGGTGTTTTGTAAATTTTCGGGTGATTTTTGGGTATGTTTGGGAGGAAATAGTTTTTCTCAAAGGATTGGTAAAATTTAGAGAAATAAGAAATGTTGAAGATTTAGTGAAGTTTTAAAATTAGAATTTGTAGTTAATAATTAATAGACGGATACCAAGTTAGTCCACTTGCAACCTGGGGTGCTCTTGCGTGGGTATCGACTGTCTGTTGGTGTTCCAAAACTCATTTTCTTTCTCCTATCCCTTCTTAAAACCTCTTTAAATTTCATTAAAATTCAGGTAGACTCCCGCCTTAAAAGGCGAAGGCATAATTCCCCAAAAGGGAAACTACAAACATGATTTCCTTTATACTTTGAAATAAATGTTTCTCGTTTCCCTTACTGTATTTTCAAAAGTTTAAAGTGCACCTAAACCCTAATTTTATTTTATTTTAATCAACTCAATGTACGTTGAAAAGTCCAATAGTGAAATATTTCTTGTTTTTAAGGTTACAGTGTACCTTCAGATCGAAAATTTATGGATTTTTTTTTTTTGGCGCCAAAATTAAGTTTACAGAATGAACGTTAATTCAAAAAAAAAAAAAATTATCGAAAGATAGTGAAAATTCACGGACAAATGACGGTATAACTTTTGTGGGCGAAGTTTGTTTATTAAGCGATATGTTTTTTTTAAGCGCTGTTTTCTCAAAGTTAATTTTTCGCTTGTCGGGGACACTTTAAAAAGCTACAACTCAAAGGGAATTTGTTTGATTTTCCTCAAATTTGGACAGAAGCTAGGCTAACATATACTTAACAGAAAAATGTCGGCGAATTTCTTATTTCCGAAAACTTTTTCGTCAAGAGCCATTTCCGTGCGATCACTCCAATTTTTTTTCTCCCTTTTTCGAAAATATTCTGTTACAGTAACTTTTCACTGCAATTGAATATGGGAAATCGCCGACACGCTTTTTTAGCGCTTCGTGTCCGGAAATCCGAGAACAAATCAAATTAGCAAAATACAATAATCGCTTTGAGTTATAGCGTTTTAAAGCTAATTCGGACGTTCGAATTTAGACGTCGTAACAAATTCGACAATTCATTTTATTACCAAATAGTTTCCATATTTAGATAGCCAGATCTATAATTAAGCTTTAATTTGATATCTGGGTTTAGGCATATTAAGTGTAATCTTAAGACGCTAGAGCTGTTATACTGGAGACACCCCCGAAGGTACACTGTAACCTTAACGTCGCGTTAGTAAGTTATAGAGATTTAAATTAACAAAATGCTAATTAGATGACGTCAAATGCAGACTTTACCATTATTTCTACTTCAATTTACAATACGCAGTTCACCGCTTAAGGATAATAAATTTAAGAAATACTAATAAAAACTGTTTATAGTCAATTGATTTAAAAAAATATATATTACTTAGAGGTGAAAACAAGTAGTTGTATAATAAACGAGTCTGCATTTGAAGTCATTTAATTAGCATTTGGTAAATTCAAATCTCTATAACTCACTAGAATGAATTCGTATAACCCGTGTTTTATATGCTAATGAGCCGCGTTACATTCTAATGAGCTGTGTACAATAAAACAAAGGGAATTGAAACGGCTGACTTTTTATTTGTTATATAATTAATTAAAATCTCACAGATAAGCATTGCTAAGAGTATGCAAATTCAAACCAAGAGGTAACGATTCAAGCATTTCAGTAACAGCCTGTAAAAAAACGAAACAAAGGACTATAAACATGTCGAGGCTCAAAATTCCAGCCTTAATTTAATTCATGTGATTTTAGTCTAGTGTTTTATATTTAAACTCGAGCAAAGGAAAACAAAAACTGAACCATAAGATTAAACTAAACCGTAACATATGTTTTTGTTTTCATCATTTTTTTATCAAATACCACATGTCTATTGTACACAGCTCATTAGAATATAACGCGGCTCATTAGCATATAAAATACGGGTTATACGAATTCACTCTATTAACGCGAAGTTAAAAACAAGAAATATTTCACTATTTGACTTTTCAACGTACATTGAGTTGATTAAAAGAAAAAAATTGGGGTTTAGGTGCACTTTAAGTTTAACAATCAAGTTGGTGTGTTATGTGCACGTGCGTGTAAACAAAAGTATATATCTATCTATAGACTTTGCTTTATGAAACCGTTTTGGAAAAAGGGTGTATATACCCTTCATATAATTATTGTGACTTCCGTTACATTTATTTTAATTGTATATAGATAGTAGAGTTACCTTTGTTGCACTGCCAAACTAGGATTATTATGAGAAGAATAATGATGAACACAAGAACTCCAATGATAGCTTTAAAAATGGTACAGGAGCAATTGCAATCTGTGAAGAAGATCAAGACAACTCATTAAAGTCCTGAAAATGGTCTGGATTGGGTTGAAGAGAGTTCAGTAATACAACTGAAACTCACCTTCATGACACCTCTCAAATGCGACACCCCTCAAAATAGGTAGCTTTGAGCTTTGAAAAGTGAGTAAGAATTCAAACATGAGAGAAATAGCATCAACTCGGAAATGTGACTGTTATGAGTCATATGTGTCAGTCATCATTTGGCTGTGTGACCGCGCGATGCGGTTCCAGTTAAAAGCCCACATTTCACCTTTGCTTACCACAGAGTCCCAGTAGCTCAGTGGTGGAGCATCCGGTTAGATCACGGAGGGTCGTGGGTTCAAATCCCATCCGGAACTCGGAATTTTTTTCCGAGTTGACACTATTTCTCTCATGTTTAAGCTTTGTGTCATCAAAATCCAAGTGTATTATCTATTAATAAAACCTTAATGATAGTTTGTTTATTGATTGTCTCACGACGTTTCGACCGCTTACTGCTGGTCTTCATTAGGCGATGATGTCGAATGGCTATGCATCGTTATAAGTAGCACCGTGGCTGTTGGTGACTGTGCATTTCGATCCCTATTGTTTTGAGTGCACGCTGTTCCCTCAGCGGTCCGCTGTCATACCGATCAGCTGTTGTGTTGTTTGATCATGGGCATCCATGCTTCTGTAATTTCAATTTCGTTGTCCCTATTTTAGTTGTTAGGGTGAAGTCTTATGTGGATAACCTCTTTAACCCTACGGGTGTATCGATAATTAAAACAAAAGGACTACAGAATGTACGAAACTTTTTGCGTTTTTAAGGCATTAACTCTCGGACGTACACGCAAACTTATATCCCCACCCATCCCTCCCCCCTTGGGTTTTTGCAATATTTAGGAAAAATTTCACATCAAAAGGATAGCCCGCGGTGTGCTCTACAAGATAAGGTAAATATTATGGGTTGTGGCGCTGCTAGGGGTCCGTGACGTCTTCCAAAATGGCAGCCAAGATGGTCGTCATCTTGGATTTTACTAAAAATTCAAATTTATCGGAAAAACGCGGAAATTGCAAATATTGTTGGCTAGAGTTGCAAAATAACATACAATTAAACATTTTGATGCTTTTAGTAGCATTTTATATGTTTTTTCACTGAAAAAAGGTGAAAAACACGCATTTTTTATTAAAAAATGGCTTGACCTCATGTTACTAATGACGTCATATCTCGTTACCATAGGAACCGGTTGTCGCCAAACTTTAACAAAATGTGTCTCAAGGATAAACAAACAGCTACTGAAAACGGTATGTGCAAATCTTAAACGGTCTTGAAAATATCGGAGAAAAACCTCAAGGAGGGGTGGATGTCCCCCCCACCCCCCCCCCCCCTCCTTGTACGTCCGAGGGTTAAAATGTCCCAAAATCGCTTCATACCATCACATACCAGCTATAAAAACAATATCATTTATTTAAAATAAAAATATACAATTTCCTTATCGTACCTGGAATGAATGCTGTGGGCGTGGGTGATGTAGAAGATGAAGGAGTTTGTTCTATGGAACTGGGATCAACAATAAAGCTGCCAAACTTTCCTTCTTGTGCAGCAGTCTTCAGAGCATATGTAACGTTGGTAACACTCACGGTTTGATTGAAACTCATAACAAGATCAACGATCACACTTCCTGGGCTACACATAAAAAGAATATGTCAAATGTTAGTGACAGAAGGAAAAGAGTTGCATATTTCGTGAATATATTAAGTGGACATTTGGGGAGCAAGGGTGATGTAGTGGTGAGAACACTCGCCTCCCACCAATGTGGCCCGCCAATGTCGTTCCCGGCCTTGGCGTCATATGTGGGTTAAGTTTGTTGTTGGTTCTCTCCTTGCTCCGAGAGGTTTTTCTCCGGGTACTCCTGTTTTCCCCTTTCCTTGAAAAACCAACGTCCCCTTCCAAATTCCAATTAGATCTGGTATGTGATCCCAATTAGAACTCGCGTGCTAAATATCTTTGACACTTAAATAAAATGATTTTTTAAATTGTTTTATTTATTTTTTTTATTTTAGGTTGACAAACCGGTGTACTGTCCTAATTAACTTAGTCCCAATAAAGTGACTGAAAACCTTCAAATATTTAAGCAGTCATGTCAACGTTATAGAATTGGGAATGAAAAGCTCTCAATTTATCTCTTTTGACATGTAAATAAAAACCCGTGATAAAATCTCTTCATCTTTATTGCCTAAAGACTGGTGATAGCTTTCTCTTCTTCAGAGGATAAAAATATTGACGACATCAGAGAGACTCGTGCCTCGTTCCTTCAATAAAAACGTTGACGAGGCCAGAAGGTTTAAGTTGTTGCGTAACCTAAAAAAAAAAGCAATATAAGAAGCAGTGACACCCACGAGGCCAGAAATTATCAGTGGTAATGGAAGTCCCGCTCTCACACATCCCAAGTACTAAAACGATGGTGGTACTAATTCATTGGTATTAAGTATGATAATTTATGGAGAAAGGAGGACTATGAGATGTATTGTGATCACAGCATCCAACTGGATTGTAAAAGAATATGCAAATCAATAGTAATCAGTCAGTGTCGCTTTGCAGAGGTAATGATACAATGTATGGAAACAGAACATTAACTCAATATACTATCTGCTTTGTTATAAGAATACTAGAAATAGCACAATGCACTCAAGAATTGTCCGACAATTAAAGACGTATTTCAGTCCTAATTTCCACTTGAACTATGTTACCAATCGAATCAGGCGAGTAGCAAGTAAAACTATTACATACCGCTTGAAGAAACGTTTCCTTTTCAGCCTCATTAAAGTCTTTAATATCCCTGTTGTTAATAGTTATTCTTATTCTGTGAGTGGTTGTGGTTCCTACAACAAGAGCAAAAGATTTTACAATGGTAGAAACCATAATCAACCAATATAATTTTGAGTTTAATTAACTTCACAATTGTAGAAATAAAGGTTAAAATAAATGTGGTGAATAAGGTACAGCACGTATTTTTTTCCGTTTACACAGCTGTGCTTAAAAAAAAACGGTAAATGTATGGCTCGTCACTAAACGCGGAATATTCTATTTTTCTACATGCATGTATTAAACCATTACTATAATTCAATTCCTTGCATGAGTTAAAGCTGTTTACGACGCTTGTTTCTCCCTTTGCACATTCACGGGCTTGTATTGTCGTGAAACTCAACATTAGTACAATTCGAACTTTCACATGATTTCCTGAATATCATAGAAACAAGATGAAACAGGTAGAAAACAGATCACACACACAAAAAAACCAAAAACTGCGCAATCCTTTTCAGTAATTATAAGTGAAAAAAATTCTTACCTTGGGAAGTAGTTGGTGAAGTCATGGTTGTTGATGACACTTTTTGCAAAACTGACAAGCAAACATAGACAGAAATGAAACCTGTAAGTAGCTACATATACATGTACATTTAATTTACTCTTTCCCTCGCCTTAATGTTACCTAATTACAACTGTTGATCTTTTACTATATACTAATCTCTATTTTCGAATTGCCCATAATACACTTTGTTTGCCCCCCAAATTTTGCATAAACTATTGTTTGTAAATGCTCTTGGGAGGATTGCATATTCACAAGAGCATTTCAAAACGATAGTTTATGCAAAATTTGGAGGGAAAACAAAGTGTATTATCGGCAATTCGAAAATAGAGAATAGAACTTTATATTTTTCTTTATATTTTGTTGATTTGTCTAAAAAATGTGTCCATATATTGATTGCTTTTCTTTCATAAAATTATGGTAAATTAAAAAAATGAAAAATAAAAAATCCGCTCTTGTTAATTATCACGACTACATGCTACAAACTATTACACGTGCAGAGTTAAATTTAGTTCTCGGGTTTTTTATGGTTTTAGCACTACAGTATTGTAGTTCTAGTGCTGTATGGATATTCTTTTATGAAAGTCTTTTTGTGTGGCAGTTACGCGTATTCCACTCGCGAGTAGCACTCTGGTGTCTGGTGTCTCAGCTAGTTTTAATATTTAATGTAGAGAAGAAAGTTATATACACTAGGGAAATGGTAACATTAACGCATTAAGTTTATTGAACACAAGACTGCCAGCAGTCCCTTTCTGGGTAGTCGAGCGGATGGCGAGCAAATACGAAATCGGTAATCGACCGATCGAGCTAAAGTAACGCTCCCTCGTTCCAGTTTCGTCGAGCTTGTTTTTGTGATTAGCTCGTCCGCTTGACTGACCGAAAAGGTAAAGCTAGCAGTCTAATTTAACACAGAACGTCATAATTATGCATCTACGATAATCAGATACCAACAGTTCTGGCTCGGCTTTTCCAAAACCCTGAAATCGTCTCTTGATGTAACAAGCTTTATGGCAACAACATTATATTAATTATTAAGGTATTTTTTTAAGATGGAGATTTTGAATGAATGAAATGCAGAAATGTTTCGCAGTGAAAAACTATTATATTCAGTTCCCTGTGAGGTTCTCCCGCTTGGGTGGTTACGAAGTTTTAAAACAGTTATTGCACCTTTTTCACTGGTATACGAGTTTGTAACTACTGATAATACTATAAATACTGTATTATGTATTCCTCAGCGCTATAGCTTTTACAAGTTCAACGAAGAGTGTTTAACATAATGCTAGCTATATTGTAATGATTTTTGCTTAGTCTTTCTTTTCCGCCTTGATCGTCCTATTGCACTCTTTATTTCAGTACTTTCTCAGTTTTATACGACTTGAAATGGATATCCAAGTGTTAATAAATACGGTTTTTTGGGATGAAGTGCCCCCATACAAGTCATCATCTACCCCATACTCACATAGCGCTTTACCCCACTCCCTCCAGATGATTCAAATTTTCACCTCTCTATTTCTGGGAGATTATGACCTTCATCAAATGATTATCACATTTCTGTAAGTACCCCGAGGATAAAGTATTATCACCTCTGTTAAAAGTGCTCGGGGAATAAGAAGCCCCTTGGGATATCTATCACATTTTTATTGTACCCTGGGGGACTAGGAACCCTCCTTCCCTTCCTAGCCGTTTTTACCTACTGGTATTAAAAGAGGGAAAACCAAAAAATGATCTAACAAAATTTCGAAAAGATACACAAAAACCTATTGAAAATTTGAAGTAGAACGAAACACTTTATGGTATCAAACAGCTCCGTGCCTTCTATGCATGATTATACTATCAAGGAACTGAAATTAAAAACGTACCAACAACAAGACAATGAGTGATGTTAACTGTTCCCAAAAGGTTACTGGCAGAACAGGTATAACAGCCAGAGTCCTTTGACTTCGTCTGGCAAAACGTCAACAGTTTTCCACTGAAGATTTTGGTACCGCTAGTGTCATACCAAATAATGGCAGGTTCAGGGTTTCCATCAACGGGACAATCAAGAAATGCAGAATTTCCAATGGCGACACTTATATTATGCCCTTTACCTGTAGCAGATGGAGGAACTATAAAAAGCAAAGAAAGTAAATTATTAAGTATTTTATGAAAAGTTTTGAATGATGGTAGGTAGATTATAGAATGTGGAATAACAATTCCTATCACCAATTCACCGTTGCATCCTGGAATATAACTGTTTACTCCTGCTTTTGTGTCTAAGCCTTTCTTTGTTTGTGCCCGACCTGAACATGTAAAATACATTTTCTTTTAACTTGCTACCTGGCATTTTAACTGTAAGGTTTTTTCGGGTAGCCAGTACCCCTATTAGTTTTATTGAAAATTGTAAACAGTTATTGTAGACTTTCGAGATAAGGTTCGAGATAGCATTACCAGCAAAATACTACATAAATCACCCCGCCTCCCACTTCCATTTGGCCATGCGATTGTGTAATTAGCTTCCTCTTGCTATCTCGTCAATCAATCCTCTTCGTGTGTTTTAGTAAAATGATAATGTTCAACTTGTTACATGGATGTAATAGAGCTCTTACGTAACAAGAACGGCGTTTAGAGTGCAAAAACGTGCGCATTTAGATCATCGTAACATACAGCAGTAATGTCAATTTAATGGCATTCAAGTTTATAGTACAATTACATATATACCTGACTTTTAACTCAGTTATGTTTCAGTGTTATCGTTCAAATTATTACAAATTACTTTATGCCTTAGGAGATGAAAAGACGAATAGGTGCGAATATTTATTAAATATTTATGTTTGTAGGGTACTAAGGTCACAAATGCACATGGCACAAGTTTTAAGTTGATAATGACTACAATTAATGTCACAATGTTTACTCTATTTAAAGCGTCCTTCACATTCCTGACAATAAACACACATTATATAGTTTTTTTTTTGTTCTTACAGTAAACATCAACAAATCGGACTCTACTGTCACTCCGACAGTCATTCTCTGCTTCGCATCTGTATTTTCCAGCATCATTTCTGTTGATGTTGGTGAAGTTCAGAATGTTTCCATCAATGCGCTGACCATTGTCTATTTTAATCCAATAAACATTTGGCTTAGGGTCACCATTTGCCTCACAGGTCATGTTAAATAAACCACCTTCATTCACTGTGTTTGAAGAGTTAACGATTCTGACAACTGATGTCCAATCTAGGAATGCAAATTACATGAAAAGCTCCGTAAAATAAAACAAAAAGTGGTAAAGAGGATGTACGTGGCGTAGTGAGCTTTCATTTAATTGCCAAACAAACCTGTTGAACTGATTAACACTAACATTATTTAATCCACTCGTCTGATTAACTTTATACAATAGTGACTTTGTTTATAATTAGGCTTTTTTAGACAAAATTAAATTCTAGAAAACCTTGCTAAATAAAATCCACTTATTCTTCAAAATAGAAACGTTGCCATAACTGATAACCGTGTTAAGAATATAGGGTAATACCAGAAACCCATAAGTGGGTTGAAACGTGTAACGCGCATTCACAGCTTCCGAATATTCATTTTTTGCTTAGTACCATATTTGGAAACCCCTCGGTTCCATGAGATTGGAAGCAAGTTGTTCTGGCGAATTGATTGGTTAATATTTTTATCTTGATTTTCCAAATATGGGTGTAACAACTTCTTAGCAAATTGAACAATCGAAAGCTTGTTTTGAAGCGTACAAGAGACAGTTACACGTTTCAACCCACTTATGGGTTTCTGGTAATACTCATGCTAATGCCACACTGAACTCATTGTAGTCGTAGTTTGCCTAACACTTCTATTTTCTACGTAAGTTGCGCGTGGTCACGTTTGTGTCCAATTACAGCTTTCCAGTTACAACTTTTTGTAGTTGGTTAGCTATAATTGGACACCTACGTCGTGCGTGCGTCAATCAGGTGCACTCAAATGGTTTCCTTTTTTCTGTTTTCTTGCTTCTTTCAAACTGATAGAAAATATCCTTGACGTTTTGAGTACAAAAAAGTCTACATATACGTTTTTATCTAAAATTTTGTTATTGACACAATTACTTAATAATTGTACTTCATGTTGTGCAAATCAGGGGTAATCGTGCTCGTATTTTTAAATCGACAGAGCGCGTAAAACTTCTCGCCCAATTACTCCTTGAATTGTACTCCACTCAGTCCAATTACCATTACTTATACTACTGGCTGAGAAATTTATGAAATGTGATTAGCAAATACAAGCAGTATTTCAGGCCAATTGGAAATACCTTTTAGTGAAAAATTACAGTTGCCATGGCAACAGAAACGCCTTTGTCTTGCTGTTGAAACAATGGCGTTGGAATTTGACAACCATGAAATACAATAACTAAAGAAAAAAAATGCAAATAATGCCAACATGAAAAAAGGAACGAAGACCTATAGTTCCTTGTACGATCGAGCCGGAATGAAAGCAAAGGATAAAATGTGGATATTCTTAACTACGACGCCAGACAACTCAACAAAGGATATGAAGAAGTTCTTCGCCAAAGTGACAACCTCGTTCCCAGGGCTTTTACCTTCGAGAGAGGGGCGGCGGGAAAAGACCCTGGCATCGGCTGGTCACGTGCCCATCGAACACCCGAAAAACCTGGGTGTAATAAATTAGATGTGAAATCGAAGCTGCATAATCAAAAGCAAGATAGGAGTTACGAGAGTGTAATATGAGGGTGGCAGGCCTGCACGACTCTTACCTTGAACAGGTATTATACATTTAGCCGTTTGTTAAGAAGGATTTTAGTGACTGTAGAGTGCAGACTGAATTTTAAAACCTTTCAAAAGCCGCGTGCAACGGACTAGAGGTCAAGTCTGTCGGTTGTAGTTTCCCGTGGTGTCGCGCTTGTAGATTTTGACCTCATTTTAGCGTCCTTTTTTGCCTGGCGGTTGTTGTGTTGTTTTCGCCATTTAATAGTATTGGCATGTAGATTTTTATGTAGGAAAGGTTTGAATTTCTCTAACTTTTCTCTCTGAAATACCGGACATGACACTATCTGAAATGATCTGTTGGCCGTGAATGTCTTTCCTGCTATTTATGTCACGCTGGGCCCAGCTATTTTAGATTTGTCTTTGCAGGATTTTAATTTTCTACCCTGCGAGCAGAGCCTCTTTCGATCCTCCTAGAAATTTTCTAGGAGGATCGAAAGAGGCTCTGCTCGCAGGGTAACCGAAACCATGGTCTTGCCTGAATGAAATAGTGGCGCATTTAATGAAGCACTCGCCAGACTGTCAAAATTGACAACGGAGGTTTTAGTATAAACCGGCAGCGAGCTCCACGCAGCTTTTATACGTAGCGAAAGGAAGCTACAATTACAGCCTTGACTGAGACAAACTTCAACTCTCTACAAGTTGAATAGCTTGTTAAAATACAACTATCTCTGCTATAAAGCTTGGATCATGAAAATTAAAATAGCTGGGCCCAGCGTGACATAAATAGCAGGAAAGACATTCACGGCCAACAGATCATTTGAGATCCTGTCATGTCCGGTATTTCAGAGAGAAAAGTTAGAAAAATTCAAACCTTTCCTACATAAAAACCTACATGCCAATACTAATGGCGAAAATAACACACAACCGCCAGGCAAAAAAGGACGCTAAAATGAGGTCAAAATCTACAAGCGCGACACCACGGGAAACTACAACCGACAGACTTGACCTCTAGTCCGTTGCACGCGGCTTTTGAAAGGTTTTAAAATTCAGTCTACACTCTACAGTCACTAAAATCCTCCTTAACAAACGGCTGAATGTAGAATACCCGTTCAAAACATATAGAAGGAGCAAATGGCATTTAAAACATGAGGTAAGAGTCGTGCAGACCTGCCACCCCCATATTACATACAATTACTTGATTTTATGAGCCACAATAGGCGATGTTTCTAGGTCGGAATTAGAAATCGCAATGCTAATGTAATTTTTGAGCAAATTCCATCAACCAATAAAAAAACAGGATTAACCACAGGAATGCATACATTAGTGTTATAATTATTATTTAAGAACATCACGTGACCAGCCGATGCCAGGGCCTTTTCCCGCCGCCTCTCTCTCGAAGGGAAAAGCCCTGGGAACGAGGTTGCCAAAGTGAGTAAAAGTAAGGCAACAATGGCTCAGACTTCGGACCAGACACTTCGCATGTTGTAACTAGCATTCTTGTCCGTCATCTAGAGGAAGTGGGCGGTAGTGTTTCCAATTTGAGGATAGCGAAACAATGATATGTGGGAAAGTGTTCAAAGTTTCATCGGAAGCTCGCTTCCTCGAGTATGGCAAAAATGTCCCACGTCTATGTTTTTCGTGTATAAAAGCTCTGACCGCCAAAGATAAAGGTTTGTTGCGGTCTAAAGAGCTCCTATGTGCTTGAAAATTAGCCACTGAAGTCTCTAGTTACTATACAAATGAAGCAGACAATGAGAGATAGCGAGTTGTCCATGTGTTTAACCCTATTTTCCCTGAGGTGGGGGGGGGGGGGGGGGGGGGGGGGGGAGGCGCTGACTTTCAACATTCACAACGTTTTTAATATAAAATCAGACGCCATCAAATTTCTTGAATTTTCCTGAACTTTGTCTGGCAACAATTTGGTACATCACGTGACTTGATGTTTCCATGGAAACAATATTTTGACAGCCCTGATTTTTTAATTTGCATCTTGTACCTTTTAAAGTCATATGACGCCATCGTCCCAATTTGTGGACGGCAAAGGAAACAGTTTTAGACGTGCTATATATAGGTTTCATTGTCATAGCTTTAATGCTCTTGAAGTTGTGTAATAGAAAGTCATGGCTTTACTGCTGTTATGTTCTCCATGTTTTTCAAAATTGGCATTTTTACTTATCTTACAATCTAACTTTATGGCTTTTACTTTAATGGTTTTGATTATTTTCGGTCAATTCGGATGGTTTTTTAAGAGGTTTTGAAAATGTCCAGAAATATAAGATGGCGGATCCAAAATGGCGACTGTGCAGAACTAATTACGCAATTTCCATGACGTCATTGGCCATTCTGCGGACTATAAAGGAAACAGTTTTGGACACACCATGAACCATATAGTCAAGTCAAGTCAAGACAAGTATAGGTTTCATTGTCATAGCCTTAATGCTCTTGAAATTACGGAACTCAAAAAAGCCCAGGCAAAATAGGATTAAGAAATATTTTAAAGAAATCTTGGTCGTGGATCGATAATCACACATCAATCATTTACGCGAGAATAAACAGTGAGCATTAGAAAAAGCGAAATTTCTCAGCCTTGTAGTAAAAAACAATAATACAAGCGGCGAGTGATATTTGGGGCAATTTTGAAATTTTACTCGAGTTATTTATCCCATATACCCCTAGAAACCATTCCATTACCATTCACATTTATGTTTCCCAATAAAGTTCGTAGAAACGCCATTTAAAAATACGTTCACTCACATCTGACTGTCACACTCACTGTGCGATTATCAGGATCACCAACTCCATTGTCAGCTGTACAGCGGTATGTTCCATTTGCGCTTCTCGTGATATTGTTCATGACATATGTTCCATCCACCACTGGCAGCAGCGGGGCACTGTCTGTACCATCATCTTTTACCTTTGTCCAGGTGATGCTTGGTGTAGGTTTACCAGTTGCATTACAACTCAACGTAACCATGTAGCCTTCACAAACAACTTGATCGCTGCTCACATTAGCAATGTTTGACCGAACTGTAAAAGAAGGAAAACCTTAATGGCCAACACTGATGGAAAGTAAAAGTAAGTATTGTAGCCAAGTAATTCAAATTATTTTAGTTTTAGTATTGTGGTTGCATTAATTGACTAACTACCGGTAGTTAAACCGGTATTTAAGCCCGTTTTATCAGGGAAAAAAATGAAATTATTAAGCAATTATGCTTCTAAAACTAATTAATAATTCATGACGAGAACACACTGGATGTTTGGACATCCTGATAAAAAAACTCTTCCTCTTGTTTGATATATTACATTATTTAAGCCTGTTTTTTTTTACAGTTTTCCTTTTTTCTGTCTCCAAATGTTTGCCAGCATAAAATGTGATACATACAGTCTATGGCAGTAGATATAGTATATACATCAACATCAGCCGTTAAACAACATAAACCAATTTCTGGTGGTGTACACCATGTACACCATGTAGTATTACTAAGATACAGATCGCTGATTTCCTATTTGTGTTTTCTTTTCGTAAGTGTTGACAACCAGAATTTTTCTTGTGAATTAATTTGTTCAATTTGTGTGATTTTGAAAAAAAATATCTCCTGATTAGTAAAAAATATGAAATTGGATGCGATTTGAGGTCACTTGTACGAAATTTCACCATTCAAAGGAAAGTGTTTAGATTTTCTTATGATTTTATAACTAAAATATACTCAAAAAAATATTAACATGGTCCCCAGGTAGTCACCTATCTAAATACTAATAACCCTGCCAAGCAGGGCTTAAATTTGTTGATCAGATAGGTGTGGGAACTTCACATGCTTCTACTTTTAGTAGCAGTTTGACTTCCTTAATCATGGACTGTAATATGAGACAGATTTAGTTGAAATAATTACTTTTTATTTGTTCTTCATCTATGCCTTTTCCTGATATTTTTGGTACACATATATTGTATTTGCCAACAAAAAAAAATATTTTCAGTGTTGGAACGAAATAAGTCTTTATATATACCTCTATTTATTTTTATATAATCATTGTTATGCGCATTTGAACATTTTTATGAAATATACGCAATACAAATTGTATTGTATAAATTGTATAACTAATAATTAATTATATTAATTCTGCTAATTTCCCAGTTATTCATGTACTATAATTAATTTATTGGCAAAATTTTCAAAAGAGAACTAATACTGGAAACGTTATTAAACAGATATTCTTACACTGCGCGTCAATGCTTCCCAATGTAAAAACAGGTCCACAACTGTTGTTTGCTTGGCACTTGTATTGTCCAGCTTCAGATCTGGTGATGTTAGTGAAGTTTAACCAGTTTCCCTCAACGATCGGTTCACCACCAACTTTTGACCAGATAACGGTTGGATCAGGATTCCCAGATGCATCACAGTACAAAGCTGCGCTGTTACCTTCCTCGACGATCTTGTTTTGTATCGGTTTCACGGATGCAGGAACTGCAGAAACAAAATATACTGAAACGATTCTGAATAACTAAACATGTAAAATTCGACAAGTGTTTTTGATGTTAGTGATATTTAACCAGTTTCCCTCGGTGACTGCATTAACAGATACCGGTGACTAGGTAACAGTTAGTTGAGGATACCCAGATGCATCACAGTACAAATACACTGTTACCCTCCTCAAAAGTCTCATTTCTTATCTGTTTCATAGATGCCGGAAATACAAACAAATTAAAGTAAAAAAAATTAAAGGAAATTAATAATTTATTATTTTATGCAAATAAATTGAAACATGCAAAATGTTATATGCTTTTTTATCTCGTGAATACGTAAAGCACTGAGCGAAACGTAAACAAGGTAAGGTTAAGACAACAGATCAAATTTTCACTCGTTCCATCATGTGCAAACTTCTTTAATTTTCAGTGTATTACGTGTTAAAAGATGATTGCTGTAATTCCCCAGTGAATTGCATCATTCAGTTGTCTAAATAGTCAAGTTTCACACAATGCATATTTCACACTAAGATGTCTTGGTCCTTTTAAATCTGTTTTACTCGATCTTTCATTATTTGAGTTGAAACTCGGTATGGAAAATTAAAACCGATCTGTGGTCTTAACCTTACGTTGTTTCGTATTCTTATTTATTCTTACGTTGTTTCGTATTCACAAGATGGTTCTCAAGAGCCTTTTGAGACAATAGAAACTCTAATAACCATTACTTCACAGCGAGCCACCCGTTATTTTCCTTTTGTAGACAATGTGCTCATATTCGTGCACACAATCGCATATATATGTCATCTATCAAAACTTACCATTCACAATCAGGGTAACATTATTTGTGCTTGTAACATTTCCCAAGAGATGTTGTGCCATGCAACTGTAAACATGGTTTCCTCCACCTGTTACCTTTTTTATCAATGTTCCACCCTTGCTGGAACTGATGTCCCCATCTTTCTCATAAAATAGAAAGTTGTCAACTGCTGGATTGACTTCAGATGCCATGCAAGTGAAATTCACACACAAATCTAAGCAGTTTGTGTTCTCAGTTGTGTTAGTTAACAATTCAACAGTATCTGGTTTATCTGTAAAAAAAACCCGCGTGATTGTGTTAAAATTCACTTTTTTACTGTTATCCATTAAACATAAAGTTCAGTCAATTATGAGATCGGCTCATAATATAAATGCAAAAGTAAATGACAGTAGTCGTTGAAATCGGTTGTACTGCATTTGCTAAATCCACCCACAAATCGGAGCAGTCTGCGTTGTTAGTTCCGTTAGTTACCAACTCGACAGTACACTGTATCTACGTAGTTTATCTGCAAAAATGTATGACCACGCTAAAACACGCTTACTTACTGTTATTTATTCAATAAATGTTTAATCAGTGTACACGTGCAGTTAAATGATAGTAGCTGGGGTAAGTCATTTTAAAATTATATTACACACTTTATTTCTAGTTTATTTAAATTATTATAATATAACACAAATTAAAAGTGGATACATACATGTAAATGCCAAACATTTGTTATAAGGTTAAAACAAGACATGGCTTGCATTCGGTATGATCAAAGTTCTATGACAGATATCTTAATTATTATTAATACAGGCAATGCCAATGTACATATTTTAAATGTTTAAAATAGAGTGTATGTTGGTACAGTAAAAAATGAAACCAAAGAAAAAGCAAGAACTTTTACCAATCAGTGCAGAGTATACAACAACAAAAAAACATAACATAAAACCGTACCTTCATGAAAGTGAAAGCCAAAACTCCAATATGAAGTTATCTGAGAAACCGTTTCCACATTCAGGAAGAACAAAACATAGCTAAAAGGAAAAAACGTTGATTGCCTTTCACAAAATGCCCTTCAATAGGGACGTTAAAAAAAGCTTCTGAAGCTATATAAATATATATACTAGTTCAGCGATTAAATGTTTTTGAACTAGTCCGACTCCAGCAATTCATTTTTATTCACAGCTCTGGTTCTACCATCGAGCACTTTTATAGCAGATGAAGTCTTCAGTTTTACCACTGGTAGTCAGTTATATATATATATATATATATATATATATATATACAGAAAGAAAGAAGATGGACTAGTTCAAACACATATATTTGCAACTCCGAGTTTCTTGCTTCTCTCGAAGCAATCATCAGGCAACTGCCCAAAAATAACGGATACATTCAATTCGGATACATTCAAATAACGGATACATTCATTCATCCGTTATTTTTGGGCAGTTGCCTGATGATTGCTTCGAGAGAAGCATGAAACTCGGAGTTGCAAATATATGTGTTTGAACTAGTCCATATTCTTTCTTTCTGTACAACTGAGCTCTGGATTATATCCATTGAGCACTTTTATAGCAGATGAAGAGTTCTCTACAATTAAACTGCGTCAATGGTTTGCAACGTAACTTAAGGACTCACTGCACATATAAAAGAAAAATACCTGCTCACTGTTACAACGCCTCTGTTTTATTTTTCTAAGATATGATATTGCCTTTAACCTAAACAATGAAAACATTTTATCGTATCATCAACTGTAGAACATAGAGATGGTGGCCAAGACTCCGCATAACAGACTTGGTGCCACATGCTGTGCTGCTGCACATGCTGCACGTGTCACACTGCACGTGTCAAAACTTGTTCTTCCTTTTTTTTTATTTATATATATATATCTTTTTTAAATAAAAACGATTATCTTCTATTTGTACTTAACTCTATTTTGCCTGGCGGGAGAGGGGGAGGGGGGGAGGGGGGGGGGGGGGGGGGGGGGGGGGGCGGGCACAAAGTGCCCGCGCTACCTTTCAACAGTCATGACTTCTTTAATATGTATTCAAACGCCATCAAACTTTATGAATTTTCCTAAAATTTATCTGGCAACAATTTCATATTTCATTTTGTTAATCACGTAACTTGATGTTTCCATGGCAACAAGATTTTGACAGCCATGTTTTTTTTTAAATCCAATATTTTTACTTTTAAATGAAGAAAAACAATGTTTATTGGTATAATTTTTAAATTTTTACGTCATTTAGCGTTTATTTATTGGTTTTGATTAATTTTAAGTCAATTTGGACGGTTTTTAAAAGGTTTTGGAAAATTTCTGTAATTCAAGATGGCGGATCCAAGATGGCGACAGTTTTGGACGTTAACTATGTACCCTCTAGGTTTCATTGCCAGCCTTAATGTTCCTGAAGTTACGAGGGGTGGGTGAGGGGGGGGGGGGGGGGGGGGGGGAGGGTACAATATGCCCCACCAGGCTCAGGAACTCAAAAAACGCCCAGGCAGGGTTAGCATGCAATGTTCTTCCTTTTCTTGATTCACTTATCTTTAACGTCTAGCAAGTCTGAACTTCAACTGCAACTTTAACTTCTATCAGGAGCCTCAACCCCAGACAGAATGTTCGGGACACCAAGGCCTCTGGGATACCCCTCCGCCTTAGCAAAGCCGAAAGAGCCAAACTTTTTAATTAATTTGTGTTTTCACGCAAATAGCACCGGCCTCCCTAACTTTGAACAAAAGGGGAGGGATGCCGAGATATGTTTGGTCAAGTGTCACAAGGAACCACGACTCTCGTTGTAGTTAAGGAGGATACGACACTCGACAGAACTGTAACAAAAATACTAACTAGCAAATCAATGTTCCACTGGGCATAGATTAACAGAAGTAATGGCCTTTATATACTAACAACACAGATTCACTGAATTACCCTTCTTTCGCTCACGCTCTGCAGATGCTACAAAAAAAACTAGGGTAAAGGCGCGGTGAAGCGGTTTGCTTCTAGTGACATCTGAGTATCTTCAAGATGGAAGATAACTCATTTCCAGGCTATTTCGGTCTTTCAATATGGCGGCCATGTCAAATTCCCTACCTTAGTTGACAGCCCTTTATGTCGGTTTCTTCTAGGTAGACCCCTCCCCCGATTTTTTTGAGGTAGACCTCCCATTCTGGGGCTTAACATTGTGCGAAAGCTTTCTCCAAATAATTTCTTGTCTTATTTTTTTTCCCTTTAATTTTTCTTCGGGTTTGTGCTGCTTTTTGTACGGTTTGTTTGTTTGTTTGTTTCATCGTAATAATAATTTGATAATTTTATGCCTTTTTATAACCGGGAGTAACCTTTCCAGTATAAACGCATAACGCATCTTGCAATCACACGCACGAAAATTCCTCTGTATCCGAAACATAAAAAAGAAAATTAAATGAAAAAAGTGATCGCTTTTAGGTTATTTTCGCCCGAGAAACATTCACTAGCGCAAGCGAAACTCGCAAGAAACTTATCGCAAGACACGTTCATTGTTTACATCTTCATCGGCGGTGAATGTTTGCTCCCGAGGCTGTTTTGTTCCTCCAACCTCACGAAATATATTCCTTCGCTGTCCAGTGTTCACCTTTCATTAAACAAACGTTATGTATTCGTCTAAATCTGAGGCGTACGATTCGAGAATCGGAAAAATACTAGAAATACATGTCTCGCAGAACCTCGCGAAGCTCGGGGGAGGATGCCCTACAAAATTTTAGCGATGTGGGAGAGATGGAATTTCTGATTTGACTGGAGAGGTTGGGTTGCTTGCCGGCAATGGCCCCGAAATTTAAAGTTGAGACATTCTCGTTCTCAGTCGCTTCGATTTAACTTGTACTTAGTGCCATGTCTTCCTAAATTATAATAAATGGGAACTGGTACTGGTCAGTTTTGGGTTTTGAGCTGTTGGTTACTGTAACTGCTATGGAACTGGGTATCAAAATATCCTAGGGCCCTTCTTTCCACCCCACCCCCCCCCCCCCCCCCCTATGTTCATTAACTTTTGAGAATTATGAAATTGATTACAAAAGTTAAACATGAATATTCAAGATGAAGCAACGCATTCTTTGCAAATATCATAAGCAATGTATAGAGACCAGGATGGAGAATTTGTAGGTTAAGACTAGGACTTAGGTCTTCATGACAAGTTAACCCCTTTAAAAATCTTAAAATCAAAATTAATTTGTAGATGTACATTTTCCTTACTGGTGTCAATACAGTTCACATAGTCATATAACTACAGTGAATTTGTATTCAATTTCCACAGACAACTCATGTAAAAGGTGATCAGGTTCTTAATTTGCATAATTTATGTACTTGTTCGTACACTGATATTGTGAGGAGATTTGAGATGCTGATCACCATTCCAATAATAAATGTGAAGCAGTAATGTTGATGTGTCATGTGTTTATCTATACAGTTGCTACACATTAGCTGGTCACAATTGCTAACAGAAAATTGCTTTTTCCTTACAAAATCAAAATTGTAGACAAATTCTCCTTACTAAATCATTTGAATATTATTTCTTTTTGATCTATTTTGCAAGGAATGCAGTAAACTCAAGATAGCGTATATAAAGTATATTTCGTTCACTGCTCATTCACAAATAATGCTACATTATGCAGATGTTGTATATTTGTGAAATAATTTCCACCTGTATGATCTGTAGTTTTGATCATACTTGAAAGAGAAATTACATGTTGACACCATGGATACATTTTCTAGAACTATATATCTGTGCTGGAAAGAGTTTTGGCTTCCATCAGATCAGACCAGTTTTCTTGCACCTTTCCATGTCATTTATTAAATCTTATATCAAAGTTCCTTAGTGACCTTAGCGAGAATATCAATAATGATCAATTTACAGCATGTACTAAGTCAATAGTCTTTATCCTCTTTATCAAAGCGAGGCTAGGTGCTAAACCTTTCATATGAAAATGAGTTTTCATTCACATGGAAATAAGTTTTATTTGCATGTGAATGAAAACTCATTTTCATATGAAAGGGTTCGCACCTAGCCTCGCTTTGATAGAGAGGTTGAGCTAGATTTCTTAATCGTTCTTCTTCTTTGATCCTTTCTTGTAATCAGTGTTTGCTTTACCCTACCGTATAAAAGATATTCGTCACGAGTATTTATAATTAGCTGATCGTGTAATTCTTGCCGCCTCTCGTTGCGTCTATAAACAGAATCATTTTGTCCAACACTTCCAGTCGGTGTCGCCTCTTCTGATCGGTTTCGTTCAGAATTCTAATGGAGACATTTGGTCAAGGCGTTTGAACCAACTCAAACGGTGTGCCTAGGCTGTTCGAAGTCTTTGTAATCGATGCTGTCGTTGTTTCTTCGTTGCTCGATCGCGCTGAATTTCAAGTCGCCGTTCTCGCTCCAGCGGAGTTTCGGTGGTTAATCTTCTCGGGAAAGGATTTCCAGCCACTTGTTGAATCCAGTGTTGTTGTGTTTGCTGTTCTTTCTCATTTGCATCAGAAATTGGTCGTGTTTCGCCGAGCGTAAACACCTTTTCACAGACAGCCCGGCCGCCATTCGCCGCCATGAATAAATAAACATGAGAGCGCGCCATTGTCAGCGGTCGCGATTTTTGTTGCCAGGCAACTGCACGACATCTTCAGTATATATATATATATATATATATATATAAATATATTTTTCGCTCGATTTGGCGTGGTTCAGCTCCCGAGGCCCGAGCACCCGAGCGGCCTTCGGCCGCCAAATTTATTAACCTCGCTTCGCGAGGAATAAACCGGCACGAAATCAAGACAAGTAGATTATGGGAAAAATCTAAGACCTTTCGGAATGCACAGAACTGAAGGATTTTGCCCAATTTCACGGCGATGGCGTAAATTTGATTTATGTCAACCCAACGTTTTCAAGATTCTTAACCAGCTTCACCAGCATCTGATAATGAGGCAGCACTTCACTTCCAATATGGAACTACTAGTTTTTATTAAACGGATAAGCTAACCGTTTAAACGTTTTGCTGAAATGATTAAACGGATGAGCTAACCGTTTACACGTTTTGTTGAAATGATTAAACTGATGCGCTAACCGTTTAAACGTTTTGTTGAAATGATTAAACGGACGAGGTAACCGTTTAAACGTTTTGTTGAAAGCCTTAAACGGATGTATTTTTTTTAAATGGATAACCTAATCGTTTAAATGTTTTGTCCGAAACGTTAAACGGATACTCACATTTTGTAAACGGCTGAGGTAAGCGTTTAAACGGTTTTAACGATCCGTTTAAACGGATATTAAACGGATACTAAACGGATATTTCCGTTAAACGGTAAAGCGTTAGTGTACGTTTTCCCATTCACGGTCACATTTTATCTCAGTTTTATGAATCTCAATGATGCAGGAGGTCTATTTCATTAACTCTTATTAGTAACAGTTATTGCAGAATTTTAACCACTACATAGACATTAAAGATAATATGTATAATTAAGACTTTCATACAAGTTTCATGAAAGTTAAGAAATGAAGGAGACTTTATTTTCCAAATACGGCTACTGACAAGATAAATCCCTCTCTCCGATCACCCCCTCAATTTACTACAACAATAATAATTATAATAACACAAAAAAGTAGCTACAAACATGCAGATCTGTCAAGCTAGAAACATCTAAATGATGTATTATTGAATTAGGGTATCAATAATGTTGTTGGTAATATGGAAAATGGATACACAAAGTATTTATTACGTGTACATGTAAGACGTTTCAGTAAGTGGACAGCTTTAATAGAACATTAACTTAATTAACTGAGCACTACAGTAAGCAATTGTACCAATTATTTAATGGAATTAAATTTTAGCACAGTCGCACAATTCACGTTTAACTTGCAATTTTGTCTCTTAATTTAGTCAAATAATCATGTGTCATTTGTTTTATTAACAATACTGTCTTCACACTAGTCAGCTATTGCTGTTAAGAAACAAAACGGCGTAAGGTTGAAATTAAATGTTTATTACATATTTTGCAAGTCACATCAGTTTAGCAACTTCACACTTTTGTTAGCCTTATCGTAATAGCGTTCCTTTCGATTTGATAGTTTAAGCAACTCACTCCCCCCTCCCCCCTCCTCTACTTTAAACATGTGATTGTGTTATTAGTCAACTGTGCTCTTTCTATTAAGCCAGCACACTCTCCAATTTAGTTCAACAGTATTGAAATAACACAAAAAATAGCTACAATACTGCAGAGAATAACGACTAGTTCAAACGTCATATCGATGCCTGTCCGGGCGGATGTAAATCAATTTTTAGTCAGTTTAAAATTGTGAAATGGTGAAAAGATTTCAGTTTAAGGTGGCTCCGTTGTTATTTCGGCGCACTCGTCTATGACAAACTTTGGGTCATAACTTTTCCGGCTCTGAAGCGATGCTTCTAAAACTTTGCGAAGAATTCTTATAGATATTATTTAGCAATAATATGATAGAATTTGATTTTACTGGGAAAAAATATTTCAAGTGATAATCGGGTTTAAATGAAACCCACGTTTTGAACAAAATCGCACCCTGTGAAAAATTTTGCTGTTATATTTGTGTTAAATTTCTAACTTAACACATACCCTTACCAAGTTTCAGCAAAATCGTTCGAGCAGAAGTGCAGAAGTATTAAGGTCATGGAAATTTAGCCCTAAAATTATCTTAAAATTTTAAATACTTGATGCTCTTTGACAAAACAATCCACGAATCCAAATTTCTGGGAAAAGCCTTCCCAATGCTTGCTAAATCTGAATTCTAAGCCGATTGCAAATTGCAAATCGTGCGAACCGTTAAAAAGCATTAACGAATTTTGTAAATGTTATGTAATAGAGAATTTTAGGGCTAAATTTTGATGGTCTTAACACTTCCGCACTTCTGCTCCAACGATTTTGCTGAAACTTGAAAGGGTATGTATTAAGTCAATGTAAGCTGATTCCAGAAATTTAACACAAATACAACAACAACATTTTTCACAGGGTGCGATTTTGTTCAAAACGTGGGGTTCATTTAGGCTCGATTATCACTAAAAATATTTTTTCCCAGTGAAATCGAATTCCATCATATTATTGCTAAATAATAGCTGTAAGTTTTCGCAAAGTTTTATAAGCATCGCTTTAGAGCCAGAAAAGTTATGACCCAAAGTTTGTCATAGACGAGTGCACCGAAATAACAACGGAGCCACCTTAAACTGAAATCTTTTCACCATTTCACAATTTTAAACTGACTAAAAATTGATTTACATCCGCTCGGACAGGCATCGATATGACGTTTGAACTAGCCGTTATTCTCTGCAGTATTGTAATCGAGTTAATACACTTAAGCATATTTTACTTCAAAGCATAGGTCCATTTAGTTAATCGTGACAATGCAGTTTGTCGATGTTTTGAAGGCATTAAATTTTATCACAGTAAGATTTTGATGTGTGATTTTCGGCTAAGTATCTTAAATTCAATATAAATAACTTGTTTAACAGCAGGTTCCTTTCGGTTTTATTCAGTATTATAACTTTTTTTTAATAAATAGGAAATGTGTCTAGGTAGGAAGTGAGTGGTTCAAATATTTACTTCTTTTACGTTGGTGACAGTCTAATAACTTTATTTGCCTTCCGTGCCATAACTTTATACCTTGCAGTTTTGTTAGACTAGTGAATTGATGTAGAGTAACTTCGTACTTACAGTAAACCTCAACAGTCTTGATCTTACTATCACTGCCACAGTCATTCTCTGCTTCACATCTGTATTCTCCAGCATCACTTCTGTTGATGTTGGTGAAATTCAGTATGTTGCCATTAATGCGCTGACCATATTTGGTAATCCAATGAACATTTAGCTTAGGATACCCAGATGCGTCACAAGTCATGTTAAAATAATCACCTTCATTCACTGTGTTTGTAGAGTTAACAATTCTGACAACTGAAGCAGAATCTAGAAATGCAAATAAAATGACAATCTCTGTTAGATAAAAGAGTGAACTTTTATATGTAACTGCAATACCAAATGGACCTGTTGAAGTGTTTAACACAAACATTTAAGCCACTCGTGTAATTTACTTTATTCTCCCTTCTGTTCTTCTGTTAGCAATCAGTTGGTTCTACGAAACGCCTATAAATACTGACACATGGCAAAAATTCCTTTATAAAATCCCCCACCCTCAGAACAAGCTGCCATGCATATACAATACACAGAAACATTGTCATAATAACTACCCCATTTTCTCTTGTCATAACTGACTACCGTTAAAAAGAATGAATTCTAAAATCATGCTAATGCCGATGCCACACTAAATATGCTGTAGTCATAGTTTTCCCAACATCCATACCATAATTTATATTGATCTTGCACTTTCTAAACCACAATACATTTATTCAGTATAAATGATGGCTCATGATAGTTTCATTGTGTGCGAACATTTTCAGCATTTTCTGTTTCACATTTTTCTGTTAAGCAACGGATAACTGACGAGCGAATCTTAACTGCTAATTGTAAAATTAATTTGTTTTGCAATTCAAGTACATTTGAACCTCTGCTAATTTTATTCATCTTACGTACTGTATGTGGAAAACTCTTAAAAGACTCAGCAAAACAGCTTGGTGTCGCCGCTTACAAAACATACAACTTAATTTTTATCTCATGTACGTATTTCTCTCCAAAGCGGAGGTCATGATCCCAAGGACGGTGTCCTTTTGCAGGAGGTTCCGCTGTATTTATCAAACAACAGCACAAAGTCTATTAATATACAAAATATTTAGAAAGTGAAGAAAGTTATTAGAAAATTATAAGAAAGTTATAGCTCTGCTTATGTGCCCATGTGACAAATTAAACGTTTGCTGATGTATGGTCTCAATCTAAAGGTTAACCTTCACAGGATTTAAACATTTCGCCAATTGACCTGAATCAAAGCTATTATTAAAGGAAACCTGACTTCTAAAACGCACTGTCATTACATCAAATGTGTTATAGATTGCATTTATTCAGAGACCTTAATTTAGAATCTGTAAAAAACCTAATTGTGGAACTACATGTGTACAGTGAATGATTGTGTACGTGCATTGGACAAAGTATTTTTGTTTCAACATTTGGCATTGAAAGTGTTATTAGATAGCTATTAGATAACTAATTGATACCGGGAGGACGCTCACTTACATCTGACTGTCACTCTCACTGTACGATTAACAGGATCACCAACTCCATTGTCTGCTGTACAGCGGTATGTTCCATTTGAGCTTCTCGTGATATTGTTCATGACGTATTTGCCATCCACCACTGGCAGCAGCGGAGCACTGTCCGTACCATTATCAAAAGCTCTTGTCCAGGCGATGCTTGGTGTTGGTTTACCAGTTGCATTACAACTCAATGTAACCATGCGGCCTTCACAAACAACTTTATCACTGCTCACATGAACAATTTCAGGGGGAACTGTAAAAATACATTTGGTGTTAATAATGAAGTTATTTAACGTATCCTTGCTAACGTCTGACGTCAGCGATGACAAAGAAACTTATTAACTATAAGTTTATTAGATTTGTCGTTAAACAGTGTTCATAATAAATAAGGGGAAATGCTAGACTTCAATGCATAACAGAACTATACCAGCAACGAAGGGGAGAAAAGAAATGTTGGGTGACACACGTACATTCCAAACTAAGTGGGTTTCCTTTAAGACCAACTTCGTCAAATAAATAACTGGCTGTTTTCTCCTATTAATGAGCACGTTGACCTATCTTTTTAACGAGGGGTGTCAAATTACCCCGTAGATATTGAAGGGATCTTACTGCATTCCAATCGTTTCTTAAGAGACCTTGGTACATATTCGTGTCTTTACGTTCACCTTCTATACGTCTTTTATGCAACTTAGTCTCAAGCGACCAACGTTGTGGTAAAATAATATCTCGTAGGTACGTTACAGCCGGAATAGGCCGGAATGGTACCGGAATAAGAACGGAATGAAAAACCAGAATGGAACCGGTACAAGGCCGGAATGGACTGTAATGGAACCGAAGCAACCGAAATGAACCGGAATGGGCTCGAATGGTACCGTAATGAGAAGGGAATGACCTAGAATGAACTAGAATGGTACTGGAATGAATCGGAATGGACCGGAATAGTTCCGGAATGAATCGATATACCTTTTTCATGATGGCGGCCGCGCCGATCCACTCATTCGTTTTTTGGATGTTTATTAGCCTTACTGGCCTCCACCTATGTCGAAACAGCCTCGCCATCCGTACCATTGGTAAACGGATACCAATTGTCAAAGAAGCTTGACCATCCCGTACCAGTTATCAAACATCTGTCGAATGATTTCTCAAAAAGGGTGAACAACAAGTTGCACGAAGAAACTTTTGCCATCATAATTAGAAATTCAGTCATTCATACAAACGTAGTTAAAATCATAAACCATTACGTCTGCTGAATAATTATTGAAATGAACACCTCATGCATGGTACGAAAGTAACGGTTTTCAGAAACGATGCCACACAATTTTCTGATAGCAATGTCCCGACAGGCGTTCGTTTCAATCTTTGTTCGTACTCGTCAGTTTGGATTGGTCATTTAGAAACAGAGTATACAACATTATTTTTCACATGGCTCGTTTCCTTTTGTTCGCTGAGGTGATTATATTGAATAAACCCCACCAATTACGAACTGCCTTAAAAGCTGGGGGCGGCTTTGATCGTACAAGGGGAAAACGGGGCTAATATTCCCCTATGATTAAATACTCCCCTCGGTGGAATATTAATATATTCTCCTCGGAGGAGAAACTAATTACTCAAACTAATTTATGTTACAGATAATTATTTACTGAAGGGAGAGTCAAAATTCTTAGTCCGGCATAAACATAGGACGGTTTAGATAACGAACTTGGTTGCACAAATAGATAAAGGAACTTTAATATATCACTTTAACGTTAACAAGAACTCTTCGAGTATTATAATTGGGCTGTTTAGGGTTTATAATTTTCTGATAAATTGTAGCCTTCTCCCATTTATTAGTATCAACAATTGTGGCCTTTTGTCCTGCCGAGATTTTAGGTTAAAAATTATAATTCGCTCTCCCCACTACTACTTAAATAAATTAACTGTTATAACTGTCTCAATAAATGCCACTTGACCTTTCCCTGTGTAAAACAGTTGTGCGTTAAATGTTCTACGTGGTATCAGCCTTGCTTTATATTATGTTATCAAAGTGATTGTTGACATAAAGATCATGTTCTATTTCTCATTTAATTAAAATTGAAGTTTTCCAGACTGCGTCATTCAAAATAGATTATGCCCTAAAAAAACATTCAACGCTCGATCTCTTATCTTAATTAGCTTGCTAACATTACACACCAGAACATGAAAATCCAACCAGATCTGAATGTTTATTTACCGCGTAGGTCTGTCGCTCAGTGTTGAGCATTTTAGACCGCTCTAAAAAAAAATATTTGCGAGGTTGATTAGTTAAATTATTGTGCAATGTGGTATTTTACTGGGTGATAGAATAGACAACAAGGATTTCATTAGAGAGTGAAAGTGTCGTAGATTCTGTAGGGTAGCGTGTAGTTTGAACAGATGGAAGCGATCGTGGTTTCAAGTGTCGGCTACTGAATGTAGTCTTACTTTTCAGATATAATTTTATGTTTCTCCGTAAGAGCACCTAAAGCACCAAATAATGCACTGGGTTTAATAAAGACGCCACGAGATCAAGCTGTGCACAGATTCTTATTTTAAGTGGTTTCTGTGGAGGCACGGTGGTCTAGTGGTTAGCGCGTTGGACTTTCAACCTGAAGGTCGGTGGTTCGAGCCTGGTCTCTGCCGTCGTGTTGTTTCCTTAGACAAGAAACTTTACTCCACACTGTCTCTCTCCACCCAGGTGTATAAATGGGTACCGGCGACAAAATGCTGGGGGTAACCCTGCGATGGACTAGCATCCCATCCAGGGGGGAGTAGCAATATTCCTAGTTGCTTCATGCTATAGAAACCGGGTTAAGCTCCGGCCGTGTGGGCCATCCGTGGCTCGTGTGCGACTTTGCCTTTGTATATAGGTAGAGCGATAAAATTGTATTTTTGAATTTTATTCCGAAAATAGCATTCAATGTTTAATTTCTTATCTTACTTACTTCTGAACCTGTTTTATTAATGGAACTTCGTTCAGTGCTTGTTTTAAATTGTATACTGGAAAAAAATATATTATTGAAAGGATTTGAATAGTGAACCATGCGCGTTTGAAAATACGAGTTTGAAAAAATATATATATTCTTCTGACATGCAATGCGCGATACGTCTACGCCACCTATTAATTTATCTACTATCAATTCATCAAAACACTCGAAAATCCCGGATGTGGACTCCCATATAAAAAAGACAGCAGTGCTCGTCGAGATTCAAGTACCTTTTAGGGTGTTTGTCGAAAATTTCCGACGAGCACCCTCGTCCAAATACGAGCGAGCGTCCAATTACAAACCCAACAACTGATGAGGTTCGAGAGGAGAACCGAAACCATGGTATTGCTTGAATGAAATAGTGGCATAAACGAAGCAGTCGAAGCAGTAGACTGTCGAAATTGCCAACGGAGATTTTAGTATAAACAGCGAGCTCCACGCAGCTATAAAGTGTAGCGAACGGAAGCTAAAATTACAGCCTTCACTGAGACAAATTCCAACTCTCTACAAGTTGAATAGTTTATTAAGCTCATATATATATATATATATATAGATAAGCTGAGCCTAACAGCGAAGCTCTCTGAACGGAAAACCGATGATGAGCTTAACTAAGGTAATAGATCGGAAGCACAATAATTAAAACTGACGACCGCGTCTATTTTTCAATTTTAGCAATTCTAAAAAAAGTGTATTACGCGACCGTCTGCACAGTACATTTAGACCGTACAAAAGTTCACAAAAACAACTTTTTCTCGGTCTAGAATAATAGTATGACTAATTTCCGAATAAATACAATTGCCGGGAAACTGATTTGGAAATCAAAATTGCAAAAAATACACAAACATATTTGCATAAGGCGACGCAAGTGACTTTAGAACTATAAAATCCAAGTATTCTTTTGTTTACATAAAAAATCTTTTCAAACTATGTAATGAATGAACAAACACATAAAAATGGACAACAAAATCATCTTTAAAAAAATTTATTCAAATATATATTAGTTTATGATTAAAATCAAAACGCGTACCATTTACAGCGCATCGAGGCCGAGCTTTCCTCGATGACATTCAAGATAACAACACGACTGAATTTGAACACGTTTTATAAACATGTCTCCAAAACTAACGAGTCCCATCGAAAAATGTGATTTCTTTTACCTGTAAGCCACTGCGGCTGCTTGGAAACTCGTTAAAACTCTGCTTCTTCGGTTCTGAAATATTGCCCCGCATTGATAAAAACGTATGAAGTTCCTCGAAGCAAGATTTTATCCCTGAAAGCTCTCCTTTTTCCACTGTAGCGGCTTCTGAGTACCCCTTAATTAGTATCCCTGTCTTGAGTAACAAACGGCGAAAAAATGCAGGGAAAAACGATTTTACACAACACAACAAGAGAGTGTTTACTACAGCCAAAGTCACAGCTGACGTGAAATTGGCCGTGTCGCCGCACGAAAAACAAAGCCTCGGTTTTAAAATTGCTAAGATCCCGGATGTTGCATGACGTCATACGCGCATGTTTTCCGATGTCATACGCGCCCGCGAACTAGTCCTGCGCGACGCACACACCGGACCGACGCGCCCGCGAAACATTCCACTAGCCATGACCATGAAAAATGACGGGCATAGGTTGTATGAGCATGGGTTCCGCAGCGGGTCTTCGGCCTGCGAAAGCACCGTTACAACAATCTCTGCTATAAAGCTTGGATCCTGAAAATTAAAATCCTACAAAGACAAAACTAAAATAGCTGGGCCCAGCGTGGCATTAATAGCAAGAAAGACATTCACAGACAATTGATCATTTCAGATCCTGTCATGTCCGGTATTTCAGAGGGAAAAGTTAGAGAAATCCAAACTTTTTCTACATAAAAATCTACATGCCAATATTTTAAAATGGCAAAAACAACACACCAACCGCCAGGCAAAAAAGGACGCTAAAATGAGGTCAAAATCTACAAGCGCAACACTACGGGAAAACACAACCGACAGATTTGACTTCTAGTCCGTTGCACGCGGCTTTTGAAAGGTTTCAAAGCTCAGTCTTGTTATAAACATCCCCCGCCGTTTACTGATGACAAGAGTAATGACAGCTCAATGAGGGAAGGAATCCCATTGGATGCGCTTAATTTGTTTGAAAGGCGAAATTAACTTCTCACTCCAAAATCAGTCGATCGTGAAGGGTCAAAAGCTTGGGCTTTGTGACTATTTTTCTGGCATGTGAAAGGAATAACCTCGCCCATTTGAAAAAAAAAGCCGTTTTATTTTTGGCACCTCCTAGATATGTGATCATGTACGTCGGGCTATGCCCTCGGTGAATAAATCACATATCCCCTCGTAAAAATATCCCTTAATAATCACCGGCCGTGCTATTCATGAGGGAGAACTTTGACTCTAGTTTAAAGCCGTGAATACGCGCAAGTGTAATGAACGGGTTATCGGTAACGGTGTAGTCTTTATTAAGTGAGTGTTCCACGACGGTCATGTGGTTTAAGGTTTCGGCTTAGTGTCGGGAATGGCAGTCGGGAGGCGCGAGTGCAACTCATGTTTTTTTCCTTCGGACCGGACATGAAAGTGATGTACTTTTTTGTGTGTTTGCGTTCGTCAAAAATCCTTAGGTTTAATTTAAAAAATATATATCGAACCGTGTCAGTGTGAAAACATAAGCTTTACGCAATATTACGTTACGCGTTAGTATTTCTTATTCACGGGTTGTCTCTTAGGAGCCTTTGAATTTATCTTAAATTTAACTGCGAACTTCGTTCATAATTATAACACGCGATCGATAAAAAAAATACATAAGCTAGCCTCTGATCAAAACAACTGATTTTTGAAAATTTAGAATTAGTTAACTAGTTTGCCACGCGATCTGAAAACATATATGTATAAATCAATTTTTAATAGCAAAAAAATATATATTACAAATCTACTCATTCAGCATTTATTACTTTCTAAAAATGTTTTCTTTATAACAATGTTTTTTTTTTATCGAGCATTGCTAGTTAATCTGGTTATAAATCTATTTAAGTCTTAATACTTGTTAGTGTTTACTATTAAATTAATATAAATTTTAGACCGCCTGAGTTGCACTTAAGGACGTTCGCGCTAATTGTTTATGCGCATCCTTACTGCGCACGCAATTCATGTCGCAACGCCATGCTACGTCATGCACGAGCGCGCGCGCAAGAGAAGAAATCTAAGAACATGAAGGGCTGGTAGCCGTTTTGTTAACTTTGCTTAGATTTAACTCGCTTGGATGGTCGGTGACCCCCAATTTTTTTTTGATAGATAATTTTCTTTGCCAATTCTGGACAGATTGTAAAAATATGAACAAAAAATCAATGTAGGAAGTTTAAATTTTTTCCATTTTTCTACCCGCGCGACATCGAATCCTCGCAACTTGCAGGTGTCAGAGTTTGCAAATGCTGTCGTTTACAGATTAGATTTCCTCTAAAGAACGTTACCAGTTGAACGAATTTGCTTAATAGACCCACTCATACAAAATTTGGCTTAGAAAATTGCATTTTAGAGATTCATTAACAATATTTTTGGACTAAAAGACATTAGGGCCATGTCGAGTTGGGAAGGCCGATTTTTCGAAATTAGTGTCACCTTTCAGATATCTTATCACCGAAACGAAGTCGGTGACCCCCCATTTTTTTTTTGCATTTCTGATACGAGTAACTCATTGCCTAACTGCAGCAAAAGTTTTATAAAAAAATCAATGTTAGAAGATTTTCGCGTGAACGTCCTTAAGTAGGGGGGGATCTCTTAGAACGGCATGGAAAGGCTTCTGAGACTTTCTGCTCAATATTGTAACAGCAGTAATAACTGAAAATTGCAGCATTATTTGATTTGTTTTTTCCCTCCTAAATGAGACAACCGGCGTTTATTCCAATATTACAGACGTTTATTTCAACTCGACATTATAGCGGAGCACTCGCCCGGCCAAAGCCCCATACTTCGCTGCGAAGCCCCATACTCATAGAACCTATGCCCGTCATTTTTCATGGTCATGGCTAGCGGAATGTTTCGCGGACGCGTGCGTGTGCAGCCCGCCGCCGCGGCCCGGGTCGGGCACGGCTAGCTCGCTGGCGTGTATGACGTCGCAAAACATGCGCGTGTGACGCCACACAACATTCGGGATCTTTAAGGCTTTGTTTTTCGCGCGGCTACACAGCCCCCAGCTCGGTAAACACTTTAGATTCGGGATTTTTTGCTGTTTTTAGCGTAGAATTAAAGTCGTTATTACCCAACATTTTTTTTGCGGTTTGCTACTCAAGACAGGATACTAATTTAGGGATACTCAGAAGCCGCTTTAGTGGAAAAAGAAGAGCTTTCAGGGATAAACTCTTGCTTCGAGAAACTATATACGTTTTTAGCAATGCGGAGAGATGGGTTCGTTTTACGGATTTCAGCACCTAAGAGGCGGAGATTTGAAGAATTTCCAAGTACAGTAGTCGCCGGAGGGACTTAAAGGTAAAACAAATTACATTTTTCGGTGGGAATTTATCTTGATATCAATCTGTGATTGACTTTTTGTTTGTGTTCTCGTTAGTTTTAGAGAATTGTTTATAAACGTGTAGCTTAAATTCAGTTGTATTAATTCCTGAATTTCCTCGAAGACACGGCTCGGCCTCGATGCGCTATTAATGGTACTAGTTTTTCTTGTAAACATAAACCAATGGAGATTTGAATAAAATTTTTCGAAAGAAGATTGTGTTGTCCATTTTTATGTGTTTGTTCATTTATTATAAAGCTTACATAGATTGAAAAGCGATTTTATGTAAACAAAACAAGACTTAGATTTTATACTCGCGTCGCCTTATGCAAATATGTTTGTGTATGTTTGCAATTTTAAATTCCAAATCAGTTTCTCGGGCATTTTTTGACAAGCAACAACTGTACTTTATTCGGAAAGTAGTCGTAATAGTTATTCTAGACGGAGAAAAAGTTGTTTTTGTGAACATTTGTACGGTCTAAATGTACAGGCAGACGGTCGGGTAATAATGTTTTTGAGAATTGCTAAAATTGAAAAATACCCCCGGTAGTCAATCTTAATTATTGTGCTTCCGACCTTTCACTTTAGTTAAGTTGGACTTAACCTAAACGCCACTTTTCCGCCACTTGACATGGCTTTAATGGAAATATCTCGTTCACGTTTCAAGCAATCCAAAACCTCTACGCTTAAAACATAAACCTATGTTATGGGGTGTTTTGAAAATTTTTGGGTGATTTTTGGGTATGTTTGGGAGGAAATAGTTTTTCTCAAAGGATTGGTAAAATTTAGAGAAATAAGAAATGTTGAAGATTTAGTGAAGTTTTAAAATTAGAATTTGTAGTTAATAATTAATAGACGGATACCAAGTTAGTCCACTAGCAACCTGGGGTGCTCTTGCGTGGGTATCGACTGTCTGTTGGTGTTCCAAAAATCATTTTCTTACTCCTATCCCTTCTTAAAACCTCATCAAATTTCATTCAAATTTAGGTTAAGTCCCGCCTTAAGCTTGATCAGAGGGCGACGCTGTTAGTGAAAAAGTGTTAAGTTTAACGCTGTCACAGCGTTGAACTTAACACTAGACGTTTCGGCAATGCTGCCTTTATCAGTAGTAAAAATGTGTTCGTTGCTAACGTGTGCGAAAATTCAAAAAATTCAAATTCACGCGCGCCAAAGAAAAGCGCGCGCAAGGCTAGCATACGAGTTAATTATGAAAAGCCAAAGTCTTGGTTCAAACCACTCGGCGCCAAAGTCTTGTAATTGAAAATGAACCGCATTTCTTCGCGTCTTCTCCTGATCTGGTCACCTAGATTCGCTTTAATCACCGTTACCATCATGTCGCTGAGGTTGTGGTTTGGTCTCGTAAAATGTTCAGGCACTGGCAGCGCAACTTTCTTTTTGATCACATCCAATCGGTGTTCACGGAAGCGGTCTCCAAGACAACGGTCCGTCTCCCCAATGTAGACAATTGCAGGGCATTTACGGCATGAAATGCAGTAGACCAATTGGCTTGTGATGCATGTATAATGTCCCGAGATCTTGATGTGTCCATTTATAGTTCTAATATTGTCACTGGAATTGATGAAAGGACAGGCACGGCAGTCACGTCGGTTGCATAGAACGTACCCGCCTGACGTTGGAGATCTGACGGCAAACTGCTATGGACTAGCAAATCTTTTAGATTCTTTGCGCGTCGGAAAGCTTTTAGCAGCGGCTTGTTGAAAATAGCACTCGTGGTGTTGTCATCGCGTAAGATGGGATAGTTTCTCAGAAGGATGTTACAAACGTCGACGTTTTTGGGGTGGTATGTGATGACCAGAGGTGGGCGGTCGACGGCGGTGTCATTTCTGGAAGTGATGTCAAGTAGATTGTCTCTTCGTTTTGCTTCCGCTTGGACGCGTGCTCTTGTTATGAGGTCATGAGGATAGCCACGTGCCGCAAAATATTTCTCCATAGTTGTTGCTTTATTGTGAAAATCATTGTCGTAACTGCAGATCTTTCGCAGCCGTAGAAACTGACTATATGGAATGGATGATTTACACTTTGATGGATGCGACGAGCTGAAGTCAAGATAAGAATGACTATCAGTGTCTTTGTGGTAAACAGATGTTGATATGCGGTTGTCGCGGGGAATCATATAGATGTCCAGGAACGGGAGTTTATCAGCTGAGATAGACCATGTGTAGTCAATCTTGGGATGGTAGTTAGAGGCAAACTCTAGAAACTGCTGTAATTCCTGTTCACTGCACGATGTTGCGCCTGCCACATCATCCATGAACCGCTTGTACAGTTCTGGTTTCACGTCAGGGTACTCTGCTAGCATCTTCTCCTCGGCGTAGCCAACAAAGAGACATGCGTAATTGGGCCCTCATCTGCTTCCCATTGCTACATCACCCACTTGTTTGTAGTAGTCTCCGTTAAACTCGAAAGATATTAGGGTGAGCACCAATTCAGCCATTCGAACAAGAGTGTCCGTTGGGGGTTCTTTGATTTCTCTCTTGTCTAGAAAATATTTCAGAGCCAACAGACCTTCGTCATTTGGAATGATCGTGTACAACGATTTTAAGTCCATAGTAAATACCAATCGGTGCTGCCCATTGTCACTGAACCGAAACGAATCTAGTATTTGCAACATGTGGGTGGTGTCTTTTACGTAGCTAGCCAATTGGCGTACAAATGGTGCCGTTAACTTGTCGAGATAACAAGCTAAATTCTCTGTAGGACATGCGCAAGCGGAGACAATTGGCCTACCTGGATTCCCAGGCTTGTGTATCTTGGGTAGTAAATAAAATTTCGAAGTACGCGCATGTTCTACAAGAAGGTTAGTGGCAGATGGAGGGAGTTCCTCGGCCTCTATAGCCTGTTGAACAAACGAACGCACTAAATCTTGATGTTGTACATGTTGTGTTGCGTCATCAGGAATTCGCTGGTAAAAATTACCGTCCGACAGTTGTCTGTAGGCCTCAGCTAGATAAAGATCTTTTCTCCAGACCACAAATGCTCCTCCTTCTGCTGCTCTGAACACAACATCAGTTCGTTTCCTCAGTCTCCGTAAGGCCTCTTGTTCTCCCCTGGTGAGGTTGTGCGGTGTAGCCTTACTCTTGAAGTCTAGATGGTTGACTTCTCTCCGGCATTTGTCAATATAATGATCTAGAGCTAAGAATTTACCGGGTGGAGCGGTCCACTTACTACGCTTGGGTTTTAGGGATTCAAAAATGTCATGGTCGGGCGTACTCGAGTGGTCAGTTGCGGAAGCAGAAATACCATTACGATTGGAAGAAGATTCGTCATCAGGGGTATTAGAATTATCGTTAGTGATTTCACTGACGGGGTCATCACTTCCACCCTGTTCTCCGGATGAGTCTTCACTGATACATATTTATTATGCAGGATACATATTTATTTATCGGCGACGCTGTTAGGCCAAGCCTATCTATATATATTAATTATGTGTAAGTTTTCTTTTATATGCGGATTAGTCCCTCGCCACAACCAACTAAGGACCCGTTTAATAAACGGTTTCAATATTTACCCACATTTGCATCGGTCCTTAACAACGGTTGGACGGATGTTCCCAGCACATTTTAGAGGTCAAAATAAACGTTGCGTGGATGGCCCAACAATTAGCCCAGCATATTAGGGAAAATGTTGGAATCATTTAACCGGCCTTAGTGTAAAATAAGCTACACTCTTCTCACATTTTTTTTTTTCAACAGGAGCGTAGCCAGTGACACCATAATTTTGTTTCCTTTTTTTTTTTTGTTAGGTATCTATGCTGCTCTTACATTACGTTGCTGTTTCATATAAGGCAGTGTCCACGGAACCATTATGTGCAAACGTAGCGTTATCAACCCTCGGACGTACACGCAAACTTATACCCCCACCGTGGTACAAGGGAGGGGGGGGGGGGGGGGGGGTTGTTGCAAACCTTGGGTTTTTCCGATGTTGCAATATTTTGAAAAAATTTTACGTCTAATAGATAGCATGTTATGTGCTTTACAAGATGAGGTAAATGAAATTGGTAACCTGCGTAGCAAGCGTTCCCGTACGAACGAATTTGTCCGCATTCTGGCCGCGCGAAAATTGGGGCGAGAGCAAAAAATCGGAGGACGAGGTGGGAGTGGGGAGGTGAGGGAACGCTTGCCTGCAAACCCAATTCGCCGATTGACAGCTTGTCAACAAATTAGCCAATTACAGATTACCGGAGGTAGAATTTTACTTCCTTTAAAAAATGAAACGCTTCGAAAACGGTTGAAATCTCTTCACAGATTCATGGAATCAATAAACCTCGCTATTTCAAAACAATGCCGACTTAAATTAGAAGTTTGCTTGCTTTGACTTATTGAATCCAACACCGGTTAACAGAGCCGGTGAAATAATTCCAGGTAATAAAAATATAACACAACAGCTACTGTGTTTGTTTAGGGGCCGTCGACATATTCACAAGTTCGCTTATTGTCCACTGGACGTTTAGGAGGGGTGGGGGGGGGGGGGGGGAGTGTGGGGTAGGGAGAGTCGAGATTTGGACGTTAGCGCGGGGCATTTGGAGCAAGTACGAAATTGTTAGTTTTTAATCCAAGAAAAGAGCCGTGAAAAGGCACAAAGTGGACACAAAGATGTTTTAGGAAAACAGGTACGAGGAACTGTCAGTCTATTTAAATATTCTAAAGCCCATTTACAAATAATGTTTGTTGTTTCACACATCAGTAGTCTCGCAAACTGTATTCACCCGACTATTAAAAAACCAGGCGACGTCGGGACGGTGAAAATTCTAAGTGGACGTTAAGGAGGAGGAGGGGGGAGGGGGTCTGATATTAACGTCCATTGGACGTTAACCCTATTCGGCCTGGACGGGGGGGGGGGGGGGGGGGGGCACAAAGTGTACCCTCTAGGTTTCATTGTCATAGCCTTAATGTTCTTGAAGTTACGAAGGGGGGGGGGGGGGGGGCACAATCCCCCCCCCCCCCCCCGCCAGGCTCAGGAACTCATAAAAAGCCCAGGCTGAATAGGGTTAAGCGGGGAACTTATGAATATGTCGACGGCCCCTTAAGACGGTTATATTATTTCCAGTTTAAAAACGGTCTTCGCTTTCCTCGCTATTTTCTGACTTTTCTATGGTACAAGCACTAATCATTCAGCTTCATTTCATCTTATATTTTGCTGTGACCAAAATAAAACTCGAATCGGTCCACAAATGCAAATAGATCTACTCACACGACACGCCACTTAGAGCTTGCCGGAATTCAACTCCGATAAAAACAAACAGCCGCCGAAATAGATCACTCTCAACTTTAAAATTTGGGATGAAATCG
Organism: Dendrophyllia cribrosa; assembly: GCA_024195265.1. NCBI lineage: Eukaryota > Metazoa > Cnidaria > Anthozoa > Scleractinia > Dendrophylliidae > Dendrophyllia > Dendrophyllia cribrosa. Next base: position 10,432,386 of record JAJLRJ010000010.1, read on the forward strand.
TGGAGTCAATAGGCCATTTACACGATGACGTCATATGACTACAACTACCAGAATCCTTCAGTTTTTTGTTTTGTAGTGCAAATTAGGGCTATTGTTATTTAAACCGCACTGGGATTACAAAATTTAAATAAGAAGGGAAAAACGAAATGAATTCTGGTAGTTGTAGTCAAGTGACGCCATCGTGCAAATGGCCTATTAGGTTTTTGAGAAAGTCTAAACCTTAAATGACTGGATTTTGGGTATTATTTAGCGTTTGACTCGCCTTTTTTGTATCGATCCAACCAATTTAAAATACGCATTACCGATGACTACAAACAGACATGGACGACAACAGTCAAACTATACCACGATAATTTTTTTCAACGAGTCTACTCAATTCTAAGAAAAACATTTCCTGGCCTATTATTAATAAAGGAATAAGATACGTATTGTTTTCTTTTTCATGCCTTTACATTATTAAAAGCGAGGAAATCCTTGTGTAACTTTGACTAAAATACGTGTGTTCTTCGGAATTTCCCTTTGTGTATATCGTCCAAGCAGTCATTCTCATATAATTTACCTCTACCACTTAATCCGAATTATGCTTTGCAATGGAGAAATAACACTGAATAATACTGGAATAGCCTGTACCTCCGTGCCTTTTACTTCGCACTCCGCACATCATAACAAACAACTGAAAAATTAAACTCTTGCCGAATCCTGTTGGCAATACGGCCATTAAATCTTTGCAGTTAAAAAGATGGCGCATTGCCCTTTCTTAATGTTCCTTTTTCAAAGTAAAAACAAGCCCGCTTCGCTCAATTCCGATATAACTTCGTTCAAACACGTCTCAAAATCTTTGACATGTTCTCCGAGCTCCATTTTGATCTTTTATTCTTTGACCGTAACAGTATATCTGTTAATGTTTATTTATTATTATTATTATTATTATTATTATTTTAAAGGAATTTATTAAGTAATTAAGTAATTAATCAATTAAGTAATTAAGTAAATTTGAGTATCAATTTATAGTTATTGAAAATTATAATTATTGGTATTTTTAATAAAGTTTTATTATTATTAAAAATTATTATTATCATTATTACTATATATTTTGTTATTGTGTCCTCAATTAGCCTTACAGCTAAGTATTTTGACACTTTAATAGAGTTTATGTATGTATGTATGTAAAATTTGATAGCTACTTGTCAAACCTGTTACTCAAGGTGACCACACCGCACCAATCAAGGGCATATGTATGTATGTATGTATGTATGTATGTATGTATGTAAAATTTGATAGCTACTTGTGCTTGTCAAACCTGTTACTCAAGGTGACCACACCGCACCAATCAAGAGCCCCGTTCGTGGACGAACGGGTTTTTCGAAATCGTTGGATTTGCAGGCAAGCGTTCCCTTACCTCCCCACTCCCACCCTCGTCCTCCGATTTTTTGCTCTCGCCCCAATTATCGCGCGGCCAGAATGCGGAAAAATTCGTTCGTACGGGAATGCTTGCTACGCAGGCTATGAAATTGGCTACGGCGCTGCTGGGAGTCCGTGACGTCATCGCCATGTGCTAACCATAAATGGCCTTGAAATAATCGGAGAAAAACCTTAAGGGTGGGGCATCTATCTCCCTCTCCCCCTTGTACGTCCAAGGGTTAAAATTTTGGCTATTGTAAGGGTTTTTTTGGACGTTTATTAGAGAACAAAAAATAAATCAATTTTCATCACTGAAAGAAGTACGTAAAGATTGCAGAAAATTCAATCAATTAAAAATGGCATGATAAAACATTTAGCATTGATACAAAGATATATATACAGTGGAACCTCCGGTTGCGACCACCCCTCGTAAGCGACCACCTCTCCTCAGCGACCAGTTTTCCAAAATACCAAAAGTTTCCAAGTCAAATCGCTATACTTGGAACCTCTTGTAAGCAACCACCTCTCGTAAGCGACCGCGGCCACTTTTAGAGCTAAAAGTTTGAAATTTTCTTTTGTTTTTAATCTCCCGTAAGCGACCACTTGAAGCTACTTGACAGACAATAGAGCGGAAATTGGACAATGAGGTGTTGTAACATTATCGCATTCCTCAAGACAAGTCCTGTTTTTATCGCTCAAAACCTATGCCGAACTCAAATTCTCAAATTCTTCTACAAATGGTAGGAGGGTTTAGTTTCCGAGCTGTAAACGATGTTTTTGACTGTTCGGCCTTAATTTGGTTAGATAATGGCCATAAAATGGCATTTGTAGCCTGAAAAAGGGTCTTTTTGGTGGAAATTTGGGTGTTAAAGGGTTAATGTACAGTTTTTTACACTTGTTAACATGTAAATCACCAGTAATACAAATGGGCTGTCAAATTTAAAGCTAGCAATCCAATCTTTATTAGTTCATGTTCAGTTCCCCTTAACGTTTAGACCACCTCCCGTAAGCGGCTTTACATTTTGGGTGGTCACTTACGGGAGGTTCGACTGTATTACATTGCACAAAAAAAAGAGAAATAAACAGAAAATATACTACATTGTAGAATACCAAAATAATAAGTTAGTTGTTTATGCAATGTTAATATTAAGATCACATGGGGGTAAGTATAGAAGAAAAATAATAGATAGCTGCATGTGCGTGCTTTAAGTCGTCCAAACAATAAAGTTTAAGTCATCCAATCGTCGGTTTCAAAGGCGGAAGGAAGACCAGTAATTCAATTTCTGAACAAAATTCAGTATAATTAGTAACTGAGCCCGGAGAAACACGCGTGCAAGCAATAGCCAATTGAAATCCACTATTTTATATGACGCAGTGGGACAAACCCAAGAACCAATTAAATCATTTTTCACAGATTCCGGGAAACATCACGTTACCTTTGAACACGATTATGAACGATAAATCGTAGAGGGTGGGGCGGCTGTACACAGGCTACTTACAATAAACGTCCTTACGGAGAAAGTGAGTATTCAGCGAGCTTTCGACGATCAGTTAAAACTTGTTTTGGTTCGAATGGGACAGTTTTGCTCGGAATTTATCATTTGTGTCGGCATTTAGTTCAAATTTAAAAGAAAAACCTGAAAAACACGCCTGAGACCTTAGACTGCTTAGCATGCAAGTCATCTCTTGCGTGACCGTTTACATGCAGGGAAAGTAACCCTAACCCTAACCTTAACCTTAACCCTAACCTTCACCTTAACCTCAGGCGGGTGACCCTGTGTGTCATGACATGACTAAAGCAAACAAAAAGAACACCAATAACAACAGAGCCATGTAAATAAGCCTTCGGGGATATACTGTGCAACAATTTGGTACCATATAACAGAAAAAGTAATCATTTTAAAATTGTTTCGTGTGTTGTTAAGCGGTTTTGAAGTTAACTGCTGACGGCAAATTTATCATAAGCTTGACTCCCAAACAAACATTTTTGCAGTTGCTTAAATTGCAAACAAAACTGCGAGGATCATTTCTTCACTTTACCTTTTTTTTTCACTAAAAAAGGTTTTCCTAACTGAAACGATTAAATGTAATTGTATACTGCATTACATTAATAAACTTACCAACAACAGTTAAATTAAATTCCTGAAAGGCAGCAATGACAGTCCCAGGAAATTCTACAGAAATATCAATCTTGTACATTCCTTCATCATCTGTCCTGACATCATTGAACTGTAATGTGGCTAAATTAGTTCCAGTAGCTCTGTCGACCACAATATGTGGAGCTTGTTCAGAATAAACAGGAACAGACCCAGTAATTTTGAGATACGATGCCAACTGATCATAAGCTGAAGATAAAAGGTTAAACTTTCTCCAAGTAACTTTAAAAAATGTTGCACTCTTTGTCAGTTCATCAGCAGTGAGGGTGTAACTCCATGTTAGTGACACATCCTGTACTTCTGTTAGTTCTTTTGGATTGGTTGGTTGTGCTGTCCAGTTCAATGTTTCTGTTGTTGGAATACGAAGGTTGTACACTACACTGTGTATAGTTAACTGACATTGTCTATGGACACTATTAAAATTATGCTTTTTCTTGGTTTTCATTGACCACTCAGTTGAGTCTTTCTCGCTTGTTTGTCACAATGAATACTCGACAAAAGAAAATAATTGCCATGAGGCGTGTCGACTTTGCCAAACGTTTGAGGCTGACATTTTCCGTGTGCCTTTTTCTTTGCTCCAATTTCAATAGAACAAAAGCTTACCCCTCTCTCTCTTCACGCTCGTTCTTTCCCTTCACTCTTCGAAGTAAATACTTTGTGCTTTATAAACGACGGAGTGCAATGCAAAAGTGTACAATTTCGCAAGAAACATAATTCAGTCGAATTTTTTGAACACATGGGATAGAGAAGCTATTCACAAAGATGCACAATACTGCACACGAGAAAAATGGTATCTGCATCAAAGTACAGCATTCTGTGATTCACTGGGCTGCGTAGCACAGAAAAAGGAGAGGGTGGGGGATTCGTGCAGATTATACTTTAAAGTTAGCTCTACTAAAAACCTAACAAATTAGCGATTTTTTAAAACTCTTAAGTAATGCCGAATTAATACGTTCGCCGAATGTATTGCCGAATTTATCGCAAAATTAACAATAAACCTGAACTGTGACGTTGTTGCCAAAACCAAACTAAAAAACAGAGTAACTGTCTACGTTAACTGACGGTTCTGTAAGGTACAGGGAAAAATAAATAGTTATCAAACATCCGTATTGCTGTCCCATCACAAAGCGATTTGTAAGAGGGGTAACAAAAACTTGCACTTCCGCCACCAAAGTTAGAAATTCAGTCATACATACAAACTAAGTTATTGTTATAAAACCATTGCGTCTGCTGAATAATTATGGAAATGCGTAACGTCATGCGTGGAACAAAAGTAACGGTTTTCAGTAAAGGTGTCAGACAATCCAAACCAATGTCACGACAGGTGCCCGTTTCAGTCTTTCAGCACCAGAGCCTATTCGCACTCGTCAGTTTGGATTGGCCGTTTTATGTTTCAAACATTTTTCTTTTCTGGGAACCCAAAATCCATGACATAGGCTTTTAGACTTTCTGCTCAATATTGTAACAGCAGTGATAAGTACACAACTGTAACAATATTTGGTTTGGGCAATTTGAATTCCGGCTTTTAATCAAATTACAGGCGTTTATGTGTAAGTGACCTTCCTAACGTGAATTAGTCCCTCACTGACCACAACCAAGTAAGAAAAGTTAAGACCCGTTTTTAAACGGGTAACAACAATCGGCCCAACATATATTTAAATATTCATTATTAGGGACAGGGAATGCCTGATGTACACAAATGTACAATGAAGTGTTGAAAAGGCTTCAACACGATCCGCCATCTTTTAGAACAAAGAAAATGTTGGAGCGGTGTTGGATGAAAGTTTGGACTAAGTAACATTTGTTTAAAATAGCTTCCAACAAGCTTTCAACAATTTTCAACATTTTCAGCAAACTGTTAGACGAATGTTGGCGAAAATGTTGACACCATTTATACCGGCCTTTAGTGTAGACAAAAAGAACAAAATACATTTCATAGGCGCTTTAAACGCCCACCTTCACCCAAAAGACGTTGCGGTCATTTGTTTTTGTTTTGAAATGCTCCATTGTTCATACGCGTGATCTGATTGGTTGCACGCATTCAAGCGTGAATTTCGTGTCACACGAAATTCAGCACGAAAGTGATCACGGCTCGCACAGCATTTTGGGTGAAGGTGGGCCTTTAAATTGCAAATACAACTGCAAGGATCATTTCTTTAATTTACAATCTTTTTCACTGAAAAGGTTTTCCTATCTGAAACGGTTAAATTGAATGTTATAGTACAGTACATGTACAAACTTACCAACAACAGTTAAATTAGCATCCTGAAAGGCAGCAATTACAGTTCCAGGAAATTCTACAGAAATATCAATCTTGTACATTCCTTCATCATCCGTCTTGACATCATTGAACTGTAATGTGGCTAAATTAGTTCCAGTAGCTCTGTCAACCACAATGTGTGGCTCTTGTTCAGTATAAGAAGGAGAAGCCCCAGTAATTTGACAAAAGATGCAAACTCATCATAAACTGAAGTTGAACGATTAAACTTTCTCCATGTAACTTTAAAAAATGTTGCACTCTTTGTGAGTTCATCGGCAGTGAGGGTGTAACTCCATGTTAGTGACACATCTTGTCCTTCTGTAAGCTCTGTTGATTGGCTGGTTGTGTTGTCCAGTTTAAGGACTCTGTTAAGTTGTTGCAATACGAAAGATTGTACAGTACTCTAGGTACGGTTAACATTGTCTATGGACAATATTTAAAATATGTTTTTTCTTAAGTTGCATTGACCATTAAGTCACGTGTTAATACTTTCTTGTTTATTCATCGTGGTGCGTAAAGCAAGTGCAGGAAGGGGAGCGAGAGAGCGGATCAGTATAGCGCTAGAGAAAGGGCAGTGCATGCGATGACGCTATTGTTTTGTTCGTTGTTTTGTACGATCGCCTGGTAAATGTAAAAATTCTGAATGATCTGAATCAATTATGTGCCAATAATGAACTTGATTAATTGATTATAATTTAATTTCAACTTGTTTTAAAGTTTTTTCGCTTGCTTGTCACAATGAATTCGAATGCTTGAAAAAATAAAACGATAGGTGGTTTTCACGTTACGTCACGGCGGCCATGTTGGTGCACACCTACAAAAGAATTTTAATGAACTTATTTTGTTATGTGCACCAACATGGCCGCCATGGCCTTTGTCATTTGAGTCCCACAGGACTGAAGGTCACGTGAGCGAAAACCATCTTTTGCAGTGAGGTCTGTCGACCTTGCCAAACGTTTGAGGCTGACACAGGGCACCGACAACTCACATTGGACTGTAATTTCTTATATTTTCACCACGCGAATCCATTTTGTCAGAGCAAAGCTATACAAATGATTAAACAATGCTTCAGGCAATAGTGTTGCACATTTGGTGAAATTTTATCCTCAAACCAAAAGCCGCGTACAACAATGACTATGGAATCGTAATCGGACGCGTAACACCATCGCCTGATGGTTTGCCCGGTCACGTTTAATATTTTGGTGTGACAAAATCGATTCATGCTGTGAAGAAATAACCACCGTGGTCACATTTGACTCCTTTACTACTGTAACTGCAATTGTTTGCTGTGTTGACTTTTTTCTTTCGTTAGGCAGTGTTGTGCAGTAAAGAAAAGTCCCTAAAGGCAATCTTAATTTCTCGGAATTTATCCCCGAGGAATGCAAGAACCTAGTTTGACTAGATGAAGATTGGATATTGAATGTTCACGGCAGCCAGACATTATTTACAAATGCAACGCAAGCTATAACAAAACGGTGGCAATGGCGAAGACAACAGCGTCATTACAAAAGCGCACGAATCCCTTTCTCTCCTTCTCCCCTTTCTTTGCCTGCTACACAGCTTTAAGCAGTTTAAGTGCATCACAGAATACTGTACTTTGTTGCAGATACCATTTTTCTCGTGTGCAGTACTGTGCATCTTCGTGAGTCGCTTCTCCATCACATGTGTTCAGAAATTCGACTTAATTCCGTTTCTTGCCAAACTCATAAACATTTGCATTGCACTCCGGCGTTTGAAAATCAAAAAGTATTCAGTATATGTATCAATAAATGTCAGAGAAGTGATTAAAACATTCTCGCATGCTTATTGTCCTAATCATAAGCATAGCTGAAACAAAGTCTCTAGAATGTATGACAAAGCAGCTATCAGTCTCTCAGCGGTTCATTTCTTATTTGAAAGGATGTGTATGCTGTTTGCGTGACGGACTTTCAGTATTGCTTATTGCCTTATGATAATTTTAATTTTCCACGGAACAAATTGCCTTGACTGATTGCCTATATACTACTAAACATGCATGTAAATTGTCAAAATGTTTAAATTTCTCGAGTGGGTTAATAATTATGGCATTAATAATTTCATGATCTAGTATATTCCATGCTCATTAATTCCTCCGCAAAATTTCAAAATGCCACGGAAATGCCAAGACTCATTGAAAGGTATTGAATGCAATTATTTGATACGAAGAAGCTTGAGGAAGTAGATTATACTTTACAAGGCCAAGTTATCTGTACTAAAACCTAACAGATAAGAGATTTTTTAAGATCTTAAGTCATTCCGAATTGTACGAATATCAACTCGCAAAACTATGAATAAACCTGAACCGTGACATTGTTGCCAAAACCAAGCTACAAACAAAGTATCTACTTTACCTGACGGTTCTGTAAGGTACAGGGTAATGATAAAAATAGTTATCAAACATCCGTATTGCTTTCCAATCACAAAGCGATTTGTAAAAGGGATGAACAACAACTTGCACGAAGAAACTTCCGCCATCATAATTAGAAGTATTAGAAATGCAGTCATACATACAAACTAAGTTATTATTATAAATTGACCTTTGTATCGTATTGCGTCCGCTGAATAATTATGGAAATGAATCACGTCATGCATGGTACAAAAGTAACGGTATTCAGAAAAAAGTGTCACTTCACATACAGTGGAACCCCGCCTAACGGACACCCCGGTATAACGGACACCCCGGTATAACGGACAGTTTTATAAGTCCCGGCGGAAAGGTGATAGATTTTCTGTTAAAAAGACCCCGTTATAACGGACAACGGACACTTTCTTACAGCCCGAACAGAAAAATTTAATACAAAATCAACCCCGTTATAACGAACAGTCTGAGTACAATCTTTCGTCACATCATTGCGCTAATGGCTGCATTAATACTGTACGATTAAAAGTATCCGTCTGGATATCGTATGTGACAACAGTGGCGAGACAGAAATGTAAGCTAAGACTACAGTATGTTCAGTGTGCAGTCTTGTTTTTATTTTTCTCTACATTGTCATTTTTCCGTTTGGCTGAAAAAAAAAATTTAACGAGTCAAAGCAAACAACCGTCACGGACTTTTTCGCTAGGAAATATAAACAGTTTTGTTTGCGAAAGAACAACTGTATCGCTATGAAATTGTTCATGAAGATTTAATCCTGATTAGAGACGAATGGAAATGAATACATTTGCAAGAGGATAAACATTTCGTTAGAAAAAAAAAACAAAGTTTCACTTGTTTGTCAAGGTTTTAGGTTTTGCTTTCATTTAAGACGTTTCAAATGTTGCGTTATTGATGTGTATGCTATAATAGAGGTTTATATTAATAAATTCAATAAAGTGACGTAATCTGTAAGAAACCCCATTATAACGGAGACCACGTTATAACGGACACTTTCTCTCACGGCGTCGGTCTCTTCGGTGTCCGTTATAACGGGGTTCCACTGTAATTCATACATACGTCACGACAGGCGCTCATTTCAGTCTTTCAGGACCGGAGCTTGTTCGTACTCGTCAGTTTGGATTGGTCATTTAGTAACGAGTATGTTAAAAATGTTTGGTGTGTAGCCAGGCATGTTAAAAAGAAATATTAAAAAGTTGACACTGGCTAAAAATGTTGTGTTGGACGTTTCGGCAACTACTGTTGCCTTCTTCAGCAAAAGATAAAATGCAAATGTCTAACGGCGTCCTGATGGTATACGATGTATGCAAATATTAAATAGCACCTCGAAAGAACATTTTGAGGTGAAACAAAAGTCTCTAGAGCATTCTTAATTATCTCTACAAATTCTTAATGTTGTTGTAAACATTTGGGAGCGCTACGTGTTCGTTTATAGCGTTCGTGTTACGCACGGAATGCCAAGCCTCAAGAATTAGTCTGTCGCCATGCCGATGATCTATCAACAATTTTGACATTCGTCAAATCTATTTGGTGACTGTGGAGCATGTGGTGTTTGGCCAACAAACGCGCTCCCAAATGTTTACAACAACATAAAGAATTTGTAGAGATAATTAAGAATGCTCAAGAGACTGACCTCAAAATGTTCTTTCGAGGTGCTATTTAATATTTGCATACATCCTATACCATCAGGACGCCGTTATACATTTGCATTTTATCTTTTGCTGAAGAAGGCAACAGTAGTTGCCGAAACGTCCAACACAACATTTTTATCCAGTGTCAACTTTTTAATATTTCTTTTTAACGAGTATGTTGACTCTATTTTTCAGCATAACTTAAATTCAGCTGCGAAATTCTTTCATAATTAGCCGACGAGTTATGTTTTCGTCTCTGAGTTTTCTTTATTTTTTGTGTCACATGCATTTGTGTCACTCATATTTTAGTTTATGCCGACGACTATATGGCTTTCCACCATGAAGTACATACCGTGTGTTGACTTGTGAAGCAGAAGGAAGAATTACAGCGTATATTTAACAAATTGACGTCAGTTTTTTATGCGTCTGTCCTCTTATTGATGATAAATTTCGTCGTGCATCTACGCATGCTCAAGTCGGCTTGTCATCACTTTGTTTTGATTGGATGCCGAGGCTCTCCCGAGTCTGCCGACGATTTCGTAGTAGATCTTTTTCCGCTCTTGATTGGTTCTCAAACAACTTTCGGAAAACAGAGACAGACAGAAAGACAGAAAGGCGTCAAAATTCTCGATTCTACAGCTAGGATTAGTACACTGCCTGCCGGCAGCAAATATAATAAGAGACGATGTACGAACAGCTTGCGTAAAAGTTTACGCGAGCTGTTCATACATTGTCTCTTATTTTTATTTACGCACTTAAAAATTACGCGACAATGGAACTCCACCTTAAGTAAAAAAATAAAAAATAAAAATATCATATATATACATATTTTTAAAAAGAGTAACTATTTAGTTTAAGAATATGAATTAATAAAACATGCGTTAGGTTGGCTAAAAAGTAAAAAACCATTAAATTGAGCCCAGGATAACGGAAGTGTTTTAGTCAACAGTCGTTCGTGGTTGGCCAAAATTCGAGAAAAGCGGCTATTGTGATTGACATCCGGCCTCAATTGAATGAAAGGTCAAAAAGGTCAACTGAACTCTGTCAGTAGAGACCTTACGATAAGATAACGGCGACGTAAAAGGACTGGGACGAGGCCGTCGGTTGCCGTCTGCGTTCCCGCCAAAAGTTGACATTACGAAAACTCGAAAAGATCTTGCAAACAACAAATTTTTCTAGCATTCGTGTTTTTTGTTTCTTGGAGTTTTGGAAATGCCTGAAGTAAGAGCTACAGTAGTTAGTGACGTTGGTGATTCGGGATCACTAAAAATAAGGCCCCAAATGCCCGAGTTACAGCCTCACACGAGTCATTGTCATTCCTCGTGTGAGGCTGTAACTCGGGCATTTGGGGCCTTATTTTTAGTGATCCCGAATGCACCAACGTCACTAACTACTCACTGTGAATGCTGGTCCGGTACGAGATCACCACCTGATCCGGTACGAGACCACCACCCCAGGGAGGTATGGTCAATTGAAGAAACCCACCCCTGTACATACCAACCCACATGGCAATGGCACAGGGTCCCGGCACGAGACCACCAATTGAAGAAAATAAAACCCCTGTATATAACATGGCGGCTCAACGTCTTGTCTTCAACCCAAGGAACCAAGATTACTTTGGTGATTGGTTGCATGGTTATAAGATGAACGTCCCTGTTGATTACCCCATCAAGGACCTCAATTCATTCTTCATAACTAATCGGGCGGCTTTTCTCCAGAAAATTGCACGCGAAGTCACAGAGCTTGGCGGGGTGAAGGTCACTTTGTCATTTGATGTTCGCTTTTCAATGGAAGGCGAGGACAATCGAAAAATTAATCACTTCTTTTGGAACGTTAATCCACTGCTTGTTACACATCTCTATCAGCTTCGAGAGGAGGGCACCCTGGAAGGCATTGTCAATGATTTTGAGGAAGAGATTGCAAGATGGCAGCAGTTGGGTTCTGGTTGGGTGATTGAGAACATCAAAACTGTTTACCTTGAGTTCGGGACATACCACCCTCTACGAGGTGGCACATTTATCCCAACACCATCAAAACTCAGGCCAAAGCAGGCCATCATCAATGTGAAGAACAGAGATAACCAGTGTCTCCGCTGGGCACTGCGATCGGCATTGTTTCCTGTAAATGTTAACGCAAACAGAACAGGCAGTTATCCCATTGATGATGGTCTAGACTTAACTGGAGTTGATTTTCAAACACCATTGAGTCAGATTTCCAAGGTTGAACGGCAAAACAACCTTCCAATCAACATTTATGGATACAAGAACAATAAGGTGGTTGTGATCAGAGTCAGTGAGCTAGAAGATCCCAATCTGCGAAGGATTAATCTGATGATGCTCACAGACACACATACATCACATTATTGTTACATCAAGAGCATGAGCAGGCTTCTACACAGCGAGTTCAACGCTGGCCGCCGCATGCATCACTGTGACAGGTGTCTCCAAGCCTTTTCTTCAGAACGGGTTCTAACCGATCATCTATTCTATTGCAGAGGAGTCAAAGGCAGACCAGCACGAGCTGAAATGCCAAAAGAAGGCGAAAACTTCCTCAACTTCAAGAACTTCCAAAACCAGATGAAGAAGCCTTGGGTCATATATGCTGACTTCGAAAGCATTGTCGAAAAGGTCCACGGCTGTATACCAGATCCACAAAAGAGCAGCACCACAGAAACATCCGTACATAAACCCTGCGGGTTCTGCATGATGGCTGTTCGCTCTGATGGAGAGACAAAGGGCCCTTATCTTTACAGAGGAGAGGACGCTGTGCCAGTCTTTCTTAACAGTCTTCAACAATTGGAAGGAGTGATCAGAGACGAGTTGAAACGTAAGGCACCACTCTCCATGAGAAGAGCAGACTGGGCAGAGTTCAACCGTGCAACAGATTGCCACATCTGTGACAAGCCTCTCATCAAGGATAACTTCAGGGATGCCATTGCGATCTATGACTTAGACACTGGAGAATACGAAGGCTTCGTTCATCGCCACACCAACTACTGCTACAAAAAGTCATTCAAAGTCTTTATCCACCATTACGATGGTGAGATGGATGTGTTTCCATTTGTCGGGCCATGGAATCAAAGGAAGGCACCTCCTGATAACCTACCAGAGCAAGTCGATTGTCTCTACTGTGAGGAGCCCCTTATCCAAGACTCTGTTCGAGACGCAGTCAAAGATCATTGCCACATCACAGGCAAATATCGGGGTGCTGCTCACCATTCTTGCAACATCAACCATTTCAGAACCAATCCGAAAACGGAAATAATCCCGGTAATCTTTCACAACTTGAAGGGTTATGATGCACACCACATCATGAGTGGAATTGCGGATGTGAATTCCGATTTGAAATGCATCCCAAACAACATGGAGAAGTACATCTCTTTCTCCCTAGGCAAGCTGAGGTTCATTGACAGCTTGCAGTTCATGCAGTCAAGCCTCAGTGCCCTGGTTGATGCAAACAAGCCAGAATCCTTCACAATCACGGCAAGCCATGAGAAGAACCAAGCCAGACGCGGCCTTCTCCTGCAAAAAGGGATTTACCCATACGAATACATGGACTCTTGGGATCGATTCGATGAGGCCTCTCTCCCGCCGAAGGATGCCTTCTACAGCGAGCTCAAGAAGGAAGGCATCTCAGACGAAGAATACGCCCACGCGCAAAAAGTGTGGGAGGTATTTGGATGTAAGACGCTTGGGGATTACCACGACCTCTACCTTGAGACAGTTGTGCTTCTTCTGGCTGATGTTTTCGAGAACTTCAGAAAGACATGTCTGCAACATTACAAGCTTGACCCGGCACATTATTATACAAGCCCTGGTCTCTCATGGGACGCTCTTCTCAGGTATACGAAAATCAACCTGGAGCTGCTCACAGACGTCAACATGCACCTCTTTGTTGAAAGAGGCTTGCGAGGCGGCATATCCATGGAGAGCAGGCGGTACTGTAAGGCCAACAAGCCCTATCTTCGTGACCACAACCCCAACGAAGAGTCAAGTTACATCATGTATCTCGACGCGAACAATCTCTATGGATGGGCCATGAGTCAACCTCTCCCAGTTGGCAACTTCGCATGGTGCCCTGTCTTTCCAACACAACACCAGATCAGGAGATGGAGGCCAAACAGAAAGATTGGTTACATTCTCGAGGTTGATCTTGAGTACCCCGAAGAGCTGCATGATGAGCACAACGCTTATCCTCTTGCCCCAGAAAGTCAGGTCGTTCCAAAGGAATGGATGTCGCCATACCAAAGTGCCTTGGCAGAGGGACAGCCAGAAGACAAGACGCAGAAGCTGCTCCTTACCCTTAACAACAAATCCCGGTACGTGTTACATTACAGAAATCTTCAGCAGTACCTGGATCTTGGGATGAAGTTGACGAAAATCCACAAAATGCTCAAGTTCGAGCAGAGGGCTTGGATGGAGCCATACATCTCCCTGAACACCGAGCTCAGGAAGAAGGCCACTTCCGACTTTGAGAAGAACTTTTTCAAGCTCATGAACAACTCAGTCTTCGGTAAGACAATGGAGAACCTCAGAAATCGAATCGACATGAAGCTTGTCCGGGCGCACGAGCGAGACAAGATAAGAAAGCTTATCGCAAGCCCACTGTTTTCCAGAGCAACGGTCTTTGGACCCAAACTGGCGGGGCTCCAGATGCACAAAGAGAAAATCAAATTCAACCGCCCAGTCTACACAGGCATGTGCATCCTTGATCTCTCCAAAACACCGATGTACGACTTCTATTACAAACACCTCAAGCTGAAATATGGTCAGTGCGTAGACCTACTCTACACAGACACAGACTCTCTGCTCCTCGAGATCAAGACGGATGATGTCTATAAAGACATGGAGAACCTTCTGGATGAACTCTACGACACAAGTGATTATCCCAAGGACCATCCACTCCACAGCCAGAAGAACAAGAAGGTCATCGGCAAGATGAAGGACGAGTGCGCAGGTAAGCCGATCTCGGAGACTGTGTGTCTTCGCTCGAAGATGTACTCAATCCTTCTGGATGACGACAAAAACATCAAGAAAGCAAAGGGCACCACCAAGGTTGTCACAAAGAAAGAGATCACCCACCAGAATTACAAGGACGCCCTCTTCGACCGGCGAACCTTCAAGCACGGGATGGACAGGATCCGAAGCAAAGGCCACCAAATCTTCGGCGAGCACATCACCAAGACAACGCTCTCTCCCTTTGACTCTAAGCGCTGGATCAAGGATGATGGTATCCACACGCTGGCATATGGTCACAAAGATATCGGTGGCAACTGAGTGCCCGGCGGTACAACCATCAGCTCCTCACGAACGAAGCCTTGCTTAGGCCCGTCGTAAAGATAATACACCACTGGCTCATTCGGCTTGGTGACAATCCTTTGTATTTGGTAGACCTTCAAAGACCATATCGGGTCTGTCGCACGCCTCCCACCCCCTTCCAGTTCACCGGGGTAATAAAGATATCTAACACTCACCCGTGGTGGGAGCTTCTTCTCTTTCACCCCAACAGGCCTATCATATGGAGTCGCATGCTTGGAGGATATTGCTTTCTCTTTGATTGCTTGAGCGGGCTTCTTGCCAGTGAGTCTTGTTACTTCATTGTTCAAGGCCGAGACAACATCTAGCAGTCTTTTGACCCAAGCAGTCGACCGGCCAGAGGGCATATTCATTTCAACGGCATACTGATAACCAAACAGCCTTTCAGCCAGGGTTCGGTTGAATCTCTCCACAATTGCTTGGTCTCTGTGGATATCAACTCGCCCGCGACGAATGGTCGTTTTGTTGTCCCCCATCTCTTTTGTCACAGCACCCATAAACTCTTTCCCAGGGTCAACTTGCAAGAGTTGCGGCCATTTCAAAGGCCCACGTCTGTAAATCTTCTGAAATGCCCTTGAGACTTCTTCAGACTCTTTCGAAGTCAGAGGCTCTGCTGCTTTGTAACGGCTAGCCACATCCACAAGGGTTAATGCGTATTTGTACACCTTTCTCCCGTGGGGAAGTTTGTCGTGTGGCAGGAAGAGAAGATCTGCTTGATGCACTGCATTGGGTGATGAGACATCAAACTTGGGGCGAGGGATAGCGCGTGGCGCTGGGAGGTAAACTTGCCAAAGGGCTTGTTTGAGCAGCCATTTCTTTGCGACATCATCAGAGACTTTGGCCGCTGCAGCTAGCTTTTTGACAGCGGCAAGCCCTTTCCAATACCCTTTCGGGCTGTAATAGATCTTTGAGAGTTTGGCCTCCATAGGGGGTATATATGTTTGTTTACAGAAAGCGATAAGCCACATACCCACCCGCAAGCAGGGTGCCTCCAATGAACGCAAGTTCGCCATTCTTCTGTTGTGTACTGGGCTTGTAGAAGTCCGAGAAGACAGGCTCTTTGTTGTCTTTGATTTGTTTATCTGGTTGCGTTTGGTGCATCTGGTTATACAAGACCAGGGCTTGGTCGGTGGTTTGGAAGTTTTTGCTAGCTTGGTGTTCCTTCCGATCATTGGCTGCAATCCAGTCGAGGAGCTTGGTGCGGTCCTTCTGGTATTTGGCGTAAGCCGCTTGGTATTGTTCCAGGGCGCGGTCATGCCGGATTTTCTCATCCATTGCTGCCTTTCCGTTATCGCCAGACAGATATTTTGCGAGATAATTGCCGCCCGTGAAAGCGGCCGCATTGAGAACAGCGCCAAGGGTCATTATTGCGATCGAAGCCATTGTGTATACATATGTTTTTACATGTTGTCTGGGAGGATTTTCTGGTCCTCGAGATATTTCTTCAGCGCGATGCTGCCAGCCATGACGGCTGTGAACTTGACGTAGTTCATTAAGCTTGCACTGGGGTCGGCAGTGAAGTTTTCTTTGATGGTCTTTTTCCCAATCCAACCAATACCGGCGACAAGGCCAGTGATTGTTGCGGCGTCGAGGATAGACTTCACAAGCTTGTTGTCAGACATGGTTTGTGTGCAGTATACATATGATTTTTTATTTTTCTGACAGAACCTTTTGTGCCTTTGTCGTCTCGTTCAATCTCAAACCGCGCCCTGTAGGCCCTTGTTATGGAGGACTCGGGCCTCGTCATATAGGACTCTGGCCTTGTCATAGAGGTCTTCGGCCTCGCTATAGTGGTCTTGGGCTATTTCATAGGTGTGATTACCCTCATACCCTAGGGCCGTGTCATAGAGGACTCAGGCCTTGGCCTCTAGGGCTCTGGCCTCGGCCTCTCGGGCATCGGCCTTGTACTCTCGGGTCCATAGGACCTCTAGGTCCTCAGGCTCGGCATCGGCCTCAGGCTCAGGCTCGGGCCTGTTGTGTCTGTTCATTGCCAATCCGATAATTGTTTTAACGGAGGCCACGCTAAGTTTGCCCCAAAAAAGAAGCACACCTCCGATTGCAGCACCGGCCATGACCCCCTGTAAAAAAGCCATGGTGTTAGTATATATATGTTTTTTTATTCCATATTTTTTATTCCTTGTCTTACAGGAATTCGAGATGGTGGTGTTGCTGGCGGTGCTGCAGGTGGGGTGTTTGCTGGCGTTGGTGGTGGTGGTGGTGTGCTTGATTTGCGTCCAAGCCTTTGCATTATGGCTTCGCGCTGGTAATAAACACCAGCAGCAGAGACAATCAACCCACCAACCCCCAGAATATAAACGATTGAGTTGCTGTTGCTGTCGCTTGTTGTGTCACTTGTTGTGCCGCTTGTTGCAGAATTGTTTTCGCTTGTTGAGGGTGCAGGCTTTTCTGCTTGCGCCTTTTTCTTTGCTTCCCGTGCCATGCGGTTGCGTTCTGCTAGCCTTTTGCCAGAAGCAACGCGGCCAGGGTTCTTTTCTGTTGCAGGCTTTGTTTTTGGAGCCTCAGAGGTAACCCGTGCAGGTGTTGGAGTTGGAGTTTCTTCAGGGATCGTCTCGAGTGGTGTGGCCATCCTGTATATATGTGATTTTTTAAATTTATCTTGTGACCACGTGTGCTGCCAGGTTGCTGCCAGGTTGCTGCCAGGTTTCTTCAAGGTTGCCGCGAGGTCACCCCAGGTCCCAACGCAACTTCATCAAGTCCCTCAAGTGGATAGCCTTCACTGTCCCTGGTTGGATGTGTGGGTTGGGGCTGGGGTTCCAATTCTATCAAATCAGGCTTGTGATCAGGCTCTCGTTCAAACTTGATGTGTTTTGTTGTGATGAGAGCAGCATTGGCAATTGCCAACCATCGCCCGCATCGCACGGCAATAGCCCCAGCAAGATTTGACAGCTCCTGGTTGATGATGTAGTCGTTCTTGAGTTCTTTCTGCAACTCCACCACATCCTTAACCGGGGCCACCATTCCAACGCCTTTGGATATGAGCATGATGCAAGAATCAACTAGGGATTCGGTCGTCTTGTTGCCAACGTAGGCCTCGTACCGTTTGCAGTACTTGTCAACGTCCTTGTCTGACAACCTCTTGACATGATTATGTGTGAGCTGCACGCCGATAGCTTCTTTGGCCTTGCCAGTTGAAACAAGGATTGCCAGCTTCTCACGTTTGGCAGGAATGTCATTGTCACCAACTAACCCTGTGGGAGGTGCGGCACCAGGGGTGGCCTCCAGCATCTGCATTACTTCGTCAAAAACGACCTGGTCTTCAGCTGCTTGTGCCATCAGGGGTATACATATGTTTTTTATTTTTCAATAATTCTCTTAATGTCTGGCAAAAGTGTTTCAAGCTCTCGTATAAGCCCCGCCGTGGTGTCTGGCATAGAATTCAACCGCAAGGGAATCTGGCCAGAAGCATGAGGCGCAGATCTTCCTCACCAGCGGCTTTGATAATTTTGTTTTGCGCATCAAGGGTGTGTTTGTGCAACTCATCCAAAAGCTGTGAAAGCACACACAGTTTGTGTAGACTTGTTGGCGCATTCATGGTATATATGTGTGTTTAAATCTTGTACTCAATTCCATACGGGTGCCTAAGAGAGAAAACCAGGTGGGAGAACTTGCGGGATTTGAGCCTTGCGATAAACTCTTTGTACTCCTCATGGGAGAGCTCGCCGGCATAGTCTTCGAATATGGCTTTGGTTGTCTTGCTGGAGGGCGTGTAAAAGAGCACGATCGCTGCAATGTTATCAGGATATGGCTTGGCAATGCTGGTGATCTGCTGGGTCAAGACCCACACGGATATGCCGTCATGCCTTGCGCTGAACCCAAGATTGACCAGCTGGCCCGTGCGGCCTTTGACATCTTTGGAGGCGGCGCAGTCATCGAGAATGAATAAAGTGTTGGTGCATGTGAAAAAGAAGCTCGCCAGCCTCAACCGGGCTTCAGATCTCTTCGATCTGTTGGCAGACGATGACGAAGATGTGTGGATCGCGGTCCACGAAGCCATCGTATGTCTTGTTCTTGACAAATGTTGGGCAGAATAAAACGATGTAATCAAAACAACCCCTAAAGGGGCCCACCAGTTGGGAGAGAAGATAATGTGTCTTGCCAGAGTTAGTTGGGCCCACGATTAGTGCATTGAATGGCAGCTTTCTTGGGTCCATAACCAACACCTATATTAGTTGGTTTGTTAACTGGCGGGGAGGGGGCCTTTGCCAGAAGTCTTTGTATTTCATTGTGTGATAGATATCCGGTGGATGGCAGGGGAGCCGGCTTAGCATAGAAGTTGATCTTGTTGTTTGTGGCCATGGTATATTAGTACTGTACAGATTCCAGCTAATTGCCCTGGATGTTCATCTGTGAGTCTGAGATGGTGAAGATGTGACAGAGTGCGTTTCCCGAGCCTTTACCGTCTCGTTCGATCTCGAGTTGCACGCCATCCTGTGTGTTGACGAGCCGTTGGCCACCGCCGTGCAGGGCTGTGTCAGCCATGGTCCGCAGGTCAATCCAGAGACCAAACTTGTTGCCTGTGAGATATTTGGTCAAGTTCATGTTAGGCCTGCCGTCCTTGTGTGGGTCAAAGTGTCGGGTTATCTCTCTCCACATGTCTGTACCACTGATGCCCTCATTGTAAAGCCTGTTTGGAACACCGTTGACTGTGACCTTTACTTTGGTGATGTCGGGGTTGAAATAATTCTCAGAGTCCCTGGCACCCGCCGTGTAGGGGTTGATGAACAGCAAGAGGATGCCCTTGAGAGACCGGCGCTGTGGGTTAACCCGAAGATTCAGCCGAGTGTCACCACTTTTTGAGAAGGGATGCACCCGATCTCGCATTACCAGGTCATAAGCGAACTCCTTGCCACTGGTGTAAGTGCTTGTTGCCTCATCGGCCAGTGTCTTACTTCTGATCGTCTCATACTCCAGCTGGATGTTTTCCAGCTTGTACACGAGCTTGCTTGTGTCTGAGCCTCGGACAACTTGGTTTGCGGGGGCGAGGGTTAGTTCGAAGACCAGATCGTTATACAGGGCTTGAGGGTATATAACACCGTGGTCAGTTAAGATTTGGTGATCCAGCTTTATGCGATACTTATTCTTGTATATTGTCTCTAACTTATTCTCTGCATCCACGCTGGAGGTCTTCTTGTCGCCAGCACCAGAGCGGATCTTGCACAAATCCACACTCTGGATGCCCTCCATAAGCATGTTGTCCCGCTCACCGATTGATTTGAATAAGTCTTCGAAGATCTTGTAGATGTCGTACCCAACCGTGTCCTGGACAGTGGTGGCTGCAAACTTTACAACGAATCTGTCCACCAGGGCCCGAGAAACATTTTGTACGAGAAAGTTGTTTGCATGGCCGCCGGAGAGATTGATGTTAAACACAAGAGCAAGTGAGCCGGACACAATAACATCGTCAGTGCCCAGCTTGGGCACCGAGACATAAAGTGTCTCACCGGGATTGGCCTCAGATGGGTTGAATGTGATGCGCTTGACGGTTCGCTCTGCCTTCATGGCGCCCAGTGTCTTTTCACTGTGAGATGGAAGTAGATTCGGTTGCACAGCCATGGTATATATTTGTGTTTTTAAAATTTATATTTATATACACGATGGCTGAAGGCGGATATGATATACCTGGTGATATGCCCGATAATCCTTGGGTTGACCATGGAATTGACCACGATGATGACGACGATGACGAACAAGAAGTTGACACAACAACACCCTTTCAACCAGGCGGCACATCCACCCCATATCATGGCGGCGAGCAGCATGAAATGCATACAATGCCTCACGAAGAAAGCGGGCTGCCAGGTGACCCTGAAACCGTCCCTCTTCTTAGTGACTTCTCAGACGCAACTGATAAAGCAGAGATGGTCGATAAAGCCATGGACTGGATAAAAAAGAAGTTTCCAAAAGTAAACATCCTTAAATTAGGTCCAATTGGTTTCGGTAAAAAACCAGGAAATGAAGGCAGAATGGTTTCCTTTGGACGAAAAGGCGGGGAAACTCTCATTTTCAAGCAAGATGGGAGTTTTCTTAAATCGTTCACAGACAAGTTCAAAACATCTCTTGGCCCAAGCGCTGAAGAGCTTGTCTCTGAAGCGGATGCCTCAATAAGAGAAGAAAGACAAAGATTGAAGGAGGCAGAAAAACAACTGAAGGAGAATGAAAGGGCTGCTGTGGAACAACAACGAGCAGCAAATGAGGTGCAAAACCTCAGAGACAAAATTGAACAAACTCAAGCGAGGATTGACAATCTGGAGCAGGAACACGGTTCAAGCGTTGAAAATCAAGCCGCTATAGACCGCCTAAAACAAGTGAAAAAGAATCTTCAACGAGATCTTGAAAACCAGAAAAAAGAAGTAGGTGCCCTTCAAAAAATACAACAACAACGAGACCAAGAACAGGCAAAGGTTGACAAACTCAGAACACGCCTTTCTGCCAAAGAGAAGGAAAGAAATGAAGTTGAATCAAGGCTAAACTCAACTAAACCCCTTTATGAGCTAAACGAAAGAGAAGCCGAGCTTGAACGGCAGAACGCTGAAGACAAGCGCGTCATAGAGGTTGAGAACACGTCTCCTTCTGAAAGAGAAGCAGCGGTAGCCCGAGTTGCTGAGCGAGAAGAAGAGCTGGCAAGGCTCCGACCACAGGTTGAGGTGCGGGAGAGGGCCCTGTCTTTGAGAGAGAGGGTCAGAGAAATTTTCAAGAAATACGGATGGACCCTGCAAGCGGTTGTTCTGGCGGCTGGCATAACCATCAGCGCTGTGGTACTCGCCACCTTGAACGGCCTGGCAAAGGCCACACGAGCTATTGGCAATGGGCTTAAAGAGCTTGGCAAAAAGGCAGCCAACGCCCTGCCTGGTCTCATTGGCTCAATTGTGAGCTTCATCTTCAAAACGGCTGGGTCGGTCATCTCCTTTCTGGGTGAACACGCCTGGCTGTTCATCCTTGCCGTGGTGGCCTTCCTTGTTGAAAGGATCACCAAGCGTTCGAAGTCTTAACTCTCTTGGGAGCGAAAAAAATTGTCAGCGTACATTAATTTTCGACTACCTCGACCAAACGAGAAGGCCTGCCAAAACAAGCGCACCCACAGCAACGACTGCCTTGGAGACGTGATGCGGGTCGGGCTGCGGTTCGGGTGTTGGTGCGGGCTGTGGTGTTGGTGTTGGGGCTGGTTGTGGTGTGGGTGTGGCCTTCGGTTTTGGGGCGATGCCCTGTGCCTGTGTGGCCTTTGTATGTATCGGGTTTGATGGGTGGCTGTTTGGTGGATTAATCTTTGTCGGGCCACCGTCCATGTGGCGAAGGGAGGCTTTTTTTGTGCCTAGATTAACATCACTGCTCACCCCCAGCTTCATCCCTTGCGTTGCCTCCTGCAGATTGTTGTTATACCCGATCACGCTCTCTGTGTTGATAATCATGCGCGAGGGCATGAGCCAGCTTCCTGGCGCTGTCGCAAAGTCCAGGCGAACTTTCGTTGCTTGGATGGCAAGCTGGTAACGCTGTACGCTTGTTGAGATGTCGTTCAGGATTATAGCCTCCTCTAGATGGGTGAGAAATACTCTCTGCGTTTCGAACGCGCGGCCTCCTCTTCCAATGATGCTGCTGCGGGTTTTGGCTTGTGAACCAAGAATGCAGTACACAAAGGCCTCGATTGATTGGTTCATACGCGCGAGTCCTGGCTGTGTTAGCCCCTGTGCGTAATTTGGCACAAAGTGCTCGAACTGGGTGTCCGCCCCTTGGTCGTTGCGAACGAAAGTTATTCCATTTGCTTTGTAATTGGAGTCTTTTCTGTCAGTGACGCGCTCATCATCGAACAGAGCTAGATCAGAGTCTGGATAAGTGTAATCTGTAGATGTGGGGCCATCTCCATAAACCCAAATGTAGACATTCCCAAGCCCGTGGTTCTTGCCGTATGTGTAACGGAAGTCAGAACTGGGGTCGATACCGAACTCGATGCAAAGCTTCTTGTACGCGTCGATGTTGTATTTGTTGTCTTTCTGGTTAAATGGGGGATCGTCTGGCAAAGCACTCACGCTTTGTTCCCCGCCCATCTGGTAGAGTATTCGCCTTGTTGTGAAATAAACGTGAAACCGGTAAAACGACCGGAGCTGTGGGGTTAGGGACAGACTGGAGTTCTTATCGAAGAGAATGTCACGCGAGATACCACAGCCGGTTGTTGCACACCACAGGGCGAAGGAGTCAACATCACTTGAGCTTGGGGTACCTTTGCCAGCATACTAAATAAAGATTGCAGGAAAATTGCATGTTTTTGTAGTCAAGTGTATCGATAAATTATATCCACACCCCTGGGAATCACAGTGCGCAAAAATCACCTTTTGCCGACCCCATTGAACTGGTAATTGATCCCTAAAATCGAAATAAGACTGTGATTCTATTTCTCGGATGAATGATAACATATTGTGCAGAGGCTGACCGAAATTATTGTTATTTTGTTCCTCGCGAAGCGAGGTTAATAAATTATTATTTGTCGTGCCTCCCGAATTCCAGCAAGGTGTCGTGCAGTTAAATATTTTAAATATTTTAAATATTTTAATTTTTATTTTTAGTAATATATTATAGCATTATATTATATTGTAAATAGAACATTTTAGTTAGTAGGTAGTTAATGTTTTATTTTATTTTTTTTTTAATATTGATTATTATGATTTTACATGATTTATTGTGTGTCCCCAATTAGTGCCATTTAGGCGCTAGAACGACCAGACACTATAATAAAGTTTATGTATGTATGTATGTAGTTGCCTGGCAACAGTGCAACAAATCTTGAATGACGTCAGACAAACGAAAGAGGATGATGGGAACGCCTGTGGTACTACTTCATGTAAGCCTGTAAAGGAGCATTGTAAACAAAGATGGCGGACGGTAAACGGTATGCGAAACGGTCGGCATTAGATAACGTCGTACCAAAGTTTTTGGTTTCAAAGAAGACGAAGTAGAATGGCGAAAAGCTTCATACGCTAATCGAGACGCCACCAAAGTTTCGACCCGCGATGCACCTCCTCCGAACTTCGCGAGGTTCTGCGAGACATGTACTTATTTCTAGTTTTAATTCAATTAATTCAATTTAATTCAGATGTGGATGGTCCAGAGGGTAAGTTAATCATATCAGTGCATTGAAATACCTGATGATTACCTTAAATTGATTTGGTATTGATATAACGTTCATTCTTTGGTTGATGCAGCACCACCAGATGCTCCAGCAGCAGCCGCTGCAGCACCAGCTGGTAAGTTAAATTGTGCATTAAAATATTTCACTGTGTAAATTTATTTGGTATTGTTAGGTTTTAGATGTAGTTGTTCTGAGTAAGTTATGTTTTGCTTTAAATATTATGTAGGTCCTTTTATGAAACAGTTTATAATTACTAAGGTTTTCCCCCAAAAAATTGGGAACACCTTAAAGAGTAGTGAAATGGCAAAAGAAAGATTTGGTTTATTAGAGTTGAAATGTACAATGTTTCATTCAGTATATGACTATATTTAAGTTAACAAAATGGTAAATGATTGAGTATGTACTGGATGCACATAAGATTTGGATGCACACAAGAGATTTGCTAATACAAACCTTTGAAGTATAGGACAATATTGCATGGTGTTTAGAATTACCAATAATATTACTGTAGTCTGAACACTGTTCCATGTTTTCAAAGAGAAATTTATGAATGCAGTCATGCTCTGCTGGTGTGTCCACTAGCAGTTTTACTTGACGTGACATGAGAACACCAATATTCTGATAATTAGTTTAGAAATGAAACTTAAAAAAGCAAAATATTGCCATGCAAGGAGTGGTGAGCTATGCGTGTGCTCTATAATTTCCAGCCGTGCATCTATTGAAAATCAAATAATTAACACTCCAATCAAATGGTGCATATTCTACAGCTATATTCTAATTACACAATACCAGCCATTTGTGTGTATGCAGTAGGGATCATCAGGAATTTAATTTGTTTTATGTTCTGTAATCCTGTTGTTTTATTACTGCATTTCCACAATCCTAATTTTCTGATCAATTAATTTTCTTTTGCAGAAACTTGCTTCAACTGTGGAGGAGCAGGCCACCTCCAGTGGCAATGCCCCTCTCCTCCTACCACAAAAAAAGGTGGAAGAAGAGAGAGGGGTGGCCACCAGAGTGGGGGATTTATTTTTAAAATGTTTACAATTAAATTTCTTTTACAGCGGTTGCCAATAACACGTGACCCACCACCTTCAACACAGTTGGATAAAGCCGAGTTTTAGTGGATGTCAATCCAAAAAAGCTGTTAACATTATTTTAGATTCTTGACAGGATTTCAAGAAAGCAGAGTTTAAAATCAACAATTTACCCTGCCGAGAGAATGTAAAATTTTTCCAAACTTAATTTCCAAGCCAGTTGAAACAAAAAGAAAACCATATTTTTAGAATAAAACTTGCAAATTTCACTGCATGTGATAATTTGCAACCCAGTGATGCATGATGAATATCAGGCAGATCAAAATCATAAAGCCGTGGCTGCAAGAAGCGCCAGTGAGTTTTTTTATCATGTTGAATGAAATGATTATTCTCTTTAAATTGTAATTGACTTTGAAATTTGTTTTAAAATGTTTACTATTTCTTTTTGGAAAAATTGTTTGAAATCCAGTTAGAATTAAAAAAAAAACAATGTTAATGGCTTTCCTTTGATTGACGTCCACCAAACTCAAGTTTGACCTTTAGGGATAAAAGTGATGGGCTACATGTTAATGGTAAGCGCTGTAACTTCTACAATTCAAATTATACTGTTTTTTTTTTTTTTTTGCTTATAGTTGTTTTCTGGAGAAAAATAAAGTTACATTCTGTATTTTTTGAAATACGGCACAACTTGTAAAAATATCCCGTGATACTACACACAAAACCAGGATAATAATATAACTATTCCATTACACTTATACCCAAATGTACTAAAACTGAAAACCTAGCAAATGTGAGTAAAATGTTTTCCGCTTCATTCATTCCTCGACCAGCAGAAAACCTTGCTTACAAGTTGTGCTGTATTTTGATCAGTGTGTTTTGAAGTTCTCACAATATTTTTCTTATTCAATAAAGTGTACAAGAATGTTAATCGAGTCATTTCCTGTTTTGTTGTGATATTGATTGAATTGTCAGATGTCATTTTGTGATATTTCATCTTGGTCTTTGGCTGATCAGCAAATACCCGTTTTGTTTTTTTTTTGCTGATTGGCTGAATCACACACAGTTGTTTGAAAAATAGTCATGTCTTGTTGTCATTTAGGTGCCAAATAAGCATTCAAATTATGAATTTTATTTGTGCATGATGGTCAGGGGTGTAGCGAAGAAAACACCTAGCAGGCTCATCAACAAGTTCAGCCAGTTTTTCTGTCTTGTGCACCTTCAAAATCTCCCAAAGTCTTTGTTTTCTAGTGACATTTCAGCCGGTGATAAGTTTTCTTTCAGATGGTAAAATTAGCTGGTAGCCGGCTCTTAGCTACATCCCTGGATGGTGCAATTTTTGAAAAATAATAAATGCTTTAGGTCTCAACATTACTGATTGAATAATTTATTGCAATTACCATTGTTGACATTCAAGCTACTCAGTATTGTAATTGTTTGTATACATAGATGTTATTTAACTACAGCTGTAGTTTGTTCATTACATATTTGAAAAACATTTTTCAAGTTTTTTTCAAGCTTAACATGGAGAAAGCGAAAGGGTTGGGGGTTATTTGGCTACATGCCTCAATACAGTACACAAACAGTACACAAACAGTACACAAACAGTACACTGTAGCTCCAAAAAAGTGTTTTATGGATGAAAGCTTAGCACATCATAGACAGAGCATGTACACATGTTAAGAGGGTAACATGGAGCTTAACATGGAGAAAGCGAAAGGGTTGGGGGTTATTTGGCTACATGCCTCAATACAGTACACAAACAGTACACTGTAGCTCCAAAAAAGTGTTTTATGGATGAAAGCTTAGCACATCATAGACAGAGCATGTACACATGTTAAGAGGGTAAAACATTTTTTTACATTATTTTTGCAGAAAATCTACCTAACTGGAGACCCTGTGTATGACATTGAATTAAATGGAACAAAATTTGCATCAAACTAAATGAAACGATCAAGATTGATTTTGTTTGGTCATTGAACAGAGTCGAACACAAACTTTTATTCTGAGTTTGACTTATGAATGAAATCAAATGCCACTGTTCGATCTTGTGCAGAAATCAAACTTTGAGCTAAAAATAAATTAATCTATAATGAAGAGAGACTGGTCCAGTGAACATTTGCTATGATTCAAGATGTCTAATGCAATAAATTTATTGTCTTGTAGTCAAGAGGATTCAACAATTGGAACGACAAATCAATTGATGATTCAACTTGCAGATGGTCTGTAAACAGGTGAAATCTTTCGCGGGCTCACTGCGCCTTTCAATAACATTTATACTCTGAAGTTAAAAACTCCACCAACGGTTTTGTTTTTCCTTGCTATCAATCACCAGGTCACTGCATTTGCCTGTGTGTGCTGTGATCTGTGGATTTCAATCCGCTTTGTTGGTTTTTTATTTTTTATGGTTCATTGATTATCTACAAAAAATGCATGTCATTTGGATTAAATGCAGTAAAAAATGCAGATGATCAGTTTGGATTAAGAGTTTGCGTCTTACTGAAAGATGCAGTAATGAGCCGTCAACAATTGGAATACAAAACTAAAGGTAAAAAAAAGTCATGCTCTTGACACACTGCATGATACACATTTTTTTTTGTCAAGTTCAATTTTGCTCAATGACCAGAAAAAATAAAACTTAACGGAATAGCCCTTTTTGAGGTTAATTATAACCTTGCTCATCTGCATTAGAATAAAAGTCAACGTGGTTGCAAGGCAATTTCAGGCAGAAACTACAAAATTGTCCGAAATTGCCTCGCAACCATGTTGACTTTTATTGTAATGCAAATGAGAGAGGTTAACTGCAAAAAGGGCCATTACGGTTCACCTGTCTCATTTGTATTACAATGAAAGGCAACATGGTTGCGAGGCAATTTGGGGCAGAATACTACAAAATTGCCTGAAATTGCTTCGCAACCATGTTGACTTTTATTGTAATGCAAATGAAAGAGGTTAACTGCAAACAGGGCTATTGCTTTTAATTTATTAATTGATTGAGTTTGAAAGCAGAATGCATGATGTGATGCAACAGCTTTAGGATATGCAACAAGAAAAAGGTTTCAACTTGACATCAAAAGACTACAAAAGAGTTTTCTTTGAACCCCTTCTCAAGAACACAAAGCAGTCAAGTTCTTTTGTAAGTGCTGCATCGTAGCAGACCATAATAAATAAAATGTTGACTCCTCAGTGAACTTCTTGAAATTCACCAATATGAAAGTATTAATAATATTGTGTCCCTCCATGTTATCTGTAGTAAAGAAAATGAACATTAGAATATATGAATATTAACTTAAGGTGAGATAAGAAATTAAGGGTATAATGATACATTCCCCCCTCACCCCTGATAGCATTTATTTATTGCAAGGCGCTATAAATATTGTGTGAGCACTCAGTCTTGTCTGAGGGTGGGTTAATTTTTTTTTTGTGGGGGGGAGGGGGGGATTAAAGTGGGCTAGGGAGTGGCCTTATTATTTTATGTCCAATAATACAGTGCACATATTGTGTATTGTATTGTGTCAAAGCTGACTCTGAATTTTTAAAAAGGCTTTCTAGTAGAAGAAAGAAGGCTTCAAAGTCTAACATCGGAAGTTTTTTTTACCTTAAAAAGGCAATAACTTTGAATGAAAGTTGAAATCACAAAGAGGTTTTGACTGATCACTGAGTTGAAAAACTACACTGTAGGTAGTAATTTTGTCTTTATCTTGAAGAGAAAACTGGACATTAAATTCAACTAATTAAGTTGCTTTCATCATAGCTGGAAATTGCAATCCATTTAATAATATCAAAATAAATAAATGTCCAAGATATGAAGGTTTTCAAAGTAACACATGTTCCTCTTCCAAAAATTTGCCTAATGAATTTACATGTATTAATGGTACAGTGTATCTTTCCGGCGTGACCTTAATGTAACCTAACAGGGATTCTGACAGGGTGCGGGAAAAAAACTAAAATTGTGCGGGAGTTTTGGGGCAAATTGTGCGGTAAATTTCTTCGATTGTGCGGGAAATTGTGCGGGATTGCGCAATCCTGTGACCAACCAAATATTCAATCACCAGTGTTCTAGCCAGGCCAGAAAAATATGACAGGGAGGAAATTCTGCATAAATGAAAAATACAAACAGATGTTTTACTTTGGGGATCAAAATGTACCAGCAATCGCCAATTTGCGGCTGTTTTTCTTCACCAAAGTTTATTTGTCTCAACAAAACCACATTGCGTGACACGATGAACTCGATCGGGTAAAACCGAAATACCACTCAAAATAAAATGTTTCCGATCTGAGCGAGTTCCTTTATTAAAAATCCGTACATTTTATGTAGTGTGAATAATTTCCATTAAAGGTTCACACAATTTCTTCGAAAGTTTGCCGCAAAAACAGAACCTCGAGATGTATGCAAATCGCGTGCTAAATGTAATTTGATAGCATGTTTGTTTTGCATTTTCCTGAATGAAAACGTCTTTCACTTGATGGAAAAAATGAAATCCAGTATTCTGATCATTCAGAACTTAATAATTTTCTCCTATCAATCCGAAGTTCCAGCGCTTTAATAGTTTGTTTGTCGATTCGCAAACTTGATCAGTTCTTTGCGAAATTAATTCAGACAGAGTGACATTTCATTTCGGCGCGACGGTACATTTCTTCGGTGTTTCTTCTTTGGTCCCCAACATATTAAACTGAAAGAGGAAGCGAAAGCGCTCGATAAAATATCGACAGGCTGCTTAGAAAAACGACATAATGTCTGGAAAACGACAACTAAAAAGCTACGCGAAAAATTCGGTAGGAAGTCGGATAGAAGTAAAACTGAAACTAGTTCCCAGGACGGCGAAGAGAACGCCTTGTTGTTTTTATATCGATCGCTCGAGCTGTTCGAGGAAAGCGAGGGATTTCTCGATTGTTTGGAAGGAAAATGGACTGAAAATAGCCTAAAACGTTTCTCGAAATCTTGGTAATCAATAGAAATACCTGATTTAATTAAAATTTTAAGCAAATATTTCAGTATTGTGCGGGATTGTGCGGATTTTTAGGAATTGTGCGGAATTGTGCGGGTTTGACCGAATTGTGCGGTCCCTCACCCGCGCACCCTGTCAGAATCCCTGACCTAATAAGCATTGTTTTAGTTCTATCAGCTCACCTTTACACTGTATGTCCATTGATAGCAAGACAACAATAAGAATTGAATAAAGAACATGGCAATTGTGTTCATCTTTGTGATCTGTGTTAAAAAAGAAAATTATATTCTGAATTTATAATTCATGTAAAAGGGTCAGGTGGGAAATTATATGTAGAATGTATTTTGTTTGTGCTCATATGGGATGGACTTGACCAAGCACAATGGGTTATGCAGTTTTAAAGAGCAAAATATGTTCTTGCCCTGCTTGAATAAATTGACTTGCTATTGATTAACCTTATATTGTTATCCCCACCAACATTCTTGTTTACTGTCATGGCATATCAAAATAACAAAGGTCAATTTATGCACTTAGAAAATCACTTATTTATTCAACTAGCTGGTAATCAGTGTTTTTAAATGACATCTTACCTGAACTACTCCACACTGATAGCAAGTGCATGATACGAAACAAATTCATTTTTGTGATCTGTAGTCAAAGAAATTGCAAATTATTAGTTACTAAATGGAATGGATGGATATGGGAAACTTTTTTTAACTCTCAAGGCTGTCATTAGTGTGCATGAACCCAACAACTGGCTATCAAACCATCACTTAGTCTAGATTACATATGCATGGCTCATGCTGTCTGGTAATTTCTCTTAATATACTGTACCATAAAATTAAGGAAACATTGAAGTACTCTCTTTATTTTCATGCGAGTACCAAGGTCATACTGTACAATTACATGACTTGTATCATTGCTGATATCTTTATATCTATAGATGATATTTTTTTTGGTGAACTGATTCACTAGTTCGAGCAGTGTTTGAAAGTCACATGAAGACATTCAGCTTAAAGCAATTTTCTTTTATAAAGAAAAACGAGGGCAGGATTTTTTTAAAAATTTTATGGTACATATTGCCCAGCATATCAGAGCCATTTTTGCTAGCTGCCATCTGCTCAACAACATCAACCATAAGAGCTGGCATCTGCTAACAATTTACTCATGGCCATCTCCTCATTCTTTTTTGTGGAGAAGAGCTGGCACAGTCAAAGTATTAGACAAGTATCATTTTTGCTAGCTGTCATCTGCTCAAGAACATCAATCATAGAGCTGGCATCTACTAACAATTTACTGATGGTCATCTGTTCGTTATTTTTTGTGAAACTGATTTGAAAGTGATGTTAAGTGGATTTTTTTAAAATGATATGATTTTTAACTATCCTTGGGGGAGAATCTCGGGTTTCAATTTATGCACCTTTTTAAAATAGTCAACCCCTGCAACCAGGACTCGAGACTTAGCGGATTTTGGCTTTCACTTATAGCCATTCTGGTTTACTGAAAATGGCACTGCACCGGACAGAAATGAAACTGAAAATTACTTCATATCAATTGCAACTTAAGCAAATTAAGAGAACAGAAACTATCACATAGACTGTAAACGGCTTTATATTAAGAACGATTTTTCCTTTCTGTTTCGAAAGCAACAAAGGAAAGAATCAAACTGCTTTACGCTGTTGATTTATCATGCATGAAATCAAGCGGAACTTCCAGGCATCATGTTCATTTAGCATGAATAATGAGGTCAAAAGGTCACATACACGTTTTTCCAAAAAGAAAGTATCTTTCTTGTTCGAAAGTTTGAATGATTTTGAAATTAATTTGGTTTTTATATTTACAAATTCAAAATAAGTTAAAACCGAGTAAAATATGTTCAAATCGGTTGAAAAAAGAAAATCAATAGCAGTACTAAATGTCTCGGATATTTTTTTCCCCCTTCTTTAACTGTCACTGTAACTACCCCCCCCCCCCCCCCCCCCCCCCCCCCCCCCCCCCCCCCCACCCTACCACCCCGTACAAGTCTGGACACAGTGAAAATTCATTTTGGCTAGTTAAATCAAACCTGTCACTAGCCACTTAAGGCTCATAGGCTAAAAAGTTAGTCTCGAACCCTGCAAACTCTGTCTTTTAGCTGTATGAAGTGGTACAAGGCTGGAACTCTTGAACACAGAGATTTTATGGTATTCAAGAGGAATTATTTATTTATTTTTTAGGATCTTTTTTAAGAAATTAACCACCGGTAGGCCATGGCCTACCCCTGATGGCCTATACCCCATGGCCTATACCCCATGGCCTAAGCCATGGGGTACCCCACGTTTTGTCCCTACCCCACACTGAGGGACATGCAGCAGGAAGTGTAGCGGGGACATGTAGCAGGGAAAAATTCAGAGTGCTTACAACACCAATTTTGGGGACATTTTGTCCTCCCGATGTGTCCCATAAAGTTGAACAAGTTGACCTCAGTGCGACATGTCGCGGGGACAAAATGTCCCCAAAATTGGTGTTGCACAATTATGAAAGTATCAGTTGCTGCAACATGTCCCTGAGACGTGCCCTCACAACATTTTCATGTGTGTGCAAGCGCTATGATTTTGTCCCTGCTACATGTCTCCGCCGCACGTCCCTGCTACATGTCCCTCAGTGTTTACTACACAAATTTGTCGCTGTTACATGTTGCTGCGACATGTCCCTGCTACATGACCCCTCGTGTCTGACCACCTTTATGGAATTATGATCTATTTCAGGGATTGTACTGGAGGAGTGTTACCTTGAAGAAGATAATCAGTATTGTTTCGCCAGTTGTCTTGGCATATACAGTGTAATGTGCTGTCAAACAACTCCTTCGCATCCAGCATTTTGAAATTATACTCTAGCATAAGTTAGATTTATTATCATTATTTTTATTTGCACTATTGTTTATATTTTGCACCTTGCACTGAAACTTGCTGTTTGTCCATTACGATTTTGCGAGTAAATCCCGTAGATATAGACAAATTCAAGAGTGCTGCACATGTGCTTGGCCAATTCAGGACTATTTTCTTAAAAACTCTATTAACATTTTTTTCTTAATGGTAGGAAAGCTTGATATATAGGTAATTAATGCTGGTAGAGAATTATAAATTTTAGGACCTTGGTAGAGAAATATGAAAATTGGAGGCAACAATTAATTGAAGGGCCGAGAGCATAACCGTAGTTCACATGCCAAAAATGGACAAATCTGAGCGAGAAAAAATTAAAAAAGGCGTAAAATTCTGATTGTAACATGTGTACACTTAATTAGCATGTTTCCCTGGCATTTCAAAACATCGACAAACGCACTTAATAAATAAAACAGAGTCAAACTACAAAATAAAATTGAATTTACTCAATTAATGTACCTTGTTGGCCTTCTCTATCTGCTTCAGGCTGCTCCTCCGCACAGTTCCTTCTTATTTCCTGCTGCCGTTCTTGGTCTCGTTCACACTGTTCTTCAGTTCTTCTCATTCCTCGAAGCCGTTCTAACGCTAATTGACGCTGTTGTTCGGTTCTCTTTCTCCTCCTTTCCCTTTGTCGTTCTCGGTTTCTTTCTAGCTCTGCTTGACGATGTTCTTTCGTTCTTTTTTCCTCCGTTCCCTTTGTCGTTCTCGGTCTTTTTCTCTCTTCTTGAACAAGCTTAACTAAGATGAAACTTAACTAAACTTAACTATGAAACTTAACTAACTCTCTGAACAAGCTTAACTAAGATGAAACTTAACTAATAGGTGAAAGGTCGGAAGCACAAGAATTAAGATTAATATTGACGACCGGGCTATTTTTCAATTTTAGCAATTCTCAAAAACAGTATTACCCGACCGTCTGCACAGTACATTTAGACCGTACAAAAGTTCACAAAAACAACTTTTTCTCCGTCTAGAATAACTATTACGACTACTGTTAAAAAATACAGTTGTAGCTTGTCAAAAAATGCCTGAGAAGCTGATTGCCAAAAATACAAACATATTTGCATACGGCCACGCGAGTGAAGTTAGAACTATAATAAAATTCAAGTCTTGTTTTGTTTACATAAAATCGCTTTTCAACCTATGTAATGAATGAACAAACACATAAAAATGGACAACACAATCTTCTTTCGATAAATTTTATTCAAATCTCCATTAGTTTATTTAGCAAAACGGAAAACGCGCATCGAGGCCGAGCCGTGTCTTCGATGAAATTCAAGAAATTAATACAACTGAATTTAAGCTACATGTACACGTTTAAAAACAATTCTCCAAAACTAACGAGAACACATTAACAAAAAGTCAATCAC
Source organism: Dendrophyllia cribrosa (assembly GCA_024195265.1). Lineage (NCBI taxonomy): Eukaryota > Metazoa > Cnidaria > Anthozoa > Scleractinia > Dendrophylliidae > Dendrophyllia > Dendrophyllia cribrosa. The sequence continues at coordinate 10,466,957 of JAJLRJ010000010.1, forward strand.
AGATTGATATCTAGATAAATTTCCATCGAAAAATGTAATTTGTTTTACCTTTAAGTCCTTCCGGCGACTACTGTGCTTGGAAATTCTTTAAATCTCCGCTTTGGTGCTGAAATCCGTAAAACGAACTCATCTCTCGCATTGCTAAAAACGTATATAGTTCCTCGAAGCAAGATTTTATCCCTGAAAGCTCTTCTTTTTCCACTAAAGCGGCTCCTGAGTATCCCTTAATTAGCATCCCTGTCTTGAGTAGCAAACCACGAAAAAATGCAGGAAAATAACGACTTTAATTTAAACCGTTTTCTCCGCTCAGTAAACACAGCAAAACATCAAAGTGTTTTCCCAGCTGACGTGACATTCGGCCGTGTAACCGCGTGAAAAAAAAGCCTCGCTTTGGTTTCAACATGACGTCGTACGCGCATATTTTGCGACGTCATACGCGCCCGCGAGCTAGTCCTCCGCTAAGATCCCCGATGTTGTGTGGCGTCATACGCGCATGCGCGCTAGCCTTGCGCGACACACATCTCCGACACACATGTTTTTGTTGCAGACAGCGCCCGCGAAACTTTCCGCTAGCCATGACCATGAAAAATGAGGGCATAGGTTCTATGAGTATGGGGCTCCGCAGCCGGGCCTTCGGCCCGGCTAGGCTCCGCTATTAACGCAAAGCAACTTTGTACTGTTAGTATAATTGTAACAAATCTCACATTGTACATATTGTGGAATGTTATTCTCATATGATTTCAGGAACTAAAATTTATGGCACAGTGACCGTGGATGATGAATTTAAGCCAGGCATGGAAAACATAAACAGTGAAAGTGCAAAAGAATTCGAAAATTCCTTCAACAAAAAGAGGTATTTAATTGAATTTCTATGATCATCTAGCTATCTTATGTATGCTCATTTCCCCATTTATTTTGAATTTCTTTATCACGTTGTTTCAAGTCTTGTCACGTTCATGTTTCAATCTCGTTTTTTTTTTCTAAGACATTATTTTCACGGGTATTTTTATTAGTTTTCGCGACATTTCATTTTCGCAATTGCGCTATTGCATCTATATCACTAAGCTACATAGTACAGTGAGTAATTTTACTCACAAAAATGCAATTAAACACAAACTGGAAGACCTATGTTCAAACACTAGCACTTAAACGTGATTAAACTCTATGATGCTCCGCATCTTAGCTTGATTAGGTCAACTTTATTTCTTGTATGATTGTACATTATTTTTTAAATCATGGAGTATATGTATAGTTTTGCTGTCAATATATTATATGTAGGTATTCTGTCACTACTAATAAATTCGCTACAGTGTATTTTGAAAACAACTAACAGTTCACGATTGTGCGGCACTTAGTGGTCTTCAAAATAGCGATTTCGTTTAACATTTCAAGGCGGCTCCCTAGAGTTTTACCAAAAGCATCTGCACCAACTGTCATGAGTTACAAAGATAACCGAATTTACTTGTCTTTCAATTTTTGCTCACGACATTTACCAGTAAGGATACCAATATATTTATTTTAGTTCCTTTTTTGGTAGAGGCCATTGTCGTGGTTAACAGAGCATCTAAAGAAGAAATGGCAAATATTGTGCAAGAATTAACCTTAATTCTTTACTATTTTGATATTCATTTAGAGATTTTTAAAAAAGTTCATTATCTTGCGGAGATGGCTGAGGCCAAATTTGTGGAAGGAAAAAAAATAGTCGTTCAATTTCGAGCAATTTTTTGCAACTGCTCCCACAGAATATGTGAAAGGTTGTGTTAGTATTTAGAAAACTTCACCAAAGGAAAAGTGAGAATATAACACTGACATCGGAATATAAAATGTTAGAAAACCTAGTACATTTTCGTGTAAGCGGGTGCAAAATTACTATTTTTTTCACGATTTCGCTTAACAAAACGCGAAAATGGGGAGAAGTTAATTTTGATAAAAGTTTCACGCAATATGGATCGAAAATCGTCCACAGCCAAAACATATTTTGTATCATGCCGAGTGGGTTTCCCGCTATGCTCCCCATTTTTGACATCTCCGTTGGTCTACTACAACTCCCAGTTTTTGAGCGTATTACGTCATAATGCAAACGTCTATTGGCACAAAGCCTGACACCTTTGAGACAAGCAATAGCTTTCGGTCTAAAAGGCGTCCACCTTATAGAGAGTTAAGTTAGAGACAAACAAATAAAATTCGGTAAATGAAATTCGCCTTAGTGAGGTGTCCACTTTACAGGGGTGTCCGCTTTGAGAGAGTTAATTGTTTTATAAAGTGTTATATGTTTTACATCTCCCTTTCAGTTTGACAAAGTGAACAGAAATACAGCCAGCTATAAAGGCTCAGGATTTATTAGATACAGGTTAGTGACATGCGCGGTTTGTTTGTTTTTTTTCTTTGAGTTCTGATTTGTTGAACGTTTACGTATACTTTTCGTGTTCTTTATTAACAGCAATGGCAGTATAATCGTCTACTTTGTGCTGCACTTTAACGTTCCTGTCACGACAAACGAAGGCATTATACATTTGAAAATTGCTCTGAAAAGTGGAACCATTGGTCCCTACAAGATACGAAGTTTAAAAACAGTCGAAGAATTCGAAACTGTTCACTCCACCATACCTTCAGCACCAACTACAGCTACGTCTGCTGCACCAGTATCTCCAGGGGAGAGGGTAGATACGGACGCTCCAGGTGAGTGAATGCATGCTGGTAGTCATACATTCAACTCTCACTAAGACGAACAACTTGTGGACAGAACCGGCTGTCCGTGTCCTAGACAGGTGTCAGTCGTAACCACCTAAATTACGACTGAAGACCACTAAAAGCTATCTTTAGGTGTCCGTCTTAGGAGGTGTCAATCTTACAGTGGCTTTTGTTTTGTATGGAAAGAGCTTGACGGTGTTCTAGACAATAAAGCTTCGTTTACACTAGCGACTCAAACAAGAGCGCAAGCATCAGCAAATTCCTACCAAATAAAAACAAAAATGTCGCAAGCATAAGCGCAACCACAAAACGAAAAGGAACATATTTTATATTTCCACTTCCAACTGCACATAATTGCTTTAGCTTTCTAAGAGACCGTTTTCACGTTGACATAAGTAATGTTATGATGGCGCTTACGCCTGCCCAAGTGCTTTCTTTTGATTCGCTAATAAAATCAGGCTTAAGCGATCGCTTGCGATCAATCACAAGAGATGGTCAGAACCATGATCTGTTAAAGGCTAGTTACAATATGATCGGCTTGGATCGCCTTATAGTTGAGCTTTCGCCAGCGATGTAGTGATCGTTAGTCATCGTTGGCGACATACTGTTCAAAACCTCTCATGCGCTCTGATGATCTAACTATCTAATGTATTCTCATTCTTCCGCCATATGCGTTTCTTTATCACGTTGTTTTGAAAACTGTTGTCAGGTTCCCGTTCCAGTCTCTTGTTTTCTTAAAAACTTTATTTCCAAGAGTATTTTTATTACTATTCGTGACATGTCATTTTAACGATTGCGCTATTACAGTTATTACATCTATATTAATAAGCTACATAGTAACTCCTTGCTACGGCATGATTTTACAATTGTCATTACTGGAAGAACCATGTTCAAACACTAGCAGTTAAACATGACTAAACCCTATGATGCTCCTCATCTTAATTTGATTAGGTCAACTTTAACTTCAACTCATGCGCTCTCAACTCTGAGCAACTCTGTCTGACTCAGCGTTTTACCCCAGTTGGAAAGAGATTTAACAAAAAGAAATGAGTATTTTAGCGAAGTGTAACCAGTGCACATGAACAAATTCCAATAAGCGATGGCCAAATTAGCCAATCGTGTGAAGGCGCAGTGGTAAAGTGTTGAGCTTGTGGGACTATCGGTCTGAAGATTAGTGGCGCGAGCACAGTGTCTGTTTATTTGTGTAGTTTCCTTTGTGAGGACGCTCTGCTTAACAATCTCTTTCCACCCAGGTATATAAATAGTTACCGGCGAAAGATATTTGTTTTTCATAGTTCTGTTTGACGGTAACTTCGTGATGGACAAGAATCCCATCCAGAGGATAGCAGCAATACCCATGGTCGCTTTATCCTAAGAATAAGCGGCGGCCTGATGGATAAGCGGCGGCCTGATGGAGTACTTGACTCTTAAGCCTCCTACCTTATTGGACTAATATCATTGACGACAAACTTTTAACATTGTTTCTATTTATTTTAGATGGACCCCCGTGGATTATTATTGGTGCTGCCGTTGGTGGAGCAGTGGTGTTGGCTTTCATCATTGGGGTTGTGGTGTGGCGGGTGCGAAAGAAAAGTAAAGGTGTGTAAAGATTACTCAGAATAATTATTCCCACTCCTCTTTCTCCAATAAAGAAATAAATCAAACTCGTAGTGTTGTTGCACTTGCAGAATATGAGAAGAACCTCTTCCTTTAGCTTTACGTTTAATAGACTAAACAAATCTGTAATATTGGAGAATTGGACGAACGCCTGACATCGAGGTGGGCTGTGAAATTACGGACCATGTCATAACACGTGGTCGTTTTATCGAGTTCGTTAAATTATCGGGATTTCTAGATACAGGAAATAAAGCCATGAATTCTATTTTGGGACCAAAAAACGTCCGCAATGATAAGGTACTTGTATCAAACAGGTGTTGCGCTGTATGAGGAAGTGCTATTATTTTTTTAAAAACATGTTTTTATTTGCATTTTAACTACTCCTTACTGCTCTTTCGAATAGATGCTAACGTTTTTTTCTTTTTTTCTATCTATGTTTCGTCAACGCGCCTATGTGAACTTATAATCGATAATTTAGAAGGTGGAAACGAAGCATTGTGAGTATTGCTCTTTTACTTATTTGAACGTGGCTATCCAGGATATTCTCTTAGTTTATACAGTACATCTAATTTAAATGGAAAATGTCATGGAGATTTTGAAGTTCTTGTGTCAAAACTGCCCAGAATTAGAACTTAAAGTGCCCATAACGATTTTTTTTTTGTTTTCTTTTCTTAATATACACGTCACGAAATGAACGTCTGCGAAAACTTTCTTTGATTTCATCAAAACGTGAATTTTATATGATTTTTTAAAGCCTTCGAAATTTGCCGCCATTTTGGACCACCATTCGCATTAGTCTCCTCTCGGTCGGACGGGAGCTGTGACGTAGATTAAGGCACGTGTGTTCGAGACTTATTCCCATCTCACTTGTAAATAATCGGACATTTTTTTATTCTCGCCAAAAATGCCTGAAAGATGTGTCGCAGCGCGCTGTAACAACATATGTGACCCCAAGAAGAATATTTCTATGCACAAGATTCCTGAAATTACGTCACAGACTGATCTCGTGGGCTTATTATGAGCCCATTGCCATTCTTATCTGCGGGTCGACCGCAAAAAAATAGGATTTCGAAGACTTTAAAAAATCATAAAAAATTCACGTTTTGCTGAAATCAAAAAAAATTTTCGCAGACGTTCATTACGTGACGTGTAGATTTAGATAAGGAAATTGTAAAAAAATCGTTATGGGCACTTTAAGAGCGGATGTCTGTAAATATCGACCAGGGGTGGGAATTATAAAAATTTTGAAAAATCCCAAAAAAATTCTGTACACTACCCTAGGTATTCTATTAATGAAAATATAAATTTTAGTTTGATCGGATAAATATTTTGGCGATACGGCGGGTGTCAAGTTCGGGCGCTTCACGGCCCTCGCCAGACCGCTTTTTCGGGACCCGAGACCGGGCTATGAAAAGAGCCCGATTTGAATCTAATTCAAATATCATTCAACCCAGAAAGCTTCTCATCGTACTAAAGGGATTTTAACAGACATTTTGATTGGTCATGTGCTTGAATTAATTGCGACTAGATTATTTTACAGATTTTTAAATATTTACAAAATTTTGAGGATTTCACACGAGCAAAATTTTGTCGAAATTCGAAGGCCTAAAATAACGCCCGGTACCTAGTTTCAAACAGCAAAAGACATACTACATTAAAAAGCAATCTCTAAGCTTTCAAAATATGGTTTTAAAACTTTGGGCAACACGTGAAATGAATTTTTGGGAACGCGAAATTCAGGGAGCACTTGAGTGAAATTTGACCTTTCTGACTTGACAGTTTGAGGTTCGGCGCGACACACAAATCAATACTCAAACAAATGTTTCAGCCAAAATACGTTTAATTTAGGCAATTTCAAGTCCCACAGTGATACATACATGCTTCATAGACATTAGGTGGAAGTTTTACATCAATTTTCTGCCGAAAAGAACTCATATCCTGGCTTTCAGGTATTTGAACTTCAAGCTCGCTAATGTAAACATGTGCAGTCAAGTTCTTATCACGACACAGCGAAGTGTTCAAAATCTTTACCAAATATCTATCCTGTCTAGTGTATAATCAGGTCTACATTATGTTTGTTTGTACCTTGTGTCCTTGTTTGTCTTCATTTCCGCAAAAACTGAGGCAAACTACAGCGAAATCTCCGCGCGCATGATGTGTCACGAGTCTTGTGGAAGTGCTGTTACGTGAGTCGAGATTGCGTTACATATAAACATGACAAACAGAGGGAGAACGAAAACAGGAAGACCGACAACACGGGCACTCGTCTACAGGAGATTCTTAGGAAAAAATGAATTCTAGATTTAAAACATGCAAATCACAGTAGAACCCTGATAACTTGAACTCGGTGAACTCAAATTCCCTCGTTTATTCGCGCTGATTCCTTTTTTCTTGTGATAGTCTTGATAGGAAAGTTAAATCCACGCCCTTGCTCGAAGCGCTCAGCTCCAACTGCTTTTGCTCCCGTCAAGAGTTCGTGTTACACTCGTTCTACTATGATAAGTTCGAGGATGCGCAAGAGCAGGCACCTACACGGTTCCGAAATAAAATCCAGATAGGACTTCTTCCTGCGTCCATAGGGTTTATCCTCCATGTTGAAGTGTGAGCAAATCTCGTGTAGCTGGGTTACTGTCAGCTTACTGGGCTTGTTGGACGAGCTCATCGCACAGAGGTTCCACGTGTCGTAGACTATGGGGTGCACTGGTGCGAATTGCATCAGGATGGTGTTGTGCGCATCTGAGAAAGCCTTCTCATCTTCGGCTGCTTGGTTGTTGTCATCCGTTTCTTCGTCGTCGTCTTCTGGGGCGACAGCGTGGCGAAGTTTGGCGGATGTTCTGGAGAAGAAGCTCTGGATCTGCCCCGCGGCCAGGAACTCATCCGCCTTGAATCGGTGCTCACCTCTTTCGTTGCGCGTATACCGCATTTCCCGTGAAACTTGTTCGGAGTCAGCTTTATGGCCCGTCTCCACTTGTCCTCCAGGTACTTCCTCTGGTTGTCCGTAAATCTAGCTGCCTTCTCGGATCCTTTAGGGCCCAGCCTTTCTGTGGTGACTCGACGGCTCCACATTGTTCAGCCTGGACGGCGAGAGTGGACTGGGTGCTGTCTCCTTCCATAAGCTTCTCTGCATAAAGTAGAACTGCCTGGTCTAGTAATCGATAGTAAGCTGTATTTTCTGTGAGGTTGCAAGCAGCATAGACCAAACATGATATGGTTCTCGAGGTTCGAGTGCCGCTGGTAGCTCTTTATGCAGCCATCTTCAGGGCAACAGAAAAGGCCACTTTCTTCAGCACTCTCTTCATCGGCCTTGTCGTCGCTGCTCTTGGCTCCGGATGCTTTTGATGGTTTCTTTGCCCAGCATGGGACAAAGTCTCCAGGTGACAATTCGAATCTGCACGACTGACATGGTAGCTTGCTTGGTACTGAAAGGAGAGGTAATTTAACGCAATTTTTGCGAGTTGTCGTTATTTGGATGTTCCACTGCTAAGAAAAAGACTCAATCTTATTCACAAAACATTCAAATTTTAACGTTTTGAAACAAAACCGTTGCGTTCCCATACAAACCTTTACAAATCGAATCTTTTTAACACAATACCGCTCATACAGCTAGGGTCACGTCCCGGTTATCTGATAGTGATAGTGATAGTGAGCTTGGGCTGCCTGTGCTCTGATGTAATGAAACAAGAGTGATACTACGCCCGGGAGGTGGGGGTACTCCCGACAATTTAGGAAAGGTGTGTGCCGCCAAGGTTCTCAAACCCTGATCCTATTTTTGGGTAGAAAATCGAGATTTGATACCCTTTTTAAGGCCGAAAACCAAGAAATGGCACCCTATTTAAGGGAAGACAGATAACTCACAATTGTGTAACTGATAGGTCGTTTTATTTCTTGACGAACAATTGACGGGAGCAAAAGCAGTTGGAGTCAGCGCTTCGAGTAAGGGCTTGGTTTAACTTCCTATCAAGACTATCACAAGTAAAAAGGAATCAGCGCGAATAAACAAAGGAATTTGAGTTTGCCAAGTTCAAGTTATCAGGATTCTACTGCGATTTGCATGTTTTAAATCTAGAATTCATTTTTTCCTAAGAATCTCCTGTAAACGAGTGCCCGTGTTGTCGGTCTTCCTGCTTTTGGTCTCCCTGTTTGTCATGTTATGTAACGCAATCTCGACTCACGTAACAGCACTTCCACAGGACTCGTGACACGTTAAGCGCGCGGAGATTTCGCTGTAGTTTACCTCAGTTTTTGCGGAAATGAAGACAAACAAGGACACAAGGTACAAACAAACATAATGTAGACCTGATTATATACTAGACAGGATAGATATTTGGTAAAGATTTTGAACACTTCGCTGTGTCGTGATAAGAACTTGACGCACATGTTTACATTAGCGAGCTTGAAGTTCAAATACCTGAAAGCCAGGATATGAGTTCTTTTCGGCAGAAAATTGATGTAAAATTTCCACCTAATGTCTATGAAGCATGTATGTATCACTGTGGGACTTGAAATTGCCTAAATTAAACGTATTTTGGCTGAAACATTTGTTTGAGTATTGATGTGTGTGTCGCGCCGAACCTCAAACTGTCAAGTCAGAAAGGTCAAATTTCACTCAAGTGCTCCCTGAATTTCGCGTTCCCAAAAATTCATTTCACGTGTTGCCCAAAGTTTTAAAACCATATTTTGAAAGCTTAGAGATTGCTTTTTAATGTAGTATGTCTTTTGCTGTTTGAAACTAGGTACCGGGCGTTATTTTAGGCCTTCAAATTTCGACAAAATTTTGCTCGTGTGAAATCCTCAAAATTTTGTAAATATTTAAAAATCAGTAAAATAATCTAGTCGCAATCAATTCAAGCACATGACCACTCAAAATGTCTGTTAAAATCCCTTTAGTACGATAAGAAGCTTTCTGGGTTGAATGATATTTGAATTAGATTCAAATCGGGCTCTTTACATATCCCGGTCTCGGGCCCCGAAAAAGCGGTCTGGCGAGGGTCGTGAAGCGCCCGAACTTGACACCCGCCGTATCGCCAAAATATTTATCCGATCAAACTAAAATTTATATTTTCATTAATAGAATACCTAGGGTAGTGTACAGAATTTTTTTGGGATTTTTCAAAATTTTTATAATTCCCACCCCTGGTCGATATTTACAGACATCCGCTCTTAATACCTTTGCCAGACACGAAATGCTTATAGAACAATAAAAGCAAGATATCAAGTGAATTTTTGAAGAGAGAATATATTATGATCAGAGTTTTAAAGAGTTATCCAAGACACAAGACGATAAACTGGCTAATCTGTTCAAGTTACAATCCAGGACACTATTTTTGGGTTGACACTGATAATATATATATATATATATAGATTGGCTGAGCCTAACAGCGTCGCTCTCTGAACAGAAAGCCGATGATAAGCTTAACTAAGGTGAAAAGTCGGAAGCACAAGAATTAAGATTGACGACCGAGCTATTTTTCAATTTTAGCAATTCTCAAAAACAGTAAGCTTATTACGTGACCATCTGCACAGTAGATTTAGACCGTACAAAAGTTCACAAAACAACTTTTTCTCGGTCTAGAATAACTAGTTTGACTAATTTCCGAATAAAATTCACCTGTTTCGTATCAAAAAAAGCCCAAAAAACTGATTTGGAAATCAAAATTGCAAAAAAATACACAAACATATTTGCGTAAGGCGACGCGAGAGAAGATAGAACTATAAAATCCAAGTCTTGTTTTGTTTACATAAAATCGCTTTTCAACCTATGTACTGAATAAACAAACACATAAAAATGGACAACGCAATCTTCTTTCGAAAAATTTTATTCAAATCTCCATAAGTTTATGTTTAAAACTAAAACGCGAAACATTTATAGCGCATCGATGCCGAGCTGTCTTCGATGAAATTCAAGAAATCAATACAACTGAATTTAAGCTACTCGTTTGATAAACAATTCTCCAAAACTAAGGAGAACACAAAGAAAAAGTCAATCACAAATTGATATCAACATAAATTCCCATCGAAAAATGTAATTTGTTTTACTTTTAAGTCCGCTTCTTTGGTTCTGAAATCCGTAAAACAAACATCTCCCCGAATTGCTCACGCAGTGATAAAAACGTACGAAGTTCCTCGAAGCAAGATATTATCCCTGAAAGCTCGTCTTTTTCCACTAAAAAGGGCCTTCTGAGTATCCCTTAATTAGTATTCCTGTCTTGAGTAGCAAACCGCGAAAAAATGTTGGGTAATAACGACTTTAATTCTCCGCTAAACACAGCAAAAGATCCTACAACCAAAGTGTTTACCGAGCTGAAGGCTGTTTAGCCGCTCGAAAAAACAAAGCCTCGCTTTGCTTTCAAAATTGCTAAGATTCCGGATGTTACGCGACGTCATACGCACATGTTTTGCGACGTCATACGCGCCCGCGAATTAGCCCTGCCCAACGGACACACATGTACACACCCGCGCCTACGAAACATTCCGCTAGCCATGACCATGAAAAATGACGTGCATGGGTTCTATGAGTATGGAGCTACGCGGGCGGGCCTTCGGCCCGCGTGAGCTCCGCTATAGATATGTCCTTTAGCTGTTTATGCCGTTGCGCGTCATTTTGCCGCGTAAAGTATATTATGCTGGTCACGCTTATGTATGTATCCACACAAAACATCATATTGACATTAGATTTATCCTGATGCTTATGTTTGTGCTTATGCTTATGTCTGTTTTCACTGGACATAAGCGCTGTAATGCTTTCGCTTATGTTTATGTCGTTAGTGAAAACCAGGTTTTAATGCACGGATATTTTTTGTATCTATGTAGTTCCAGAGAAAATGAAATAGAACACAGTGATATAGAACACCACGCTCATGAACAGAGACCTACAAAGGTATGTATAGTGCCTCACTAATTCATGTTAAGTTTTGAACTTTAAATATATATATTTTTTTATTTTCATGTGCTTAAAACTGCTAATTTGTTGCGTAATATCACAGACGCCGTATGGAAAATAGAAATTCATTTTACACATTCTAACATGTGTTCTTCTGTCAAGTTAGCACATGTAGAAGGGTTTATTAATAGCTTTTAAACTTTTGTTTCAGAAAGGTAAATTGTATGTATGGGAGGGGGGAGGGGGGGGGGGGGTGGCAGTATATACAAGGCATATTGGTCATAGGCGCACAGTGGGAGCATCTTATTCCATTTAACACATGACATGCTAGGGGACGGAAAGCGCACATTTAACACATGCCTCACTTCTGTAGAGAGATGAAATGTCCGCTATAACACCAGAACCAAGCAATCTCAGAAATAATGCTATTACCGCAACAACGCTTCGATCGGACATTTAACAGCTCAGCTTTTCATTTACTTAAATTAATTAATTCTTTTTTACCAACAACAGAAACCTGGAGAGGTGCTTTATGCTGATCTGGGTGATCTGAATCCAAGACAAGTTCCCAAAAAATCCACCCATCCCGAACCCGTCCCTACAATAAAAAGACCAGCTCCTTATGCTAGGACAGATTACGCTGAAATCACTCATTTTATCAAGGCGGATGACACTGAGCTGGAAGAGGTGTGGCCTCGGAATGGACAGAGAGGGTCATTAAAAAATATGCAATTGTTTTTTTAGAAGCCTTTTGGTTGGCTAACTCTCATGTTCCTGGTTTTTTTTTCCTAATTGTTTAAACTACTATAATGATAAAATTGTTTATCAGGGATGGGTGAATTTGCTTGAAATATATTTGTAGTATAGTTAAGGTTATATTTTATTACGAACCAAACATGTTTATAAGTAAGCGGCAAATTTTCCAGTATGTCGCTTTGTACCTTTGATCTTACTTTACAGCTAAAGACGGTTCGAGTTTATCTAGGTATTTTTTAACCATGAGGGTGATTGATATTAAATAAATAATAAATAATATACCATTAACTGAATAAAGTAAAAGTAATAATGACGGGTTTATTTTAAACAATACTAATGCAAGTCTGTAAAATAAAGAACTGTGTACAGTGTGTGTGGAAACATTAACAAGTTTTTCAACTTTGCTCAGAAATATGTCATAGAATTAGTCCGTAATTCTTGCTTTTGCAAAAGTTTGCAGAATCGTTATAATTTATTAAAAGGAATACCTCGCAAATGAGAAATGTCAGAAACTTGATCATGATATGCAAATTGTGTCCACCGCGGATACATCATTCTTCTTGGGCATTGAAATAAGATTTAGGTGAAGGCAACGCAGTGCTTTAAAGACTGACGCCTTGCCTCCACTTATGTATTTTTATTGATTTTTCTTGAAAACAAACTTAAGATTTTTTATGACGGTTAGAGCTTCCGTTTACACGTAAACGGACCAAAATGCATACAAAAACGGAGATCCTCGACCTTTTACGTGTCAACAGTGAAAATGAACGCATTAGGCTGGATGGAAAACGTTTCGACAAAAACTCGTTTTCTAAAACATTTTTTTTAATAAAAGCGACCGAACGTTTATGTGGGGCAAGATTGTCTCTGCACCCTTTTTCCGGGCATCAAGAAAATCACCACACAGACTTTTTACAATAGTTTTATAAATGTTTATTACGAAAAGGTAAATTAAGAAAGTTGATGTGTAATATAAAAAGGATAACATGTTCAAACGCTTTACAAGCCTTGTTGTACATCATTAATGTTATAACGTTATACTTTGTGCTTAACAACGTGGTTACTATATTTCCTTTGTACTTATCATGGAAATGTTCGTTATAACTGCCTGTTTGTAATTATTGCATCAGTTTTATTTATGCTTTTAATAAAGTTGTTTTTGCCATTGTTGCTCAGTGTTCTTTTATGACAATAATAATGGTGATGTGATGATGATGATAATGATAAAGATAGTGATGGTGATAATGGTTTCGATTACTAGCTCGATTGCACAGATCGTTTACCAAAAGCTAAAAGTATGTATTAACTAATACATATTTAATGCATTTTTTTTCGGTTTACTGATTGAATAGACTATCCCTTTTGGTTAATTCAGACAGCTGAGCTAATACTCGATTCAAAATTGGTAAAACTACTTCCAAATTCGTTCAAATGAATGTTACTTGTCTTAAATGGTACGTCTTATATCAGACTAAGCTACATTCTATAATGACTACAATGCGACTGAGCAGAAAATATAGTAAAAAGGGTGAAATTCCACATAAGGGTAACAAATTGTGCGTTTGTACAAGCAGAGCTAACTTAAATTCAGCTTAATTAAAGAAGGCTAAATAAATTGTTTTCTTAGCAATAGAAACAAAAGGAAAGCTGCCGTCTTGGTTAAGCATGAGCAATGGTTATTTTTGCAATGTTTTAATCAAAACTGCACTGAGTATTTTTCCCTGAAGATGGGATTGCTCTACAAATATATCAGCTCATTTATCTAAGGAAGAACAAACCAAATTTTAGCAATTTTTTCAAGACACATGGAAAGAACTTGAAAAAATGGGTTGCAATCCATTTCATCTCTAGCTATCCGTAACCAAAGAAAATTAATGCTAAGCTAGTTACTGTGCACTAGTATAGTACTTATTAACAAACCAATCTGTTTCCATTGATACAAACATGCCTTTTGGCTATTCACAGTGATGCTAAATTTATTTGACAATGTCCCTTTACTACCGCTGAACGCTGAATTCTACATGTTCCCTTTCTAGATTACACATTCAAGTCTTCGACTTTTGCGTACAACTGGTTGTCGTAAATGTGCATGTTGATCAGCTTCTGTGAATGGATAAAACATTCAGATAATTATCGCTATTGAATAGGTATTAGTATAATCATTTAACATGCGCCAAGTCCTGGAAATATATTCTTCAGAGGTGAAAATGGGATGCAAAACGTCAAAGTAAAGTTAGTAACAGGCGAATTTTTTGATATCTTCTAATATGCTTTATTCTCGTTCAGTGTTTACTACATGATTACGCTCGAGCTCTTATCTTACCACATCCGCTATTAAATGAAGGGACGGTCATACCGAAATATTTGACGTGTTTCTTTTTTTTTAGGCCGATGTATTGTTCTGTGCTTGAAAGCACAAAAGATACATTTTCAATTTATAAATTAAAAGTAACCAAAAGGTATTAAGCTCAAAAAGTCAACTGCAAAAATTTTCAATTGCCGAAAACAAACGAAGGCGCCATTGTTACATTTCTTTAACACATTGAACGTCATTCCCATTGTAATAAAAAAAAGACACAAATCAAACCCCTTGTTATTGTTTTGGTAACTGCATATCTCACCTTGTGTTGGTTCTCCATATCTTTTAGCTGTTTTGTCAAAGCAGTGAATGATGGTCTTGCTTGTGGTTTATTTTACCAACAGTTCATCATAATTTGATACCTGTGGAAAATAAAAGCAATTTTCCTTTAATCACATCCACTCAATATTTATGCGTTTTTATGGGTTTTATTTATTCTAATGTATCGTTTTAGAAATGGTTCAAACTTTCAGTAATAAGCTCTTGAAAACTTAGAGAGCTTATTTTTTTCAGAATCAACTCTGCGTACATTTAATAGTTGAATAGTGAAATATTTCTTGTTTTAAACGTGGCGTTAGTGAGTCGACGTCATCTAATCAATCAGCATGCAGAAGTTAACTAAACATTTATATGATTGTGTAAGGTACAATTTATCATCCACATGTGGTGGTTTAGGCATCCTGTATCCTTCCTGAAGCAGACTTGCAATTTTCCTGCCATCCATTCGTGGATATGGGGAACCACCTAACAATAAAAGAAAGCGGTTTGTTATCGGGAAAAACTAAGGATGATACTACCGCCTCAAAAGCAATTATGATTAAAGTCACGTGAAACAACATGATGCATTGAAATCCATGATGAATAATTTTAAATGTATGTAGACAAGTCAGTTTGATAAAGAAAATATAAAAGAGTGTTTTAATTTTCGATTCAGAATTATTATGTGGCGGTCCGCTATTTTCCAACTGTCATTCGCGGTGTCTTTCCTTCTGGAGATCCTGGAATTTTTTCATATTTTTCAGTTGTGTATAAGCTGGCCTGTTAGTAACCAAGCTTACTCGGAACCGCCATGTGAAAATATCGGCCCCGTTGCTCGGTCCATACTGTCACGACCTCGCCCATATCAGTCTCCCAGTTCGGCACTCGCGCTTGGTTAATAAGAGACATGCATGTATTTAATACATATTTTAGTAGGTTTTATTTGCTAAAGTGGGTGGGGAGAAGAGCTTGCGTTGGCATGAAACCTTTATAACTTTAAAAACATTCAACCAATACCCACACAACTTCGTTACTTTTTTTAAATTTGATGTGAAAAAGTTTTGTTCATGACCTGTGAGGTTTCCATGGCAATCAGATATTGACGAGCATGTTAACCCAAATTGTCTGCTTAAATTTAAATTTACACTTGCAATATAATATTATTTTATAATTTTTCTTTTGATTTTGATTAATTTTGACTCAAGTTTGGCGCTTTTCTTAATCCAATACGGCGGATCTAAGATGGCAGCCATTCGGAATAACTTTCCTGAACTAAGACAGCATTGGTCGTTCTTTAAAGACTCCAATTTTCATAGCCATAACTTTATTTTCTTTGAATTCCCACGGTCCGAGAAGACAAAAGATGCCTGCTCTGAATAGGGTAAGTATAGAAAAGAAGAGTAAAAGAAAAAGAAAAAATCAACTTACCTACTGTAAAAATCTCATAAAGGAGAATGCCATAACTCCACCTTTAAAAAAGTGGGAGCACAGAATCAGAAAAATAACCACCAAAAACAACATCGTTAAGTTGCAATTCAGTAATTGATTTACTTACACGTCGCTTTTGGTGGTATACGTTCCATACAGCAATGATTCATAAGCAGTCCACTTCACTGGCAAACGACCCTGAAAGTTAAAACATAACATGGAACGATTCAAGATCATCAAAAATAGCATAAAACTACAGTGAACTCTCTCCAAGCCGGACACCCTTGGGACCTGCTCCTGCTGTCAACCTTCTACAAAGTTAATGTCACCTGGCACTAGATATTTGTGACCGGTCAGAAATAAAACAGAATCGTTCTCATTATCTTAGAGCCTGGAACAGGCTAACTTAAAAAGTTGAACAAATGGTCAAACAAAGTGTTAAGTGTTTTGTTCCGTTCACAAAAGACATTTAACCAATAATTAGTGTCTTTTCTTGAATGATAAAATCAGTTTCTGTTTTTTAATGTTGTGGTTAGTCATCTTTTTACAAAAAGGCAGTTTTAGTGTCTGCCTTTAGAGGTATTTATAACGAGAACGTTTCAATAAAACTGACCGCTGTCCGGCATACAAAAGTGTCCGCCTTAAAGAGAGTTTAGTCACAGACAAACAAATGAAATTCGGCCGGCACTAGCCAACCATGTCTGTCATAGAGAGGTGTCCGCCCTACGGGGGTGTCCGCTTGTCTGTTTTAAAAAAAAAAACTAGTAAGCAAGTGAGTAGGAGAATTTTGTCCAAAAATAAATGAAAATACACAAAACAAGATAGAGCCGCTATTTTGATTTACTGGTATTAGATTCCAAGTGCAATAATGAATCCTAGTATTTTCACCATATGATTTATATTCAGCTTGTTACCCTCGTCTTTCTTTCGTAAATGTTTTCCTGTTGCACATCTCTAGCCATTCCAAAGTCTGTAACTTTACACGTTTCTCGTTCGCCAACCAACACATTGCGAGCTGCAAGATCTCGGTGAATGATCTATAAGAAACGGTTAAAGTGGCTATGAAGTAAAAAATTATTAATGCTCATTTGAAGGGCTTTTTAAAATAATGAAGAATGGCGTTTTCCGATTTGAAATATCATTTTTCTTTTCAGAGATATTTGAGTTTTTGTGTTATGCAAATTAGCAAATTAATGACGTCATGAATGCTTCCATTGAAAAGATAGATCACAAAATCAAGAATATCTCTGAAAATATAAGAGTGATATTATTCAAACTTATTCACCAATAATGACCTTCAAGAAAGGTACAACATGCAGCAGAGCATGTTGTAACCATGGCAACACTCTTGGCTCCAGTCCCTTTTTGTTGTAAACCATATATCTCAATTTCCTATCAAATCAGGCGAGACAGACAGTCCTGCTCGAAACACACATAGAGCCCATGTTGCTGTAGGTCTCCTAATAAACTCATTTACAGTGAATGACGTTTGGTTAAGACAAAAAATGGGAAGGCCAGTTCTGCAAAAACTTGACCTGGAAGCAAAACTGTTGCCATGGCAACAGCACAATGGGTATCATTTTATGCCTTGTCTGATGTACATTGCTGGTGCCAAGTTTGAAGAGCACCGCTGTAATAGTTCTAAAGATATTCTACATTTTGTAAATTTGTCTTCCCTTAGAGCATTGATGACGTCATCACTTTTTACACAAAAACTTGAATATCTCCGTAATTAGAGGCAACATTTCAAAACCAGAAAGCACTATTCTTCTTGTCTTAAAAGGTCTTTCAAATAAGCTTCAGTTGTTTTTTACTTCATAGGCACTTTAAGCAAACAGTGAAAACTAAAACATGAAAGGTGGATCGCACTTCAGGACATTAATCAAATCAAAAATCGCTTCTTTGGACCAACCCTTCAGATCATGTATTACAATTCATTTATTCATAATGTATATAAACTACTGTAAAATGAAGTTATGTAGTTGGATTCGTCTCAAAATTTCCGCTCCCATTGAAGTTGCCTGGGTTAAGATAAATTAAACTCTATGGTGCTTCACACAACGCAATCAAATGAAATGTCTTTACGTACAGATCGTGATGATAGGTAACTCATTCCATCAGCAATTTGCCACGCGAATTTCATCAGTTGCTGTGAAGTCAGACTGGTTTGTGGTTTGATATCCGGGTCTTTGTAATAAGTGTCATTTAATCCACGGCTTTTTCTCAGGTAACCAAGAAGATCTCCATAAGGCACATACTCGATCAACACCCATAAAGGCTCTGGTAAATGAAGAATCATTACACAAGTCACACAGTAAAAACATAATGTTAGCGGCGATAATGAGGCGACGATGAGCATTCCATGATACATTTCTGGATGATTAAGATTATAAAGGGGCAGCACTAATGTTCAGTTTAGTTTATTGATTGTCACAAACAAAATAATAGATAAATAACATTACATCAAAAGCGAAAATAAACTACATAGCATAAACGTGTGACAGAAGAACTATCCCCTCACAAGTCACACAGTAAAAACATAATGTTAGCGGCGATAATGAGGCGACGATGAGCATTCCATGATACATTTCTGGATGATTAAGATTATAAAGGGGCAGCACTAATGTTCAGTTTAGTTTATTGATTGTCACAAACAAAATGATAGATAAATAACATTACCTCAAAAGCGAAAATAAACTACATAGCATAAACGTGTGAAAGAAGAACTATCCCATCAGGTTAAAAATGGTAATACATAACAAAATGACAATCAGTGAACACCGGGTTGGTGAAAGGAGTGAGAAATGTGGCGAGTTTGTTAAGGTAGTAAGACTATCAAACATCAGTCGTTTTGTATCCCAGCTAGCGAAATTATTTCCACAAAATGCGCTGCTCCCTTTCATTCTAAATACATTATGCGTAGTGTCAAAATGACTTGTAAAACCTTTTTTGGTATTAAAAGTGAGAAATCGTTTTGCAGTATACCATCAATATCTTCATCTTTGTGATAGAAAGATCCGTGCAGTGATTTTACCAACTTCAGCAGTCGCTAAGTAAATATGAATTTGATGAAGGCTGAAAGGGAATTCGAATCAGAATAGGCCTAGGGTTCGACAACAATTCCAGCTCAAACACTTTTAAAGATTACTTTTAATTACAACGCTACCATTATAAGATCTTTCGCTCATTTATCATTCATTGCAGTTCACATTAAAAACAATAGATAGCATAATATAGAAGTGCACACACTTCTATATTATTATCTCAAATTATCTAATACTTTACCAGATTCAGTGACACATCCCAGTAGTTTGATAACGTGCGGATGAGGTTTCAGAGTCTTCATTACTTCAAGTTCTGACAACAAATCCTTCCTGTCAGACTCGGGAGCTGTGTCTAAAAGTAACCAACCGGGCAAAAAAAAAGTGAAGCTACACAATTTATGTATAAATTCATAACAATTCTCCATTTGCTGTTTGTTATCGAAAGAACAAACAGACCACCGCAGAAAAAGCTAGATGGCTTACTTTTAAGCATTTTAACAGCAACTGTAGTCTTTCCTGGTCTGCCTCGAAGATCTATCGCCGTTCCCTTGGCAACCTGACCAAAAGCACCTTTACCGATGACCTTTTCTATAGTTACGTAGTCTCTTGCAACTTCCCAACGTGTCGATGGATGAAGAGGCGCGTAATCAACCCCTTGAGATGGACTTTGCACCTGTGGGGTGCTTGGTCTCGTTAGATCTCTGGAGTCGCTTTGAGATGAAGATACCTCTTGCAAATCCATGTACGCAGCTCTACTTGGATGAAAATGAGTCGGTTGAACTTCGTCCATAGCTATTTCATTCTGACAAAAAAAAAAATACCGTTTCTTGAGGAACTCGTCGATATGCGTGCAGTTCAAATATTTTATGAAAAAGAGGAATAATGTCTTTCCCAAACTTAAACTAACAATAACATGTCAAAAGTACATAACTTTGGATAACGGCGTAAAGCTATGTTCTTGTCACAGATTGTACATATCATACTGTTTACCGAGCAAAAATAGTGTTTAACTTTATATAACAGCCTTAATTTCAAAGGATTATTTTAGAGCGTCTAGCTGTGCATAAGCCTTATATTCAGTAAAAATGCAATCAATAACATTTTCGTAGTGACCTGTAAACATTTCAACCCTCTCTATTTATGGCGCATTTTACGAGAAAGAATAACAACCTAATGCTATGTACAAACGTAAGAACGAAAAATGTATAGTCTGGTCACCAATAAAACATGTTTCACAGTGAAAAGTGTTCACATCAGACGGTGCCGTGCACGAATCATGATCGAAACATGTTTATATCTGAGCATGATTGAAACTACCCAACGGGGTAGTTACGAAACACCTTAGTGCAAATGTACTCTCCTTATTAAAAATTGCATTGTTCTTTGTTTCCGAAGAACTTGAGAAGTGATATTAAAGCACAAAATCATGCAACAGCAAGTTCAAGCTCTATTTTTTGAGTTCGTGTTTAATTATAAAGATTTCATGCGGTCTGTTTCGTAAAAGAGCACAAATTTAAGAACCAGGCGTGAAACGTGTTTTGAAATAAGCAACTAATCTGACCAATGAAATTGCAAACATGTTTATGGGAAACGTTTTTGTTGGAACATGGAACAGGTTTCGGTGCTGATGTGAACACAGAAAAATGCTTTCTCTTTTTCTTCTGTTTTCTACAGACGAAGGGATACTATTATATGCTTCCCTTGAAGTACCAAAGAGATAACGATAAACTACTTTATAATATAGAGGGCAAAATTACTGAATGCTGATTGGCTAACGAAGAGGGCATTTTTTCTTAATTAACGGAAAAATTACTCGCTCCTGATTGGTTGAGCATCAAAATTTCTCACTCGTGATTGGTTGAGCGCGTCGTTCTCGTTGCACCCCAGTTGGCTTGGCGGGATTTTGGAGAAAATTTACAAACGGAGCGCTCGCATGTTTTACCGGAATTTTAATTGTAAAAAAAGGAATGAAATCGGGTGATACGTAAGAAAGGAATTCTATAGATGAATTACAGCATTTTACGGCAAACAGGAAGCGATTATTTGTGTTAAAACTTGGATTAACTAGGAGCCTACAGGCCAGTTTGCGACGTTGAAGACCTCGAAGAAATTCATTCATGGCGACAAAAGGTTTTAAAATTCCATCACTTCATTGAATATATGCGGATTTCTGCGGACCTAAAGAAAAGAACTTTGACAGATTTTGCTGAAAGGGACAATTTATATTTAACAGGAGAGAAAATAAGGCCGAAAGAAGCGAAAGAAAGCAATTAAACGTGCAAATTAGTTTGAACTCGCCATTTGTTGTTGTAATCAAAGCGACAAAAACTTCACAACACAGGCACGCTTAAATAAAATTAGCTTTGTTTTTGCCGTAAAGTGTCTTTTATCGATAAATTAGGCTTTGTTTTCTAGACTCGTAACAGCCAAATGTATCTTTGACATTGGAAATTTATTTAACAACAGTAAGTTGAAAAGCTTTTCTTGTTACGATTTGCGATAAAGTATTTTCATTTCGGGTCGGTTTCTAGTCTGAGTGACTCTTGAAAAGTGTGAATAGTTTCCCATAATTTTGCCCTCTATATTATAAACAAGTAATCGCATGTTCCCTCGTAAAATTAAGGATTAATACCATGCATGTTATTAGAAGCTGTACAGCTTCTGAATACACGCGTGATGTTAATCCTTAATTTTACTCGGGCTCATGCGATTACATATACAAACTAATACACAGACTTACGTCATAGGCTCCTCCATCGTCATATGATCTGAGAAAACACAAAAGTTTGAGATGAAAAATAATTTCAGTTACTAGCAATGTTTGAACTGAACGGTCGATGTAATTCAGATTTGGCTTCTATCTTAAATCCAAATAAATTACCTTTTTTAAACGGTAAGCCGGGTGGCAATATTACAAACACAGCCACCGCACGAAGTACACTCCACTATTATGTTATCTTTGTTCACAAACCTTCCTTGCGAAAAGCGCTACAACCGTGGACAAAATAGCTTGGGACACTTAAGAAAATACTACACAATGACAATTTTTTTCGAAGAGAGAAACTATCGTTCCATTTCCTAGCCCCCCCCCCCCCCCCCCCCCCCCCCCCCCCCTCACCCCCAATACAAAGTTGAGACATTGTGGCTTGGTTATATGCATAAAACTCAACATTGTATTGGGGGTGGGGAGGTGGAGGTAACGACAAAGTCAATTTGTGGGGAAAAAGGTTAAGTGTCCCAAAACTTCTGACAGGATTGTAGATGGTCATGCAAGTCTTGTGTATTAGACTTAATATTGCCAAAAGAGCAACTGCTTCTTATCGGTCGTTTTGTTTAGGGTTACGCCCGTCATGTAACAGTGGCACCTTAGATTCTGAAGCAACTTCAATCTGACCCGACCGGAAACCATCACACCACGTGAGGTGACGCGTGACGGGTAAGAATCACAATGCTTCCCCATTGGTTGTCCGACTACCATGACGCAAACACTACGGCTATATAAACAGCCATTCTGCGACCAAAAAGAACAACTGACCTGCTCTCACTCAATGAGTACTGAACGCAACTGACGAAAAAAAACACTTAACTTTCCGAAACCGGTCTTGCTAATAAAGTTCTTTTCAGAACATAATGGCCACCCATTCATGCAGAAATAAAAACGGCCAGCCAACCATCCTGAATCTTCTTAACTGATTCTTACAAACCTATAGCTGGCACCTTACAACCCTAAAAGGAAACCCCATCACGGGGTCTCGCTCATTTCCTAGCGCTCCGGTTGTTGCTTACCGCAAGGTCAATAATCTCTCCAAACGACTTTCTAGTCCGAGGGATTAGCGTTAACGACAGGACAATTTATTTCTCCAAATGACTTTAAGTCTGAGGGTTTAAAATCCTGAAATGAACACTGAATAACGGAGTTATATGCGGTAAGGAGGGTGACAATATTACAAACACCTGGATAGATGGTCGCATTATCGTGCTAATTAATAATGATGACGGGTTAATAGAAAAGGGTCTCAACATGCACAGTAAAACACTGACCATCTACTAAACCCACCATGCGAAGTAAATACAGGACTGTCATTAGTAGCAGCCATTCAGCTATGGCCGACAGCTGTGAACAAGATGACCGGCAACTCAAAGCATTAAAATAAAGGACAACAGCCAGAGGCTAAATTGACTTTAGCCAGAGGCTAAATTGACTTTTAATGTTCGTCTACTTTCCGTGTGTACGTAAATGCTTAGTGACAGCCCTGGGATGCAGTAGAAACGAAGATATTTACATTAAAAAAACACATTTTAAAACGCTAAATGGCAATTTAATTAATAACCTTTAATAACTACAAATAGGAGAGAAGAAAATATTGGTCTTTTATTTCATCGTACCTTTTTTTTCCTGCAGTTCCTAGGAAAGGAGAAAAGAAACTAATATTTCAGTTAAGGTTACAGTGTACCTTCGGGGGTGTCTCCAGTATAACAGCTCTAGCGTCTTAAGATTACACTTAATATACCTAAACCCCGATATCAAATTAAAGCTTATAAAGCTGGCTATCTAAATATGGAAACCATTTGGTAAGAAAATGAATTGTCGAATTTTTTACGACGTCTAAATTCGAACTTCCGAATCAGCTTTAAAACGCTATAACTCAAAGCGATTATTGTATTTTGCTAATTTGATTTGTTCTCGGATTTCCGGACCCGAAGCGCT
Source organism: Dendrophyllia cribrosa (assembly GCA_024195265.1). Lineage (NCBI taxonomy): Eukaryota > Metazoa > Cnidaria > Anthozoa > Scleractinia > Dendrophylliidae > Dendrophyllia > Dendrophyllia cribrosa. The sequence goes on from JAJLRJ010000010.1 coordinate 10,490,698, forward strand.
AAAAAAGGTGTCGGCGATTTCCCATATTCAATTGCAATGAAAAGTTACAGAATATTTTCGAAAAAGGGAGAAAAAAAGTTGGATTGATCGCACGGAAATGGCTCTTGACGAAAAAGTTTTCGGAAATAAGAAATTCGCCGATAAATTTTTGTTGATTTTATGTTAGCCAAGCTTCTGTCCAAATTTGAGGAAAATCGAACAAATTCCCTTTGAGTTGTAGTTCTTTAAAGTGTCCCCTACAAGCGAAAAATTAACTTTGAGAAAACAGCGCTTAAAAAAAACATATCGCTTCATAAACAAACTCCGCCCACAAAAGTTATATCGTCATTTCTCCGTCAATTTTCACTATTTTTCGATAATTTTTTTTGGATGAAAGTTCATTCTGTAAACTTTATTTTGACGCCAAAAAAAAATTTTCAATAAATTTTCGATCTGAAGGTACACTGTAACCTTAAG